>JANRMT010028174.1:116450331-116469107 GCA_026402145.1 Polypterus bichir lapradei | reverse complement strand
ATAGATAGATAGATAGATAGATAGATAGATAGATAGATAGATAGATACTTTATTAATCCCCAAGGGGAAATTCACATACTCCAGCAGCAGCATACTGATAAAAAACAATATTAAATTAAAGAGTGATAAAAATGCAGGTAAAAACAGACAATATCTCTGTATAATGTTAATGTTTACCCCCCCAGGTGGAATTGAAGAGTCGCATAGTGTGGGGGAGGAACAATCTCCTCAGTCTGTCAGCGGAGCAGGACAGTGACAGCAGTGTGTTGCTGAAGCTGCTCCTCTGTCTGGAGATGATCCTGTTCAGTGGATGCTGTGGATTCTCCATGATTGACAGGAGCCTGCTCAGCGCCCGTTGCTCCACCACAGATGTCAAACTGTCCAGCTCCGTGCCTACAATAGAGCCTGCCTTCCTCACCTGTTTGTCCAGGCGTGAGGCGTCTCTCTTCTTTATGCTGCCTCCCCAGCTCACCACCGCGTAGAAGATGGCGCTCACCACAACCGTCTGATAGAACATCTGCAGCATCTTATTGCAGATGTTGAAGGACGCCAGCCTTCTAAGGAAGTATATTCGGCTCTGTC
This sequence comes from Polypterus bichir lapradei, assembly GCA_026402145.1. NCBI lineage: Eukaryota > Metazoa > Chordata > Cladistia > Polypteriformes > Polypteridae > Polypterus > Polypterus bichir. The sequence goes on along the minus strand of JANRMT010028174.1, from coordinate 116,468,525 downwards.
CTCTCTTGCACAGAGCATCAGTATTGGCAGTCCAGTCCAATTTATCATCCAGCTGCACTCCCAGGTATTTATAGGTCTGTACCCTCTGAGCAGGACAGTTTGACATCTGTGGCGGAGCGACGGGCGCTGAGCAGGCTCCTGTCAATCATGGAGAATCCACTGCATCCACTAAAAAGGATCATCTCCAGACAGAGGAGCAGCTTCAGCGACAAACTGCTGTCACTGTCCTGCTCCACTGACAGACTGAGGAGATCATTCCTCCCCCACACTATGCGACTCTTCAATTCCACCCGGCGGGGGTAAACATTAACATTATACAATGTTACTGTCTGTTTTACCTGCATTTTTATCACAATTTAATATTGTTTTTTATCAGTATGCTGCTGCTGGAGTATGTGAATTTCCCCTTGGGGATTAATAAAGTATCTATCTATCATTTAACAAAGTCCTTGATTAGTTTCCTATACTCCTCCTCCTGCCCACTTCTGATGCAGCCCACGATAGCAGTGTCGTCTGCAAACTTATGGCACCTTAAGAAAAGCTTTCTGAAATTCCAAACAAATGTATGCATTTCTCTGGTGAGGTGAAATGCTTTTGTTGTTTTCTCACATATTAGTTCCAGCATATTAGTGAAACACAATCTCCCTAAGTGAACTCATGCTTACTTTTTATAATACGCTGAAATGTGATGCATGATATTTTCCTTAATAACTGCTTTCACCAAATTACCCCTAATGCTACTTAAGCTTACTGGCATATAGCTACTTGAATCAGCCCAATTTTCATTATATAATGAGATAGCATTTGCTAGTTTCAGGTCCTTAGGAATTTCCCTCATGTGCAGTGATTTTCAAAAAATAAGGATCAATGGTTTATATAAGCACTTACTAATCTCTTAAAGCATCTCTCAACTTATAATAGTTTTTGGTAAACTCTATGCAATTACAAGATGCTATTTTCACAAAGGCTTTATAAATTAAGTGACATATGGATTTCAATATTTTAAAATATTTTGACAGTATATTTCTGCAGCAGTCCGCAGAAAGGATTGTAGATTTCCAAATGTCTGTCCGTCTGTTCTAAATTTGACAAGGAAGACCTCCCTGGTGACTCATTATTCGCTGTTTTACCACTCATTGTAAAAGCCAATATTCCTTTTAGCATAAAATATAGCAAGCACTATTAAGGGTCAGGCTTTTCAGGCACAGAAAGAGCAGGGGCTAATTGCAGACATATAAATCCTCATGGGATGTGGTCCCAATTAGATGGGCTACAAAGTCTATTATGAGCAGAAATTGGCTGTTTAATATTCTGCCAAGGAGGCATCCAGGTCAAAGGTAAAACACATGGGACTGGACAAACTGCTCACTGTAACACCGAGCCTGTTGCTGAAAATTGTGAGTCAAAAAATGATACCGGAGTCTTTGTCTGATGAGACTGATGATGTGTTTGCCGAAGTTTATTTGATCACAGAATTACAGTTTTGTTACTTATATTTAGCAACTCTTTAATAATCTATATATTTATCTTATAAACAACTTATAATAAAGTATAATCTCCATGTTTATCCTACTATTTAGTTTTTGTTAAAAAATACATAAGTAATAAACATTTTGAGCAATACAAGCATGGGCATTGAAAGTGGAAATGTCTTCACCTAAAGCTAACGCACTAAAACTGGTTTGCATTTTTCACCTAAATTCACTAAATTATGTGAGTCAGCAAGCTACAATATTGTACTTCCCTGCAAAACACAGATTTATCTTTAGACCCATCGAAGCCAATGGCGTTCAACTTGTTAGACTAAAGCCCTGATAAGTCAAGTGAAAAATAAACAAGTGTTGTTTCTTGATTTGTTTCTGAATGAAAAACCTTTCAAGTTATAAAAAACAAATCAAATGGTCATGTCCTGACATTTCTCTTTTCATTGAAGAGTGCAGGTGGTACCTTGTCGATGTCATCTTTACAACAAGGAGCTTTTCTTGTTGCTAGCCTTGTAGCCATTGATGCACATTAACAGCTTCTTATATGCCGCAGGTGCATTCTAATTGAGAACGTATTTAAGTATTTCACTCACCCATGGCTTCACTCTGAATTGAGGCTTCACTCAGCTTAAATTTGAATTCCTCCTTTGTTTCTCAATGCCTTAGCGCCCATGTGTTTGTTTTTTTTTTTAAGTACATTTTTATGTGTAGCAATATTTTTGTTACCACTGTGTGTCAATTGTCTCCTATTCTACTTTTTGGATACAATCATTAAACTAAGTCACAGTTGACTTTTGCCTGCTATCACTTTCACTGTTGGTCTTGATGGATATGCAGAATCAGATCCGGATTGTAATGTTTTTAGGTAGTTTTTAACTCCTGTGTCCCAATGCAGTTTTAAGGAGAACATATCTGTGTTATGCTGGTGATTATCCTCCTTAACGTTATATTTACAAATAAAACAAGTAAAATCCACTGAACTTTTTTCAACAAGTATAAATGTTTTTACATATAACAGAAAAATGTAATACTAAAACATCAACATAAATACAGTAGAAAATGTATGTCTAGTGTCCACTGCTGTACTAATATAGATATAGTATTTGTGTTTCATGTGACATGTTTTTGAGACAGTCACCAACACACAGCCCAACGTTGCAATCACGACATTAGAAGTGTGTTTCTTTGCGTATTTTTCTTATAATATTCTTTCTGTTGCTTGCATGTGACAGGATAGAATGCAAGATCTGCATGATCGATGAGGCCCTTGTGTTATTGTACTCTATCACAGTGCAAGGTTTTGCAACTTCCACATTTCCCCCGAAAAGTAAATTGACAGTTGCTGCATTTTGAACAATGACTAGGAGGCCGACATCTCTGTTGTCATTCCATTTGGTCACAATCATTTGATGTTTTTGCCACACAGCTTATTGCACCACACTGCAGTGTCACATGACTGAATTCACCAGGCATATCATGACAGTTCAGCCATACAGTACCGTTTACATCCATGTCAACGCCTCATGATCAGTTCACATTCTCGTCACTGGTTCAGTTTCAGATTGTTCTAAAGTTGGCTTTACAGCTTCTCTACTGTGTTTTAGTTAAAGGCTCCGGCCCATTCATAAATATTGATATTATCTTACAGTGGCAAAACACAGACATTTTCATGATTTCTTTGCAGCAAGATGTTATTTTATCAACTAGATGGCAGCAGAATACTGTCCTGTTATTTGGGATTAACACTGTAAGAGCAGGTGGTTACCATCACCCTGACTGTGATTCGGGAATAATCATAATTGTATAGAATTCCAAGACCAATAAGGCTTGGGGTAAACGCCATGGGGTTTAAGAGAAGAGCCAATCATAGATGAGACTGAATTAAAAAGGTATTTTGAATTGTGGTGTTTTGCCTAAAGTCGCTGTCACGTTATGCGACTCCATTTGTCATGGGGTATGTCAGATTTGCCAGTCGCTGATCTCGTCACTGCATCATTTCAAATTACACCACTAAGAATCACAGCCCGAGTCACATTTACTGACCGAGCGCTGATCTTCCAGCATAGTTGCGTTCGCCCCTTTTTCTGACAGCCAATAGTGTGCTGCCTGACAGAGTACTATAAGAAGGGTTAACAGCTGCAGCAAGTTCAGTAGCTATGTTAAGCCTTTAATTTTATTTTTGCATTGTTATTTTATGTAAAATACAAAACATTAGTCAGACAAGCTTCTCATCTGTTTGTGAGGTGTCAGACATTGCAGTGCAAAGGGTTACTAACTGTGCTACGCTGAGCTGCAGTCTCTGTCCCTTTTTCTTTTTTCCATTCTCTCTGGTCCATAAAACATGAGACATCAGACAGATGAGCTTCTCTTTTACTTGCGAAGTTCAAAACTTATGTGCTCCTTACCTTGACACTACATTCTATGCATTGTACTTCCAGATGAACATTCATTGGTTCATGTGATTGTCAGCTGCACCTCTAGCTAACAAGAAAGTTAAACCTGTTTGATTTTATCCTTGCCAGTCTCAGACTAGTCTATCCCAGTTGTATCCCAGGGTATGTCACATTAGACGATCATCTTCACAGGAGCACATCGTCATCTGCCTCTGACTGGCTAAGATTATGTAAATGAAGGCTATGACTAAAAATCACTACAATAGTCGTCAATTGTTACATTGCCTTAAAGTGAGGGCATTAATTTTTAGTCTGGCAAACCCCATGGAAGACTGTAGCACAGCTTTGTTCCAAGGAAACAAATTCTGATCATGTCTTTGTTGGGGCGGCACGGTGGCGCAGTGGTAGCGCTGCTGCCTCGCAGTAAAGAGACCTGGGTTCGCTTCCCTGGTCCTCCCTGCGTGGAATTTGCATGTTCTCCCCGTGTCTGCGTAGATTTCCTCCCAGTACTCCGTTTCCTCCCACAGTCCAAAGACATGCAGGTTAGGTGCATTGGTGACCCAAAATTGTCCCTAGTGTGTGATTGGTGTGTGTGTGTGTGCGTACGTGCTCTGCAGTGGACTGGCGCCCTGCCCAGGTTTTGTTCCTGCCTTGCGCCCTGTGTTGGCTGGGATTGGCTCCAGCAGACCGCCCGTGACCCTGTAGTGGGTTGGATGATGGATGGATGTCTTTGTTCAGAACATCAGTAGTCTCTCAACAGCCCCCACTGGAATGCTTACTAAAATGAACTGACCCAATCTGCGGACCCTGGGTAGAGATGTCTCCACTTGTCCATAACCAGAAATAAAAAAATAGCAACAAGAAAAAAATTCTTCTGCATATCCCCAACATTACAACATGATGTATATGTATTGTAAAAATCATAATCTATAATGTAAAATCAGGACCAACACTTGCACTCACTTCTTCATGTTACTTCCCTCCTATACATGATTATATACAGTGGCACCTTGGGTCACGACCGTAATTCGTTCCAAAACTCTGGTCGCAACGCGATTTGGTTGTGACCTAAAGTAATTTCCCCCATAAGATTGTATGTAAATATTTTTTTAAAGATTTTTAAGCACAAAAATAGTTAATTATACCATAGAATGCACAGAGTAATAGTAAACTAAATGTAAAAACATTGAATAACACTGAGAAAACCTTGAACAGAGAAAACTAACATTGCAGGAGTTCACGCTACAGCCTTATGAACCGCTCGCTGTAAACACTTTTTTTTAAATGAGTTTTAAGCACAGGGAAAAAATGAACATTTGAAAAATCTGTAATTTATACAAAAACTAACCATAAACAACCAAGAAAACTAACCTTGCATGAGTCGAGTTCTGGCATGAAGGAAGTGAGGAGGAACTGGGTGGAGAGGAGATTACAGTTTTGACGTAATGTCTGTGACGATGTGGGTTCGCTGCACACATCTCGCTTCCAGGGGCTCTTAAACCCGTCAACGTCGGTAATGTTACCGATGAGCACGACAGTGAGGCACTACGATGGAGCAATTGGATGGTGCAAAAAGTGCCAAGTGCTTTTATTAAAATCAACAAAACAACACTCAAAAACAAAGTCCAAATTAAATAAAGTGCAGTGCTTTCAGAATCTTTCAATAAATAAATGATCCCATATAAACAGAAGCGAAGTGGAAGTTAAAATCCAATAGAAAAAAATTCTTCATTAAATATGAGATTAAAACAATGCTCGAAGCAGTCTCTTTAAAAACAAGCCCGGTGCATTCTTTAACTGCCTTCTCGCGCTCTCTCTCTCTCTCGCACTTTCTCTGTCGCTCGCGCACTGCACAGCGAATGCACAGGGAAAGACTGAACACTTGCAGAAATCATCGGCACGTACGAACCGGAAGGGAAACTGGCTTGTTCGTCACCCGAGTGTGTGGTCGTGAACAGATGCAAAAGTTTGGCGAACTTTTTGGTCGTAACCTGATTTGTACATGGTCCGAGACGTTCGTGTCCTGAGGTGCCACTGTAGTTATGCATTTCAGCTCATTGAGCCTTAAGATAATATTTACTTCATAGCCACACTCCGAAGATAAGCAAGGTAGTGTGCAACTATCACCGTATCTGTGGTAGATCTCCAGGTTAATGTACAAAGTAAAACCGATAATACAGGTACATCCTTCTTTCTTTCTTCCAAATGTTTTCTGAACCCTCATTTTTAAATACATGGACCTGAAGTCTGGCCTGTCAAAACTGGATGCACAGACAGAATCTTGCCCCATCGGACACAGACGCACACCCACACACACACTTTCTCTTTCTGTTGAGAGACTCCCATTAGCCTAAAGAAAAATGTTGGGGACCCAGAAAAAAATAAAGAACAGACAACGAGGAAATGTGCTAACTTGGTTTGAAATCCAGTTCACTTCCTTTTAGCTGTGACACTGTATTTCTAATCACTGCCAAAACATACAGATAAATATACATCTTAAATCATTACAAAAATCTTGAAATGTAATTTTATATTATAATCAATCACAGTTATCCTTCTATATAAAAGCGGTTGGGATTGTCCTTCCGTCCCGTGAGTGCTACGCAGACGCGGAGTTTCACACATGCCCCGTCCATTTTGCAATGCACGATGGGATTTGTAGTTTCGTTTTTCCAGGTAAAAGATGATTTTCTACTCCAGACTGTGCAATATCTTCTTCTTTTTTCTGACTATATAAAAGCGGTCGGGATTGTCCTTCCGTCCCGTGAGTGGAAAGCGTAGCGGTATTCCGTTTATCACAGACTTACTACTTGCAGCTTGCGGTACGAAGCGACATGATGTGAGCAGAGTTCTGGTGCTCCCATCGTTCCCTTGCTTTTGTGCGCGATGCGCTGAAAAAATACATAAAATTATGTCTCTGGAAATAATTAATGTTGATGGAGTACAAATGCCTCACCGCGTAGTAAATATCGGGGGGTTCAAAAGGGCGACCTCAATATAGAAAAAAAGTTTAAATTTCATCACAAAAATAACAGAAACTACGAGTATTAAAGTAATACCGCTCAAATGCAATATAACCAAATTAATGAGTTTGTATAAAATATCAAATTGATCTACATATTGATTTGCCTTAAGAAGTGGTCAACTTAAAAGTCGGTCGCCTTAAAAGGCGGGTCAGCCTAGTATTATACTAATACAGTTGAGCATATTGGCAATATTTAATCTACATCATTTTCAGTTATGTATTATAGATGGATGGCACCATCTTCACTTATAGTACCTTATGCTTTGGGACACCAAGTCAATACAATAACACAGAGAAAGCAAAAGGTATCTGAACATGTAGAGATGACATTGCATTTTTTTGCAAGAAGTAGAGATTAGGGAGGGGTTGATGAGTGCAAGAAAATAATAAATCATGTCATTAAAATCTGCCTAATTTGCAGGCCTGCTACTTATATTAGATTTAATCGTACAATGGCCAGTTTGCAAATTTTTAGCACATATACAGTAATATTATTATGTGGATTAGAGCAAGGCCAGCAAAGGCAACTGAGAGCTTAGAAATTGTACACTAAAGGTAACAATTTAAATATATACAAAATTAATACTGTTTGTAGAAGAAAATACATTTAATTGAAACAAAAATCTCCGAAACCTTATTTACGCATCAGATGGGCAATTTAACCAATCCATCATCAAAAAGGTGATAACCACAGTATAAGGTAAACTTTGATTTAGTAACCACTTTGAATTACATATGTCCAGTGACAATTTTCTGAAGTGTTCTGTGATAGTTGAACATTAATCTCTTTAGTATACCATCTACAGTTAGTGTCAGATACTGAAGCAAATGCTTTCCTTTTGGTTGCCATGTTGTTTTCTCTGTAAAGTACTCTGTGATGGTACTTACTATGAAAGGCATGTCACATGATTTGTAAAAGTAGCAGTATCTTGGAATGATGAGTATTATAATAGGATATTATTCCATTCCTGCTGAAGTGCATGAGGAATTTCCTGGCCATTGTCAGACAGACTTTCATGGCTCTAGATGTGTAATCCAGGGCACCCCAAAGTTCTCTGTGGGGTTAATGTCATGAGATAAGACGGGTCAAGGCAGCATGCACACACCAGCATTCCTTGGGACATCTGAGACCACAGTAGCTGTGCGTGGCCTGACATAATCACACCCTAAGTTCTGACGTCTAGGAGGTGTGAGCAGAGGGCCACTGACAGGTTGTCTTACGCTAAGGTCAGCTGCATGGAGCCTGCCCTCATTCTCATGTCACTGATGCAGGCAGTTTCAGCAAGTGAAATGAACTTTTAGCTGGAGCAGTCGGACATGTCACTCCTGCTCTGGAGTTGTCATTCTGGGACCATGTCTTGGACGGTCATTTGTCCTACAAGTCTGCTGAAACTTTTTACATAGTTGGGATGAAGTGGAGTGGCTTAGTCCATAGTGTCTGGGAGTGATGCCACATGACTTGCATGCTTGCAGCATGTCAGTGGCCATCTATTGGGATTCTAATGATATTAATGGCATTACAGAATGTGTGGAAAACTGTCCAAGTATGATCTTTGTCTTGCCATAATCTAAGGTTCTTCTTGAAGGTAACCTGTCAAGCAATGTTCCACCCAGACCTTGTGAGGTTAACGTACACCTAACAAGATTGTGTGTTTGGCAAATTACAATACTTCACTGCACAAGCTGTACTGATGGTCAGAGGACTAAAACAAATGGAGAACTTTTGTACACAAACTATTACTCAAGTTTTCACATTTCAGAAAATGTTGAGAGTTCCAAAGCAGAGTCCTTGGGGAAAGGTGTGTAAGGTTAGTGTAATTTTTTTTCTTGAGCCTCTGTTACCGTCTTCATCGATTTTGTGATGGCAGAATAACGTGTTTGCATCACGTTCTGTTCCCTTTTGGTGAAATCAGCAGCAGAGGCTGTCACAATGCTTCAAGAGGCTTTCAAAGAAGAAGCTTTGAGCCAGGCAAGGGTTTTTACCTTAAAGTGCTCAAGCGATTCTGTGATGCATTGCGGAGAAAATGTCCTGAATTGTGGCGATCAGGCGAGAGGCTTCTGCAACATGACAATGCTGCTGCCCACACAGCACTGAGTGTGTGGCAGTTTCTCACAAAAAACGGAATGACAACGGTCCACCCAACAGACCTTGCACCCTGCAATTTTTTCTGATTTTTAAGAATGAAGAGGGACCTTAAAGGAAAGCATTTTCAGGATGTAGAGAACGGAGGCACTGAAGGCTATCACTTTGGAGGCTATCACTTTTGAACAATGATATTGTGTCTCAGGGAGAATATTTTGAGGGTGATTAACTTTTGTAAATGTTCAGAGAAATATACGACAAAAAAAAAAAATTCTCGTTATTTTTGACTCCCCCCCCGTTTGTGAGTGTGTGTGTGTGTGTATTGTATGTGCCAGAGAGGAAGGACAGACATCCTGGCTGGGGTAAAGGAATGATACATACCCTCCAGCAGGCTATAGAGGAAGGACCGGGTGAACAGGCATGCCAGGAACAGTTCATTCCTCCAAAAGACAGGTTGCAGTGGCTAAATCCAATCCGGACACTCACAGGGTGGCATGGGAATTGAACTAGAAACGCAGTCCTGTTGGGGTCTACAGGGACTGCCAGCTGGAGGACTGCCCTGCAAGTGCTCCAGACAACTTGGGCCTGATACTGGAAGCAGTTCCCAGGTCTTGTTTAAAAGACATCCCGCTGCCTCACTTAAAGGCTGTGGGCAATGCCCTCTTGGAGGATGAAGGAGAATTGTGAATGGTGTATTTTTGTTGGTGTTCTTGTAGAGAAGGTGATTTGACCCTAGAACTAAGTTGGGTATTGCTGTGTCTGTGGTTTGGGGCTCAGTTGCGCCCCTTGTGGTTGTAGTATATATACTCTGTATAGATGCAGTGCCTTGAAAAGGTTTTCAGCCTGCAAACTTATATTGTTTCAGTGTCTAAGCCTACAGTATTTTAAAGTAGGAATTTACAAAATAGCATATATCATGTCAAATCAAAAGGAACAAATTAAAAACCTTACATTCTTTCCTGAACCCATGTACCCTAGTGCAGCTAGGGGGTATTATGTCACCCAAGGCATTTCCTCCCCAACCTCAGTCTCCTTTTTGGGATGAGGGTTAGACATCCCTGGCAACTGTTGGGTCACCTGCAATCTCACACGCTCAAGAACATAGCTTGCTTCTCCCCTAGACAACATTTCTTTCCCAAATATGGCATATATGTGCACCTGCCTGTTGCCCTTCTGGGTAATTTGGCATACAAACAAGGGTTACTGCCTTTCCAGCGGCCCCTACATTTCTGATATATGAAGGACCTCTCCTACGTTGCCAGTGTGGTTTCTTTTCTGGAGGCTGTTAGTGTACCCGATTTCTGCCCTGTGTCAAGTATGCACTGTCCTGGAACCCCTGGCACTTTACACTGTATGCACACAGCAAATTTAAATTAACACCTATAGTTTTAAATAAACATTTTAAAGTGTACACACAGTTTGAAAACATTCTTTTTATTTATACACTTTCACGTGTTTATTTAATGGTGCAGATTTCACTGTGCTACTTACACACATATAAAGTGGTAAAGTTAGCCATGTAAAACTACTAAACTTTGTACTGTATTACATTCTCGGCACACATACTTGACTCTTGATGCTGCTTCATACTGTTTTTTTGTTTCCTCAAAGTTGCTCCATCAGATTCCTCAGTTGATATCTTCACTCAGTAAAGAAGACTCGGACTCAGGGAGGGCCTGCCTTGCAGAAATCAGTGAGCTGATACATTGCCTCATATTCAGGTTTTCAGGTTTTCCAGACCTGTATGAACCTGTGCTGGAAGCATTGAAGGTCAGTCACATTTCATTTATACTAACAGAGAAAAAACCCAAAATAATATTGAACAATGTTTTGGGAACAAATAGCTATACTTTAACAATGTAGGGACACCATTGAAATAAATCTTTGCTAACTGTATATGAGTTTTGTTATGAACTGGTATTGGTGTGTGCCAGTTCGCTCCATTTCTAGGAATAATTTGTATTTATCGGTGTTAAAACACTTCCATTGCTTCAGCTGGCTGACAGAATGCATTGAATGTCTTTCAGGATTTTCCAACTCCCCATGAAAATCGAATTAAGCAACTTCTTAGTCAAAACACATGGACGTCTGTGCAGACAGAACTACCAGAGCCTGTGTGTTACACCCAGATTACCACCAGATCTGACACTGGCAAAACTGGCCTGGTCAACTTGGGCAACACCTGTTATATGAATAGCATTATTCAAGCTCTGTATATGGCTTCTGAGTAAGTAAAGAAAGCGATCTTTTCTCAGTGACAAAATAGCCCGTATATGAGTGAACACAGCTAAATGTATAATTTTAGCAATGCCTATTTTTAAAAGTATGAAACAGCTGTTTGTTTGCATCTTCCAGTTAAGTTGGTGCATCCCTGAAGAACACTTTTGAATTGTTTTTGTTGGCGGCAAAAGGCGACTCTGCAGGCCCACTTTGACAGTACACATGAATATATTTATTAGATATATGCAAAATGGGCAGAATTTAGAATCAACTAACACACTCAGCAGCTGAATGTATCTAAATATTTTAAAGTTATAGATTTACTAGTGGGGCAAGCCTTCGGTGCCCAACCCCTCCTGGCATCTTCGGCATCCAACCTCTAGATGCGGCCAGTCTGACGCTCGCATTGTGAACAGGGGAACTAGTCACTCCTCCGAAACCCCCTCTTAAACAGTGATACAATGGGAAACAAATGCAGTTTTCTTTTACCTCCTCTTTGCTTGATCAACTGCTGGCTTGCTGCTGCTGTGCTGCTTGATGTACATCTCGCACAGCACTTCGAACATTTAAAAGCCTGTACAGCAGCTGTCCTACTCTTTGTCTTTCATTTCCGGCCCCGGGTGTGGTTAAATCTCTTGGCACTCTTCGTTAAGTCTCGTCTCACAGGACGCGAGTTCTTGATATTTTTTTAGTTTATAATTAAAAAACGGAATAAGAATCTGAAAATCTAACAACATCACATTAAAGAATGATACCAAACATATACATGTAGGTTTTAAAATAAGCCCGATTTAAAGTGTGACACAAAATGTGACATAAAAATGTGACATAAAATCATTGCACTTTTAGGCTTGGGATTTTATATATATAAATTTATATATATATATATATATGAGAGAGAGAAAGAGAAGAAATTACTTTTTTTAGAATATACCTTAATCTAATCTTTTCTGGTGTTTTCATGAGCAAATAAACACTTGCATTTTAAATTGTATTAGTTATTTCATCAGAGAGCCAGCTATCACATTTTTGTTCCTAAAGATTTTTATAACAATATATTCAAAAATAATAGCAACAATAGAATGCAGTCACAAGTGTTGGTGGACGACATTAAATACACACTTTTTAACAGTATTTTACAATTTCTTGCAGTTAAAAAGGGTAACCTAAATAGGCTTGTGATGGCTCAATAGTTTTTATGGACAGCAGGTTCCTATTCAAGTGGTATAAAAATGGTTTTGATTGCTGTGCTGTTAGCTGTTGATTATGGAAGGCCTATGACTAAGTGAAGTTCAAATTTATTAAACATATCATTTGTGGAAGAAGTACCAGACGGAGAGTTAAAATCTCTGGTGAGATCTCACGGTAAAATCGTTGCCTGCTTCAGGACATGATGGAGAGCAGGTTTGGAGCTTCGCCGAGACAAATACTGAATCTTTCTAAAGGGCAGATAATGCAGCTGAGATGTTGCAGCACATATTTGTTTGCTGTATGCTTACAGAGCAATGCTTACATAATTCCTTCCCTCTTAAATTCATTTCTGGATAAGTGACTTTTGATTTTTTCTTTTTTTTACATTTACGATAAACTTACCTCAGGCAGCTGTAAATGTGAACTTTTGTACAAGTGGCTTGTATGTGCATGCCTCTCCCAGTTCTCCCAGTGTCTGACAATCTTGTACTGGGAATCTGGTTTTCCCATCAGGAGTCGCAATCAGATGATTAAATAAGGAAAACATGCAAAATTTACAAGTTGAAGTGATGTCTTTTGAGGAAAATTTGAAAAACAAAAATCAATGTGCTGTATTCTTAATAAGTAATAATCCTTCCCCTAAACTAACTAGGCAAGATTGTGTATTTTTGTATTATTAACCAAAGCTTGAAAGTTGAACCAGCCATGCCATCATGTGTTTATTACTATGATGCAGTGACATCGCATGTAGCAATGCTGACAGAGTCTGTGATTAGCAGCAGACATTGTTACTGTACACAATGGGCCGAGACAATGAAAATCCAGTTCAAAATGGTGGCAGCCTGTGGAACAACAACCAATGAAAGGCACCATAATTAGGACATAAAATAGTAAAAAGTTGTAAAAAATGAAAAACTTAATTACGAACAAATGCATTCATGACATCTGCACAGGACGTTTAATTTGTGAGTTACATAGCTAACCTCAACACAAGCCAAAATGTTAAATGTCCTCTTTCCCTTTTGCATGTTTTAACAAATGCTGATTTTTGACCAAACTTTTACCAGTCTTGAAATGTACAGATTGACATATTTTTGTATAGCCCAAAATCACACAGGAAGTGCCACAATGGGCTTTAACAGGCTCTGCCTCTTGACAGCCCCCCAGCCTTGACTCTCTAAGAAGACAAGGAAAAACTCCCAAAAAAACCTTGTAGGGAAAAATGGAAGAAACCTCGGGAAAGGCAGTTCAAAGAGAGACCCCTTTCCAGGTAGGTTGGGCGTGCAGTGGGTGTCAAAAGAAGGGGTTCAATACAATACAATACACAGAACAGAACAAATCCTTAATACAGCATAATAATACAAATTTTAGAAGTACGGAGCAGAATTTAACAGTCGATGATATCCCATAATATGATTTAGATATGTTTAGAGTCCTGGAGACCTCATCCATCAAGTTGCCTCCACCATTTGGCCATTCCACGGCTGAAACAGTGCTGAGCCAGCCAATCCGATGAAAGGATCCCTCTTTCCCATGATTCCTGCGATCCTCCATCAGGGATGACTTTACCATAGGCAGGCAAACAACTTGGCAGGTGGGCCGTGGCACCAAGTGCCACATCTGAGTACCGAGAACAGAAACAGAATAGGTGAAGGTTAGTATTCAATTATAACTATCATGTTACTTATGTTTTAGTGCTAATGACTAACAACAGAGATGCAGTATGTACAGTTAATCAGCAGCTCTAGTCAGGATATGCTAAACTGAAGTAGTGAGTCTTCAGCCAGGATTTAAAAGCTGAGACTGAAGGGGCATCTCTTATAGAAGCAGGAAGACCATTCCACAGTTTAGGGGCCCTGTAACTAAAAGCTCGACCTCCCACTGCGGTTGAAGTGCAGACTTTCAGCTTTAATTCAGTCGGGTGAACAAAAAGATTGCATAGAAATGTGAGGCAACTAAAACATTTTTTTAACCCATTCCCTTCATTTCAGGGGCTCAAAAGTAATTGGACAATTGACTCAAAGGCTATTTCATGGGCAGGTGTGGGCAAGTCCGTCGTTCTGTCATTATCAATTAAGCAGATAAAAGGCCTGGAGTTGATTTGAGGTGTGGTGCTTGATGTGGAAGATTTTGCTGTGAACAGACAACATGCGGTCAAAGGAGCTCTCCATGCAGGTGAAAGAAGCCATCCTTAAGCTGCGAAAACAGAAAAAACTCATCCGAGAAATTGCTAAATATTACGAGTGGCAAAATCTACAGTTTGGTACATCCTGAGAAAGAAAGCAAGCACTGGTGAACTCAGCAATGCAAAAAGACCTGGACGTCCACGGAAGACAACAGTGGTGGATGATCACAGAATCATTTCCATGGTGAAGAGAAACCCCTTCACAACAGCCAACCAAGTGAACAACACTCTCCAGGGGGTAGGCGTATCGATATCCAAGTCTACCATAAAGAGAAGACTGCATGAAAGTAAATACAGAGGGTGCACTGCAAGGTGCAAGCCACTCATAAGCCTCAAGAATAGAAAGGCTAGATTGGACTTTGCTAAAGAACATCTAAAAAAGCCAGCAGAGTTCTGGAAAACCATTCTTTGGACAGATGAAACCAAGATCAACCTCTACCAGAATGATGGCAAGAAAAAAGTATGGAGAAGGCGTGGAACAGCTCATTATCCAAATAATACCGCATCATCTGTAAAACACGGTGGAGGCAGTGTGATGGCTTGGGCATGCATTGCTGCCAGTGGCACTGGGACACTAGTGTTTATTGATGATGTGACACAGGACAGAAGCAGCCAAATGAATTCTGAGCTGTTCAGAGACATACTGTCTGCTCAAATCCTGCTAAATGCAGTCAAATTGATTGGGCGGCGTTTCATGATACAGATGGACAATGACCCAAAACATACAGCCAAAGCAACCCAGGAGTTTATTAAAGCAAAGAAGTGAACAATTCTTGAATGGCCAAGTCAGCCACCTGATCTTAACCCAATTGAGCGTGCCTTTCATTTGTTGAAGACTAAACTTTGGACAGAAAGGCCCACAAACAAACAGCAACTGAAAGCCACTGCAGTAAAGGCCTGGCAAAGCATTAAAAAGGAGGAAACCCAGCATCTGGTGATGTCCATGAGTTCAAGACTTCAGGCTGTCATTGCCAGCAAAGGTTTTTCAACCAAGTATAAGAAATGAACATTTTATTTCCAGTTATTTAATTTATCCAATTACTTTTGAGCCCCTGAAATAAAGGGATTGTGTTAAAAAAATACTTTAGTTGCCTCACATTTTTATGCAATCTTTTTGTTCACCCCACTGAATTAAAGCTGAAAGTCTGCACTTCAACTGCATCTGAGTTGTTTCATTTAAAATTCATTGTGGTAATGTACAGAACCAAAATGAGAAAAAAGTTGTCTCTGTCCAAATATTTATGGACCTAACTGTAATTGCTTGTTAACTTTTGATGCATTGCACTGTAAAACACTGCTGAGAAGTCAGATTGTGTGTGAATTCAGAGTCAGAAAGACAATCAGGTAACACTCTTTATACAAAACACATTTCAAAGACAAACTATTATCAGGTTTCAACCATGCAAATACTGTTTTGTCGTTAATCTCATTTATAAATCTGCCACAGCATTCATTGTAGTGTCATGAGGTGTTTACAGTGCTACTTCCATAAACCGTTGACAGAGTTTAGTTACTTAGTAGGAAAGTAAAAAATGATTGTTCCCTTATTGTCATTACTACATTTAAACAGTCACACTAAAATTGCTTTTTGTGTGTTTTGTATTAAAGAGAAACGTCTACACAAAACAGGTCAAAATTTATTATAGTGATTTTAATTATATAAACATTTCCAACATTGATGAATAACTGCATCTCATCATTAAAGAATCAATAATACAAAACCTTTTGTTACCATCTGAAAATTCAATATTATTGAATTATTTACAAGCCACACAAATATAGAATGCACTTTTCCGGAAAGCAACTGATGAATTTTGCTTTAGGCCATAATGTATTTGCAATTAATCAAGTCTTTTCTAAATTGTACAGTACACCTATAGCATTGACTTTCAAATCGCAGAACAATGGGGTGAGGTCTGCATGGTTTGGGATGTGCGGATTCTTGCCCAGAAACTATAGCTTACCAAACCTTACAATCAACAGTGAACTTATTGGTCTTTGAAATGTCAGAACAAAACTTGTTTCAAGGATAATGAATCTACTGTAATTGTGATTTAAAGGGTTTGGATACTTCTCCATGAAAATACTTTTAAAGATCAGTATCAGCCTTGTTTTATGTAGTTTTGCATGTCTGCCCGTGTTACTATTGTCATTGCAATATAGAACAAATTACTGACCCTCAAAACACTGTTAAAATTTATATCACATAGTATTATCCATCCATCCATTATCCAACCCGCTATATCCTAACTACAGGGTCATGGGGATCTGCTGGAGCCAATCCCAGCCAACACTGGCTGCAAGGCAGGAAACGAACCCTGGGCAGGGTGCCAGCCCAACGCAGTCACATAGTATTACTGTTCGTAATTTGGCCATTGCTTTTTCTAGAGCAATTATTAAATCACAAGTACAAACAATACTTACGGTACTCGGTGACTTCTTTTTACATGCATAGTGAGTGTTCACAGGGGTCTGATTTGGCAACCTAGTTGATTCAACTTACTCTGCCATACTGTATATAGCATTTTTTTTAAAAACATTCCACCCAAAAATATTTTTATATGTTATTTACCCCATGTAGTTTGTCATGATAGCCAAGAAAAATGTTTAATCTTGTGTTTTTATACAGAACGGACATAACAACTTTTCTGATAGAATGAGAGCCAATGGTCATCAATGCTGGACAACAGCAAATAATATCAAAACAGCCAGGAAAAAAAAACAAAAAACCTCACATTACTCGTGTTGCATAATCCAGATGTCAAATCATCCAGTCATATGCTCATAATCAGCAAAATGCATGTATTTTTACAAAAAAAATATTGTTGAATAAATACCTCTGTGTGACAGTCTGGGTTGGCAGCATGCTCCCTGTGCATCAGGGAGCCTCTTGAACCCAAACTGTAGATAGTCATGAACCGAGATGTGCCGGACAAATATGAGAACACACACATATCAAGGGGTAGGTGCTTTTATTAAAATCAATCAAATCCAATGACCAAATTAAAGAGTAGTGAAACACACTTAATAAATAAATGATCCATAAAATCAGTGAAATCTTTGGAGGTTAAAACAGTCCAAATAAACAATCCATAAAATGAGGTTAAAAGTCCAGAGATAGTCCTTTTTCTTTTAAAACACGCGCCTTCAATTCTGCCCTCTAAAACCTGGTGTCTCCTCCTCTTATTCTGTCCAGACCATGCAGTTAGGGGAGATGCCCGCCAACAGGTGCAGTCTACCTTTAATTCCTGGCTCAGGTCCCCATTGCCAGGCCTGCTGTATCTATGGGGTGCCACACCAATCTGCACACCCGTCATCCACCGCCAGCCCCTCGGTGCTGCTCCTGCTGCACTGGCATAGTTCAATATGAGCAACCCTTTTTCAGCCCCTTGCTCTTTAAGGCTCAAGCCCGACCACCTGCCTCCATCCCTCTTTAAAATGGGCTCTCCTTCTCCTGTCTCTGGCTCCTTTTTTTCTTCTTTAACCTCCACTCTCTCCTTTGATTTTTTTCTTCTGATCTCTCTTCCCTTTTGTGCCGGCTCTCTTTATGTGGCCTGAGCAAGTGCAGATAGATAGATAGATAGATAGATAGATAGATAGATAGATAGATAGA
>JANRMT010028174.1:116437465-116450321 GCA_026402145.1 Polypterus bichir lapradei | reverse complement strand
AGATAGATAGATAGATAGATAGATAGATAGATAGATAGATAGATAGATAGATAGATAGATACTTTATTAATCCCCCGGGGGAAATTCACAAGTCGTACACAGAGCTGCTGGAAAGGCTGCCACTCACGGTGGTGCCTGCCACTATATGTGACTCTCCGCCCACTCTGAGGTGTGAATGTGGGACCTGACTGATCATCTCGCATTTGCACATGAATATGCGATCAGCAAAGCATCGCCGTCAACCCTGGAGCAGTGCTGTCACGCACACATCTGCAGCTGTTCTAAGCCTGCATGCTGTCAGGACATGAGGGTCTGTGTTTACAGATGAAACAGTTGTCTCTTTTAAACAACAAAATAGCCAGTGTTAATCAACTCTTACAGTATTAAATTATTCCTTAAAAGTGTAAACACTCTTCTCATAGATACACTTTTAGCTTTTAACTTACCACTGGAGATTTTGCTATACCCATTGTGTTCTCTACTGCTTGTGAATTGTGATGTCTACAAATATGCAGTGCTTGGACCAATCCTGTTCATTACCCTTATGTTTCCAAAAAAATGGCTTCATTGTCCATTAATACAAAGGCATCGATCTTGTACATGAAAATCACTCCTGCATGCCCATCAGCATATGGGCATTCTCACTGCCTGCCTTAATAATAGCAGCACACAGGGGAATGCTGTTTACTTCAACTAACAGTTCACGGGGGAGAATCGCTTCTTGTGGGATCTTGATCACTGCTCAGAAAGCCTGATCCCTGTTAGACAGCTGATCTTGGAAAGTAATCTCATCATCCATAATGACCAGCCTTGTTGTTGTACGTTGCCAGTAACCATCATTCCTAGCAACACATTTGTTTACAATTAGGACTTTTATTTTATCCATAATTTACTGGATATGACGTTATCAGAGCTCAGCTATCTCTTTCTGTCATTTATTGTATGTAACTTTTTAGAATCTAGCTCTATCTGTCCCTGTCAGATGCTTACTGCAGATTACTGTATCTTTCTCTAAAGCGGTTTTCCTTCATAAAGCATCAGCAGACTATGCAAAGATCAAAATGCAGCTCCATTTGTAACCTAAGGCAACTTTCTATAGGGTGGTCCAGATCTAATTATGCGATTTTCATTATGCTATAACTTATTAAGTTTATTACATAGAAAATCACCCGAAAAATCCTGGACCATCGAGAACTGACGACATGAAGAACTGTCTTCGCGCCAAACTGGAATCGTCCCCGCATAAATCAAAGTCATCCAGACGATCTGGATCTGCATAATTAGATCTGGACCACCCTGTATATAGAGACACAAATCATCTATAAACCTTTGCTGTTAAATTACGAATTATCAACAGCACAATCATAGTCTTCCTGACGACTAGTTACAGTGGGTACGGAAAGTATTCAGACCCCCTTCAATTTTTCACTCTTTGTTATATTGCAGCCATTTGCTAAAATCATTTAAATTATTTTTTTCCCTCATTAATGTACACACAGCACCCCATATTGACAGACAAAAAAAAGAATTTTTGAAATTGTTGCAGATTTATTAAAAAAGAAAAACTGAAATATCACATGGTCCTAAGTATTCAGACCCTTTGCTCAGTATTTAGTAGAAGCACCCTTTTGAGCTAATACAGCCATGAGTCTTCTTGGGAAAGATGCAACAAGTTTTTCACACCTGGATTTGGGGATCCTCTGCCATTCCTCCTTGCAGATCCTCTCCAGTTCTGTCAGGTTGGATGGTAAACGTTGGTGGACAGCCATTTTTAGGTCTCTCCAGAGATGCTCAATTGGGTTTAAGTCAGGGCTCTGGCTGGGCCATTCAAGAACAGTCACAGAGTTGTTGTGAAGCCACTCCTTCGTTATTTTAGCTGTGTGATTAGGGTTATTGTCTTGTTGGAAGGTAAACCTTCGGCCCATTCTGTGGTCCTTAGCACTCTGGAGAAGGTTTTTGTCCAGGATATCCCTGTACTTGGCAGCATTCATCTTTCCCTCAATTGCAACCAGTCGTCCTGTCCCTGCAGCTGAAAAACACACCCACAGCATGATGCTGCCACCGCCATGCTTCACTGTGGGGACTGTATTGGACAAGTGATGAGCAGTGCCTGGTTGTCTCCACACATACCGCTTAGAATTAAGGCCAAAAAGTTCTATCTTGGTCTCATCAGACACCTGAAGGACTCTGAGATGATGAGAAATAAGATTCTCTGGTGTGATGAGACCAAGATCAAAAGGGTACTTCTACTAAATACTGAGCAAAGGGTCTGAATACTTAGGACCATGTGATATTTCAGTTTTTCTTTTTTAATAAATCTGCAACAATTTCAAAAATTCTTTTTTTTGTCTGTCAATATGGGGTGCTGTGTGTACATTAATGAGGGAAAAAAATAATTTAAATGATTTTAGCAAATGGCTGCAATTTAACAAAGAGTGAAAAATCGAAGGCGGTCTGAATATTTTCCGTACCCACTGTAAATGGCTTAAACATGAGGGACAGTATCTTTTGCCAGCAGTGTTTTTCTAGATTTCCAAGTATTATCCCCTATCCTTGAGGTCAAATACTTTTTTTTTTTATTTTATTTTCATGCTGCATTTTTGCTTATACTTCTCCTACTATAGAATTTTTTTCAGTTTAATAAACCACAATGTTGTTTGTATTCTGTATTTTTGCAGTAGTGTAAGAAGTGTTGTCAAAACTATCTATTTATCTGTAAATATCGATTCTGAAACAGTATCAGTGTTCATTTTCCTTAGTATCGATAATATCTCTATCAGATGTACTTTCCTGCACACTCCCTTTTTGGACTTCTTCTGTGATCTACTAGAAATAAACAAAATTCTCTAATGAGAGCTTCTCAAAAAATAAATATGTAAATATGATGTAATTGTAGTAAACTACAATAATAATGATAATGGCAATCATCGTCATTTGTTTCTTAACAGCTACGAACTCTGAACAGTCATTTAAAAGACAAATCTTTAAAAGCAATATATTCGGACCGTGCTCACAAACATTTACTCAGGGAGTTTAGGATGATTTGCAGAAGTCCTTGAGGGTGTCACTATGGAAGACATTTGGAAAGCACTGACGTACTTGCATTGCGACAGTATCAGAGGCTCTTGAACAAGTGCTCTCCCTCAAAAGGAATCTGGTTACCTTTATTTAGTTTTTTTGTTTTAGATAGTAAAAAGTTTTGATCTTCGGTTTTGTGCACCTTTCTAAATCTGTGATTCGGATACTTTTCAAAGATTGAGATTTTCAGTAGTATGACAACCTTAAGTGTAAGTGTGCACCAAGAAAGACTAAATGGTCATTTCAGAGTATCGAGATCACTTAGTGTTTGTTCTTGTTTTCTGTTCCTGTACTTCCTCTGTGAAGCATTACAGTTTGACACTGCAGGGCGCTACGAGCTTTTCTGTAGACTTGGAGACAAGTTATCATACTATAGTAGCTGTTTCCCAACCTTATGGAAAACACTTTCAATGCTATTTGTGCATGGACTGCAGCCAACATATACGTGAATTTCTCTGTGGTGTTACTGAATGAATGCTGGTTTATCTCTCTTTGTCTTTAGCTGTGGGTTGTGGATGCTAGGTAAGATAACAACATACCCTTATTTTAGGTTATTTATATAAAGAATAACAAAACACAAGAGCCACTTCTTCTCATTCAATGTCATGGTTCCTACTCCAGCAATAGCGGGCTCAAGGCAGGCAACCAAAGCTTGTTGATAGCTCTGCCCTCTGCGGGGCCCTTCAATGATACCCTCACAGTCACACAGGGCTAATGTAGAATTACCAGTTACTGTAACATGTTACTGTCTTTGGGCTGTTGGAGGTAAAATGGCGTACCTGGGGTATCTGACCATGCAGACTCGTGGAGAAGGGGCAGTGGATCAACGAAATGGAATATAAACAGTGGTAATGCACAATAATGAGGACTCTATCTACTGTTGTGTTTTTCAGGAGAGGAATAGAGGAATATGGCCAAAAGCATGTTTCCTTGCAGGCTGCTCTCAAAATGCTATTTTGATACTTCATTATCTTATATACACATTCACATTCCCAGAATTGATCCCAAAGAAACATTTTGTGCATGAGGTGCACTTTGTACGTGTCAAATTAGCTACGCTATAGCAGGGAAACGAGGATGGAAGTGGGCACTAATGTTTTATGCACTCATAATTCTACCTAATTATGGAGTGTTATACCTTTTTTAACTTGTGCCAGAATGCTTTTTAGTTCAGTAATATTTCAGATGCTAGCCACAGATATTGATCAGCTGAAAAAGGGCATTATTTGCTTATTGCATTAAAGAATACTTTTGTAAACACAATATTTAGCATTAGTTATATTGATTTACTTTATATTATTAGAAAATAAGCCATTTTGTTTTTCTTATGCAATGAATAACACAGATATCATGATAGTATCTACAGGAACATAAACATGTACAGAATACTAATGACGTGCTTATGAACCACAGTGATGAGCTCCAGCTAAATAGCCGAGAGCAAGTCAGAGGTTATCTCGTAAAGAACAATGAACGGTGAGCACTCTGAAGGTAAACACTTTAAATTACAGAATATGAAAGATATCAATGGAAAAATTAAAAGGAAATCAAAAATGCTGTTATGCCTCCAGACTATAAAATCTTAGTACATTTTATTTATTAAGAAACTGATAGAAATAAAGGCTGGCGTGAATATCCTACATGTTCTTAAAACAATGGAGGAGAGTGGATTTTTCTCATGATGGAGACAATTTTATAGCAATAAACAAGTAATTTTTGAAGTATCTTTGGTCTTACTTACTTCCTTATATCACAAGAAAAGTAGCCGACTGTAAACTTGACTCTTTAAATCTGAGCAGTGGTTTGGACTATTGAGGTCCAATTGTAACATTATTTGGCAACCTCAGGGGGGAAAAAAGTGTGAACCAGAAACTTCGATTGCTTTCATAATGATTACATGTACCACATTTTAAATCCATCCATCTATCTATTATCCAACCCGCTATATCCTAACTACAGGGTCACGGGGGTCTGCTGGAGCCAATCCCAGCCAACACAGGGCGCAAGGCAGGACACAAACCCCGGGCAGGGCGCCAGCCAACCGCAGCACATTTTAAATGCTGGTGTTTAATGTGACTACTGTTAAAAGATAAGAGAGAAAGAAAGAAGCATGTTATTGATAGTTTTGTTTTTTGTTATACAAATTTAACATTTTCATCTGTGGCACCATGCATCAATTCCTTTTCGTAAGGAAAATATGGAGACTAATTTTCTAAAAAAAATTTTTGTCCCTTATAAGATTTTGCCATATTATAGGCCACTTTAATGCTTATTTGTCTGTCATGATGAAGGAGGGCTGGGTAATTTGCAAATAAATATACACTACAATTTACGAGCATAGTACATGCCAGAAAAGAACTCTCAGAAGGTGAACTCTCAAATTTTGAAAACGTAATTGTTTTTAATTTCAACAGGAAAATAATCAATGCATTTCTAAGTCCTAAAATTGAGTTTCATTTTTTCCTAAAATAACAAATTCCATTGATTATAATTAGTATTTACTCATTTGGTGATGCCTTTATCCACAGCAACTTTTTCGGGGATATAACTGGCTACAATGCATTACAATTTCATACAGTTAGTTACATTGTAATAAACACACCTACGTCAAAAGGTAACTGAAGCTATCAAACCACACTATAAAGAGCCATTTCCCATCATTAAAGACTTATAATATGGCTGGCTCTTCACCGACTTACATTGAGATTATTCATAGCTGCTGCATCTCATATGGTTTACACTTAACATTTGCAAACAAAGCCAACATTTTCTAGCAAAGTACCAATTTGGCAAGGAGCAAACAGATGGAAAATGGCTGAATTCACATGGATTTTAGCTGTCTATCCTGAGAAGAATCCCTAAGTCAGGCACTGATAGTGATTAGCCTGGGTTTATGAGCTCTCCTCAGGCAGGCACTGGAAACAGATGGCGAAGTCGCATACTGGTCTGCAGTGTTCCAACGTTATGCATTGATGCCTTCTGTGGTGCACTTGCTGCTGCTGCTACTGCCCTTAGTAGTAATATTATTATTAGCAGTATTAGTATGTAACTGTTACTATTGATGCCACCCTAGCAGCAGGACAGTCACTGCTTATGTGCACAGAATTTGTACTTTAATTAACAAAAACGATGGAAGTGACTGTTTCACTTATTTCACTCTTATTGCACCACCTAGGACGTTAGAGTATTTGAGAATGAGAAAGTTCTACATTACATGTAAATGCTGTGATAGGAAAGTAATTGTAATCAAAGTTTCTAATGTAATACATGTTTAGTCACGCTGACTACATTTTACTTTTATATTAACAGTCTGATCAGGCACAGCTGAATGACAGGGTTTCGTCTTTATTTGTGTTGATCTATCAGGTAGTTGGCTTTCTTTTTCACATTGATACTGTGCAATTTTTTAAATGACTTCTAGGTACTCAAATAGAAGTTGTCTGCCATTTCAGGCTTCATTTACTGACCTGCGTACAGAATGCATAAAATATCTGCAGTCCTTTTTTTAGAAATTTCAGCTGGAAATTCACAATTGTTTTTCAAGAGTTTAAAAAAAAAGTATTTTGTATGTAGATGACCTTAAATGTATTGCAGGTTTTGGCTAATGGAGGATTAAACACGTCTTCTTGCTTTACTCCCTCAGTTTCCGATATGCTGTGATGACCCTGAAGCAGTGCAGTCGTTTCCCATTGATGATGAAACTACAGCAGCTTTTTGGTTTTCTGGAACACAGTCAGGTTTGTGTATTCCAGTAAAGCTTGGAGTCAGTTTTTTTATCACTAACAGAAATAACAAAATAACGTCCTAAAATTACAGCTTAGCAGCAGTGTATCAAAGCGAGATTCCTCAAAACACGACTGCAGACACCATCTTACTAAGGTCTTTTATAAATACTGCTGGCATATAAATGATTTTAACACAATACTGTGTAATTTAAAGGACACACATATTCAGAGTAATAGATTTTCTCTGTAAATTATTTCTCTTTCTAGCGGCCATTTATTTCTCCAAATAAATTTCTGACTGCATCGTGTCCCCCCTGGTTTAATGTTGGATCTCAACAGGATTGCTCTGAATACCTTAAATATCTTCTGGACAAGTAAGTTCTCAGTTATGTTACCAAGAGAATTGTCTAGCTGAGAAAAAACTAATAAAAAAAACAGTTAATAAGTTGTCGTAAGTTTACTCATATTTACAACTATAATACAATACAAGGAAATGCACACTTACTTCACAGTAAAATTGTACGACGCTGTCAGTGACTCTTTGATTGTGTCTATCTTAAAAAGCACATGTTCTGTAGAAGTGGTAGAAATTGGCTATTCTGATTTACTGTATATCGATGTATGCATTTTTATGTTGCTTTCCACGTGTTTTCTTTCTTCAGGCTGCACGAAGAAGAGAAGACCCTTAGACACGCGTCTTTCACACAAAGTGGTGTACAAAAAAGTGAAGGCAAAACACTGATAGAGCAAATGTTTGGTGGAAAAATGATAACTAGAATTCGGTGTCTTTGCTGTCAGAATGTATCATGGAAGGAGGAAGTCTTTACAGATTTGTCCTTGGCCCTGCCGCCACACGATATCTCACTTTCAAAGAGTTTTATTATTGATCCTTCTCAGACTGTGGTAGAAAATACGGAGCCATTGCATGTAGCGTCAACCTTGAAACAACAAAGCCAAGTGCCTTCATCGCCAAGGAGAATTAGAAAAACTTTAAAAGACACTACTTCAAAACATGAAAGCCCAACTATTGGAAGCATTGATGGTGTACATTTAAAAACAACTGACAAAAGTGCTAAAATGGATTCATCCTCTCCAGGATCGTCACAAGAGCAGCCATGCCTTCCACATTCCTTGAGGTCAATACCAGATTTGATTAACTTCTTTCTTTCTCCAGAAATGTTGACTGGAGAAAACCAATATCATTGCCAGAAGTGCTGTGCTTTAACAGATGCAGAGAAGGTAGTGGAATTAACTGAGGGTCCTCCTTATCTCATACTGACACTTCTTAGATTTTCATTTGACCTAGGAACTATGAGAAGAAGAAAAATTCTTGATAATGTTTCAATCCCATTAGTATTAAAGCTACCAGTCTGGGATGTGTCATCACGTGAACCAGGCACATTTGGAACAGACAACAAACATCACAAGACCATACCTCCTGCAGATGGCTGCGCTTATGTATCCTTGACCTATGATCTTTGTAGTGTTGTTGTCCACTCTGGTATTTCTTCAGAGAGTGGGCACTACTATTGCTATGCAAGAGAATGCACTGGTGGAGTTGGTGGGCCTGAAGCGATTCATAGTGACAGGGAAGAGGTTAAGGCCCTAAGAAGTCAGAAATCAGCAGAACGCCAGTGGTTCCTTTTCAATGACACTCGGGTCTCCTACTCCTCCTTTGAATCTGTTAGCAATGTAACAACGTATTTCCCCAAGGATACGGCTTATGTCATGTTTTTTCGTAAGAGATTATTGCCAGTGATTGAAAACGAGAGCTTCTCAACTGCTGAGAAGATGTATGGAGAAATGGCATTGAACAAAGAACTTAGTGAAAGCATTTCCAAAGACAACTTATTATACGCACAGGTAAGAGTACTTTATGTTTTATTAGTAAAATAAAGACCAACCTGGCATCATACTGAGAAAATAACCTTGCTATTTATTATCCAGCTGACATTCATAATGCCATTTGTCTGTGTATGCTAAGATTATTTGTTACTAGCAAAATACCCGTGCTTCACAGCGGAGAAGTAGCTGTGTTAAAGAAGTTATGAAAAAGAAAAGGAAGCATTTTAAAAATAACGTAACATGATTGTCAATGTAATTGTTTTGTGACTGTTATGAGTGTTTCTGTCATCAAGGATTTGATTATCATTATTTCTTTCAATCAGGTTCGTATTTGGAGGATGTGTTGTGTTCAAGTTTATATTCTGTGTTTGTCAACCGTTGTAAAGATAACAGGTTTCATTCATCGAAGTGTTCACTCCCCAAATCGGTACTCGTGAATCTAAGATGTTTAACAGGCATTCCCGGTATTAAGTTGTGGATTTCCCTGCGAATATTTAGCGGCAGCGTGTCTATGAATTTAATTTAAACTTAAGCTTTACACTTTGCTTTCCTATTGATATGTCTACAAAGGCTTGTTCAGATTCAGAGGGTTGTTCCTTTCTTCCTGCATCAATAAACAGCTCGCCTTCCTCTTTATCTGAGACATCACACACTGCATGCACGGGTTTACCTTTCCCAGTCCTGCAAACTTTAGCGAAGTGGTTCAATTTACCACATTTTTTACACTGTCTTCCTTTAGCTGGACATTGACTTTTTCCACCGTGTGCTTTCTTTCCGCTGTAGCTGCACTTATGAATATGCTTGTATGCGTCACCCGCTTCATATTCTTTTGCTGTCTTCTCAATTGTGTAATGCGTTTTTCGTTCAGCGCTCTTTGGAGCTTTTGCTTGTTGTCTGCGTTCTGCATTCACAGTCAGTTCACGTGAGCCGCTCGGAGTACATGCATCGAAGGTTCTCGGCTGTGCTTGTGCTATCTCGTGCGATCTTGCGATGTCCACGGCTTTATTTAATGTTAGCTCAGACCCGGCACTTAAAAGTTTCTCTCGCACTTTTGCTGAGTTTGTGCCAAACACTATTCTATCCCTGACCATCTCATCTTCGTTTGCATAAGCACAGTCCTTCACCAGCAATTTTAACTTCGTTACAAAGTGATCAAAAGTCTCATTTATACCCTGCGTCTTCTCATTAAACTTGTATCTCGCGAATATCATATTTGTCTTAGGCATGACAAACGCCTCAAAGCGGTCATAATAAGTTTTCAGTACCTTGGCTTCCTCCTGGGTGAGAGTCAATGTGTTAAAAAATGTCTCTTCCTTTTTCCCCAGTCCACAGGAGCAGGTAGCTGCATTTCTCACTCTCGTCTTTGCCGTTTAGCGTTCCAGAAAACATCAGCTCCACGTGCTGTCAGAACTTTTTCCATTTTCCCGGCAGGTTAAGAGAATCCCAGTCAATTCGTGGCAAGGGAACTCCAACAAAATCCATGACTGTCCTCTATTCTGACACCATGTCTTGTTTTCACAAATTGTTAAAAATGAAATGATGGCGAGACTTTCTTTTAAAGTATGCAGGGGAACTTTGTCTATTACAGCTCTGACATTCACGGTATCCGTGCTCTAAATTAACTTCCATTAAAGTAACCTTGAGGTCCCTTTTTCTGGTGCCTTCCTGATGACATAGGTGCCTAAACCATGCCTGATAATAATACATTTCAATGACTTATAAATAATACAGTGATCACCGCGATAGACATCTCACCATCCCAATCGCTACTAGTGAATCTAAGATGTTTAACAGGCATTCCCTGGTATTAACTTTTTGATTTGCCTGCGAATATTTATGGCAGCGTGTCTATTGGATTGCTGCTGACGGATGGCCTTATATGGGCAGGCAGTCAATTACGTGGGAGGCGTGATGATGCGGGACGCAACTCCGCCTCACACGGTGACCAAGCTGCAGGCTATGGCCATATATATGTACGTAAGTAGGATTCAGTTATGACCGTTATGTGTAGAATTTCGAAATGAAACCTGCTTAACTTTTGTAAGTAAGCTGTAAGGAATGAGCCTGCCAAATTTCAGCCTTCTACCTACACGGGAAGTTGGAGAATTAGTGACGAGTGAGTCAGTCAGTCAGTGAGGGCTTTGCCTTTTATTAGTATAGATTATGTTTATCTGATCTAACAGTAAGCTGAGCAGCAAGGATAAATTGTTGTTCTTTAAGGAGTTTGGCAAAACAATAACCTGAAATATAACCAAAGATTGACTGTTGTGAGGACACAGTCTCAGAATTATTGTGAGGTGAAAATAGACCAGGAGATTCAGAAAACCATAGTCAAAAAATCAGACAGAGGACGCAACCAGGAAAGACGAAAGGATCGAAATACTAAAACCAGAGGGCAATGCAAAAATCAGATCAACACTAGTAGCCAGTATGAAGTGTACACAGGGGAAGGAATACTGATTCTCCATTCCAAAATCCCTTCACAACGGACACTGTTTTACTGCACTTTTGTAAATGTCCGGGTCATTCTGTCACTGTACCAGTAACACTATAAAAGTCAGTGCAAAGAACTCTTTTATCTTCTTTCTGAAATGTTCCACCTTCCACTTTCATCATCGCTAGGAACAAAAAAAATATTAGTATTCCATGTTTTAACTTGGGCTGTCCACGAGAAAGATGGTGTGGAAGACATATTGATATAAAGTGTGATGTGATACTTAACTGCAGCTTTACTGGTTTATAATCCTTGCCCCCTTGATGATGACAATCTGGATCATTGAGCAAATTGTGTAGATTGTTTTTAGTGAAGACACAGAAGATGGCGAAGACTAGCAACACTTATGGATTTCCTGACAGCAAGGGTTTTACAATCTATAGATTATAAACCATCCACAGTGAATACCAGGATCTCTCTAACAGAGGTTCGTAATGAAGAGTTTTAAGGCTTGAAAAATAGTCTTCAATATAGCCAAGAAGAGAATGAAACCATTATTACAGACAACCGGTGTTTAAAGAACATTCTTAAGTCTCTCATTTTAAGAAAACGAAAAGGAAACAAACAGTTGTACGTTTCTATTTACAGACATATAGCATGCACAACAATTGGATTTTCACTGGATTACCCAAAGAAACATGCTTTAGAAAACATGCTCTAGAAAGAATTTAATGCAGATAACAAACAAGAAAAAGAAGAATTTGATGACATGTTAAAAGATGCCAAATAGTAAAGCACCATTAGTGATGGCTTGTCGGTAAAATTTTATAAATAGTTGTGTAAGGATGGTTAGAAATAAGCAAGGCTCAATAATTTCATCTTTTATGAATACTGCTCATGTTTCAAGTTTTCTGAAATCAAGTTAAGATCTAACCTTACCTTCAAAATACTGCCAAATATCATTACATAACAGAAATTCTAACATCAGCAAAGCAGTAGCTACTGACATTAAATAAGTTACTTCACACATAATACATTCAGATAAGGAAGGTTTTAATATACACAGTATCCTTATATATAATTTGATACTATCCGTGTGTATGGTGTTCACATCAACACCCCGTATGTATGGTGTTTGCGTCAATACCTCGACTCAATACAAGTTAGAACCATGCAATGGAACTCTGCCTCTGTAGTTAGAACATAACGTGGCAAACGCAGACGCAGTATTGCATGATTGGCTAAGAATGTTCGAATGCTTCAGTGACGCTGCTGGACTGCTGAGTATAGTAAGTTGGTGTTGGTTCGAGCAGATAACAGTAAGTTCGGTTGGTTTTTGGAACGTTGGTTTGGTGGGGCGTACCTTCCAGGACTAACATCGTCAACTGACTTAAACCCTTCGACAACTCCGGAACCGTAAGTAATTTAGAAAGTATCACCATTTGCTTGGTACGTCGAAATCTATCTTTGGGCAGTTCAGTTTTGGCATCCGTCCTTCTGACATCTATTGGCAAACTGAGTAATGACGGGTGGGTATTAACAACAGTCATTGTCTAAATTTTACCCGATCTCAGATCTAAAATGACCACGCCAACATAATTATTACTCCGACTCTGATTAGAGTCGTAAAATATGGTTTGTTTTGAAAATTTGTTTGCTGGAAAAAATCAAATGAGGTGCGCCGAAAAGCTGAGTTCACGTCTCGCAGCCCCATTTAAACAGGAAGCTCTTCATTACGTCGGCCGAAAAGGTCTATTTTAAGCACAAATCAGTG
>JANRMT010028174.1:116367464-116432176 GCA_026402145.1 Polypterus bichir lapradei | reverse complement strand
AGATCCTTAACAAATAATTATTGGCATATTTTCCCTCAGTTTAAAAAGGTTACATTTTCTTCTTAATAAAAATTTTAAGGCAGTACTTCGCTGCTGCGAAGCGCGGGTATTTTGCTATATATATATATATATATATATATATATATATATATATATGCCAGCAACACTCATGACAATGACAAAACAATTACGTTGTCAATCAAGTTACGTTATTATTAAAATGTTTCCTTTTCTTTTTCATTACTTCTTTAACACACTACTTTTCCACTGCGAAGCGCGGGTATTTTGCTAGTATATATATATATATATGCATAAGTAACAAGGTGGAAGATGATGAAGGGTGGCGGCACTGTGGTGATCCCCATACAACTGATAATAAGCCACAAAAGAAAGAATGTAGCAAAAATAAATGATGACATCTTTTCAGATGAGAATCGGGAGTTGACAGCTTCAAGATGGTGGTGGCCGGTTTTCAGGCAGGAGAACAGAAAGATGTGGGTTCAAGAGGCTGGGCAATGCAAGTGATGTCATTGGTGGGTCCATTGTCAACTGCTACATCTGCAGAAGGAGGAAGAGAAAATTCACTAGGTGACAGCGCTAGCCTCTGGCTCGAAATGTAATCACCTTTAGACAAGCCCACACGTGGTCTCCCATGTACACGTTTGATAATATTTATACACACATATATATATATACACATATACATACTGTGGTCCCCGGCCGGGGCTGGAACCCGGCCGGGACACCCAGGAGGACCAGAGGAGGGCTTGTGCCTCCTCCAGACCGCGAGGGGGCGTCCGTCCTGGTTATGTTGGGGGCCTTGGGTACAGGGCTTGGAAGCCCAGCCCTGTAGGGACCCTTGGCCACCGCCAGGCGGCGCCCCAATGCCGGAGTATCCCATGTGGAGCCCGGCCGGGACGCCCAGGAGGACCAGAGGAGGGCTTGTGCCTCCTCCAGACCGCAAGAGGGCGATCGCCCTGGTTGTATTGGGGGCCACGGGTAGAGGGCTTGGAAGCCCAACCCTGTAGGGGCCCGTGGCCACCGCCAGGCGGCGCCCTGGAGCCCAGCACTTCTGCCACACCAGGAAGTGCTGGGGGGAAGACGACAGGGGACACCCGAACAGCTTCCGGGTGCGCAGCCGGCACTTCCGCCACACTGGGGTGTGGCCAGGACTGATTGCCGGGAAGCAGCTGGAGCCCATCTGGGTTCCCATTTAAGGGGCCGCCTCCCTCCAGTCGGTAGTGGATGTCGGGTGGAAGAGGACAGAGCTGGAGAGAGCACGGGAGGCGGCCAAGAGAAAGGCACTGAAAGAGTGAGGCCTGGACATTGGGGGAATCGGTGCTGGAGGCACTGGGTTTTGTGCACTGTAAATATATTGTAAATAAACACTGTGTGGTGGAACTATGTTGTCCATCTGCCTGTGTCCGGGTCCCAGTCCACAATACCTACATACATATACACATATATACAGTGCATCCGGAAAGTATTCACAGTGCATCACTTTTTCTACATTTTGTTATGTTACAGCCTTATTCCAAAATGGATTAAATTCATTTTTTTCCTCAGAATTCTAAACACAACACCCCATAATGACAACGTGAAAAAAGTTTACTTGAGGTTTTTGCAAATTTATTAAAAATAAAAAAACTGAGAAATCACATGTACATAAGTATTCACAGCCTTTGCTCAACACTTTGTCGATGCACCTTTGGCAGCAATTACAGCCTCAAGTCTTTCTGAATATGATGCCACAAGCTTGGCACACCTATCCTTGGCCAGTTTTGCCCATTCCTCTTTGCAGCACCTCTCAAGCTCCATCAGGTTGGATGGGAAGTGTCGGTGCACAGCCATTTTAAGATCTCTCCAAAGATGTTCAATCAGATTCAAGTCTGGGCTCTGGCTGGGCCACTCAAGGACATTCACAGAGTTGTCCTGAAGCCACTCCTTTGATATCTTGGCTGTGTGCTTAGGGTCGTTGTCCTGCTGAAAGATGAACCGTCGCCCCAGTCTGAGGTCAAGAGCGCTCTGGAGCAGGTTTTCATCCAGGATGTCTCTGTACATTGCTGCAGTCATCTTTCCCTTTATCCTGACTAGTCTCCCAGTTCCTGCCGCTGAAAAACATCCCCACAGCATGATGCTGCCACCACCATGCTTCACTGTAGGGATGGTATTGGCCTGGTGATGAGCGGTGCCTGGTTTCCTCCAAACGTGACGCCTGGCATTCACACCAAAGAGTTCAATCTTTGTCTCATCAGACCAGAGAATTTTGTTTCTCATGGTCTGAGAGTCCTTCAGGTGCCTTTTGGCAAACTCCAGGCGGGCTGCCATGTGCCTTTTACTAAGGAGTGGCTTCCGTCTGGCCACTCTACCATACGGGCCTGATTGGTGAATTGCTGCAGAGATGGTTGTCCTTCTGGAAGGTACTCCTCTCTCCACAGAGGACCTCTGGAGCTCTGACAGTGTGACTATCGGGTTCTTGGTCACCTCCCTGACTAAGGCCCTTCTTCCCCGATTGCTCAATTTAGATGGCCTGCCAGCTCTAGGAAGAGTCCTGGTGGTTTCGAACTTCTTCCACTTACGGATGATGGAGGCCACTGTGCTCATTGGGACATTCAAAGCAGCAGAAATTTTTCTGTAACCTTCCCCAGATTTGTGCCTCAAGACAATCCTGTCTCAGAGGTCTACAGACGATTCCTTTGACTTCATGCTTGGTTTGTGCTCTGACATGAACTGTCAACTGTGGGACCTTATATAGACAGGTGTGTGCCTTTCCAAATCATGTCCACTCAACTGAATTTACCACAGGTGGACTCCAATTAAGCTGCAGAAACATCTCAAGGATGATCAGGGGAAACAGGATGCACCTGAGCTCAATTTTGAGCTTCATGGCAAAGGCTGTGAATACTTATGTACATGTGCTTTCTCAATTTTTTTATTTTTAATAAATTTGCAAAAATCTCAGGTAAACTTTTTTCACGTTGTCATTATGGGGTGTTGTGTGTAGAATTCTGAGGAAAAAAATGAATTTAATCCAATTTGGAATAAGGCTGTAAGATAACAAAATGTGGAAAATTGATGCGCTGTGAATACTTTCCGGATGTACATAAAAAAGGTTTGCCTCAGATAACGCCGAGACTTGGTAAATCAAGGTGCAGATAACTGTGGTTCTAGCATTGCTGCTGATAATTTGTAATTTGAAATATTTATGCCAGTGTTTAAATAAGTAGTTGGTTTGCAGTGCTTACAGCTGCGCTTGTATTTCACCTTTAACTTAACTGCGGTGTGACCTAAGCCTTGCATTAGGGCCATTTCAAGAGTCACATGATCAGGCGCTGCTTCACGTGGATCTTATTGGGTGAAGTGCGCCTCACAAATTTCACCGCAGTGTCTCAATGCACAAGCTATCTGAGGGGCTAAAGCAAAATAAGTTTGTTATAAAAGCACACAACAAATAAGGGGATTTTGGGAAATGTTGCATGTCTTGTTTCTGTCAGTCTCTCACGTGATTCATTCATGTGATGTTCTTTCTTGATTATTCTTATGTTGTGCAGTGGTGTTTTCCTCAGTTTGCCTTTTTCTCTTTTGTGTCTCAGCTGGGAGTGCAGGACGGGTTTGTTTCTGTCCATTTCCAGTTTATTCTCCTGGTATTCTTGACTGTGAGAATAAAATATTCACACAAAGGCAACTAAGTAAGCTTGAAACCAACGTTGATCGCATTTATAATTTTTGTAAGCAGCACTTTTGCTTTGATTGTTTCTTAGGAGCGAGAAAGAGAAGAAAGACGAAGAGCTGCTCTCTCAGCGACCGAGACTGGCCCTCCAGTGTGGCTGAAGCGGCACAAAAGGAGTGGTGCTGACTGTGGGTGCCTGAGCTCCGGGTGCAGATGGCACTTGAGTCACTTTGTTCTTTAAACTCGCTTCTTAAACGGCAGACTAGCTGAGGGACTCAACACCTCGTGGGTCAGCATACTGTTTAATTCTGTTTTAGCACATTGCCACTCTAACGGAGACGAGTTGTATGTTGGTCAGACATGCAGGTACTAATATCACGCTGCTCTGCACATATGGCAGCACTACTGCTGGTAATCATAAAATATAAAAGGATTGTTTGGGGTGGTGGGAAAGCACAATGCAGTTCATTTCCATTTTTTCCCAGTATACGGTACATTGGTCCTAATGTGTCGATGGAGTGCTTTAATGCTGAAAGTAAGTTTACCTAATGGCTCAAAGGGGCGTTCAAATGAGAAACAAGGCACGGAGAGCACTTTTCTGAATTGGAAAAGTAAACGCAAAAGCAGTAAACAGGAAGAAAGTCGCTCCTTAAACACATTAAATCGATATGTAGAATATGTAGACAGGCTTTTGTTTTACTAGAATGTGTGATGTTTAAATAAGCACATAATTACTTGCCTGCCTTTTTATTTAGACAATCTTAGAATAAATTGTGAACCACCACATGGGGCGTCAGACAGAATTGGCAAAAGAGGTACATGTGCTAAAACGGAAGCTTTAGTAAAAATGTCCTACTCCATTACAAAACTCCTGTGGTATCTGGGTGCAAAATAATAATTGTTATAATAAACTATAGTGCCTTTTCAGCAAACGTCTCTCTAGGGGATCTGCTGCAGTCAACTTGCAGCACACATGTTTTTGTTCTTGTAACATGGCTTATGCGGCATCTTAATAAAATGTAATGATGGTTAAGAGCTTGTGGTAGACAAACTGGAGGTATGCCACTCATTTCCTCTCCATTTTAAACAAGATGGTGTGATATAACGTGATTTATACTGTAATAGAATGAAGTATAATAAATGGTTTGAGATTTGTGCCACTTGTTCGTTTCATTTTACAATTTCTAAGTATGGATTATTATGACAAGTAGATGTCTGACAAGAGCCGAGTGCAGATTGTTCACGGATGGATGCACAGGTATGGCGCCTTTGATAGGCCTGCCAGGTGGATGATGGGTGAGTAACATAATTAACATGATAGTTAGAATTGGATACTAACCCTCACCTATTCTGTTTCTCTTCTCGGTACTCAAATGTGGCACTTGGTGCCACGGCCCACCTGCCAAGTTGTTTTGCCTGCCTAAGGTAAAGTCATCGCTGATGGAGGATCGCAGGAATCGTGGGAAAGAGGGGTCCTTTCATCGGATTAGCGCTATTTCAGCTGTGGAATGGCCAAAATGGGGGAGGCAGCTTGATGGATGAGGTCTCCAGGACGCTAAACAAATCCAAATCATATTATGTGATATCATCTACTGTTAAATTCTACTCAGCACTTCTAAAATTTTTATTTTTATACTGTATTGAGGATTTGTTCTGTTCTGTGTATTGTACTGTATTGTATTGACCCCCTCTTTTTGACACCTACTGCACGCCGAACCTACCTGGAAAGGGGTCTCTCTTTGAACTGCCTTTCCAAAGGTTTCTTACATTTTTTCCCTACTAGGGTTTTTTTGGGAGTTTTTTCTTGTCTTCTTAGAGAGTCAAGGCTGGGGGGCTGTCAAGAGGCAGGGCCTGTTAAAGCCCATTGCGGCACTTCCTGTGTGATTTTGAGCTATACAAAAAATAAATTGTATTGTAAGTAAATGTGGAGAGGTAAGAAATATTTGCAGTTGTTAAACTTATTTAATCGGAATCATTTGTAATTATGTTACTGATGTCACCTGTTTTGAGACACTGGCCAGCGTCGAGATGCCACTCTTTGCCCGTTCACTGTTCTGGCATTGTCTGTACTGTAAGGTACAGCGCATGAGTCTCGCCAGTCACAGTCTGCTGTCACATCGCCATTGACCCATCAGGCCCTTGGGTCTTCTTTGTGAACGCTGGATGCTGTCAGCTTCAGTATTCATCCAGTGACATCAGTTGGTCACTTCAAGAAAGATGGTGATGCTTTTGTCTGTTCAGAGGTTGCAGCACAGAATTCAGACCTTGTAACAGTCATTCCAAAAGACCTACAATTTGGAAGAAGACATGATGGGGTTTTTAATCTAAAATTTGTGATTTCTTATATTCTTTAAATTTGACCTGGTGGTTAAACTGAAATCAACATTTCCCATTTGAAGGCCACTCTACTCCACTCTCTTGCCTCCAACTCTTTTTAAATGGGTAGCCGAGACGTCGCATCGGGGGCACCCAGGGTTGCCTTACATAGACTTGGTGATTATGTGTCTCATGTTTTTGGCAGCACATTGTTATGCTTTGTATACATACATGTTTTTATAACCTAAAGATTCTGAAATTGACTTTAGTTTGCATCCAGAAAGATCTGTTAAAAAGTGGAATTCATTACCATTTTTTCCTTGAGGCCATTTGGAGGAGCATTTGTTGCCCTTTTGCGAGGTAATCGAGCCAAAAATGTGCGGCTGGTGACACGACAGGGTATAAAGGTCACAATGAACGCTTCCTATTCATCTGAGTTTACAGAGAAATGGCAAAAACTTTAGGGTGTGTTTATTTAGTTGATATTTCTTGTAAAATTACCTCTGCTCTATGCATTTTAAAAAATGAATTAGGTTTTTTATTTTCGGCTTGATGATCATCTATATTTGCGAAGCTCACTTGTCAGTTGATCCCTTATAACCCTTCTATGGCAGAATATACACATTTGAGCTCTTAACAGTATATTTTACATTTGTCATTGGTGCATATGAGAAACTGATGATCAGTGGACAGCACCATACTGTATATTGACTATATGTGGGAGCTGGAAGCCACCAGAGGACGTGCTGCAAGACAACTTGTGTAGAGGTGCTTCCCAGCTCAGAGACTTCACTCGAGCTCCATATGCGCAAAGCATACAATCATTCAACTCAAAATTATATATCGAGCACATCTGTCTCGCCTAAAAATTTCCAAAATGTTTCCAGGGCGAGATCCAACCTGCGAACGCTGCAACCAAGTCCCAGCCTCACTGGGTCACATGTTTTGGGCCTGCACCAAATTAACATCATTTTGGACCAAAATTTTTACTTACCTTTCAGACAGTCTTGGTGTCACAATCCCTCCTAACCCATTAACAGTTGTGTTTGGGGTTCTTCCAGATGGGTTTAAGTGGAGATGGACAAACAAACTGTGGTTGCATTCACTTTTGGCACGCAGACTTATTTTGCTAAACTGGAAGAACCCAAACTCTCCTCTTTTAAGTCAGTGGGAAACTGATGTGTTATACTATTTGAAATTGGAAAAAATCAAATACTCAGAGGATCTGTACAGACTTTTTTCAAAACATGGCAGGATCTAATCAGTAATATTTTAAAATAAGCTCTTAAAGCACCGAGGAAGCAATTCTCTCTGCATTTCTTTTTCTTCTCCATTCATCTCTATCGACCTATCAAACTCATCAATTTAGGTATGTTTACAAGCCTTAAGTTTTACCCCGTTGGCCATGCTCTCTCTCTCAGGGGTGGGGGGCGACTTGTTTTCAATCCTATTTTTTGTAAAAATTGATCAATTTGTATGGAACAATTACAATAAAATTAATAAAATTAAAAAAAAAAAAAAAAGCAGCCATAGTGGCACAATGTGACAAGTGACCAGAAGCCTCACTGTCCTGCTGACATACAGATAGGTAATTTATACCTGAGCTAAACCAGGAGAAGTGAGTAAAAATTAAATCAAACAAACAGAAATACACCTAGCTATTAAATCCTAATGAGAGAGAAGAATCAAAGTCGAAAAAATGGGCAAAGAAAGGTCAAACTAAACAAGTCTTGCAAGAAGCACAATAACAAAAGGTTTAAGATTTTTTTATTTTTAAATTAGGAGGTTTATAATCACAAATAGGGTTGCAAACTGAACCCCCCACTGATCTTTATCCCATCGGAACTATTGCCTGTGGGTCATGACCCATGAAGCCACATCCCTGGCAATTCAGGAAGCTGTGCCACTGATGGCTCTCAAAATGGTGGCAATGGAAGTACCTAAAAACAGCATTCAAGGCGCTAGCAAATACAAAATGAATTCATGCAAAACCTAATCCTGACAAACACAGGACATCAAACCAAGCAATCCTGACATTAGTAGCGGTCCTGTGAGGCTGGTCACATATTAGTGGCTTCAAAAGTCTCCAAGGTGCCAACAAGGTTGGTAGTCACACAATTGCAACTCCTGAATTCAACAGAGAGACCACAGAATTGCTCTGGGTGACCGGGGCTTTTCTTGCTGTGTTGACACTGGGATGGGTGACAGGGACCATCCACAAGTATGGCCTTTTGGCATTGACAACTCATTTTTTCTTCACTCTTTCCATTTTAATCCAGGCTAGAAATAATCCTGCCACTTTAAATATAAAGATTCAGTTGTTTTCATGCATTACTGCCTTGAATTGTAAAACTGTACCTTTGAGAGCCACGCTTTCATTTACACTAAATGACTAAAAGTACATGGACACCCCTCTAAATTATTGAGTTTAGCTGTTGCATTGTTAAAAGGGGCACAAAATCAGCACCTAGCCGTAGAATCTCCAGTGACAAACATTAGCAGTAGAGTGGGTCCTGCTGAAGATTTTAAATGTGGCGCTGTCATTAGATGCCACCTTTTCAACAAGTCAACACATGAATTTTCTGCTTGGCTAGATCAACTATAAGTGCTATTATTGACATGTGGAAGTGTCTAGGAGCAACAAAAAGCTCATCCACTAAGTGGTAGACCACTTAAAATCTCATAGAGCAGGGCTGTCAAATGCTAAAGCGCTTAGCGAGTAAAACTCACCTATGCCATCACTTACAACAGAGTTCAAAACTACTTCTGGAAGGAACATTAGGAGAGCTTCAAAGGCTTCATGTAAAGGCCAGGATTGTCTCGAGGCACAAATCTGGGGAAAGTTACTGAAAAATTTCTGCTGCTTTGAAGGTCCCAATGAGCACAGTGGCCTCCATCATCCGTAAGTGGAAGAAGTTCGAAACCACCAGGACACTTCCTAGAGCTGGCCGGCCATCAGCGGAGAAGGGCCTTAGTCAGGGAGGTGACCAAGAACCCGTTGGTCACTCTGTCAGAGTTCCAGAGGTCCTCTGCGGAGAGAGGAGAACCTTCCAGAAGGACAACCATCTCTGCAGCAATCCACCAATCAGGCCTGTATGGTAGAGTGGCCAGACGGAAGCCACTCCTTAGTAAAAGGCACATGGCAGCCCGCCTGGAGTTTGCCAAAACGCACCTGAAAGACTCTCAGACCTGGTCAGATGAGACAAAGATTGAACTCTTTGGTGTGAATGCCAGCCATCACGTTTGGAGGAAACCAGGCACCGCTCATCACCAGGCCAATACCATCCCTACAGTGAAGCATGGTGGTGGCAGCATCATGCTGTGGGGATGTTTTTCAGCGGCAGGAACAGGGAGACTAGTCAGGATAAAGGGAAAGATGACTGCAGCAATGTACAGAGACATCCTGGATGAAAACCTGCTCCAGAGCACTCTTGACCTCAGACTGAGGTGACGGTTCATCTTTCAGCAGGACAACGACCCTAACCACACAGCCAAGATATCAAAGGAGTGGCTTCAGGG
This sequence comes from Polypterus bichir lapradei, assembly GCA_026402145.1. Lineage (NCBI taxonomy): Eukaryota > Metazoa > Chordata > Cladistia > Polypteriformes > Polypteridae > Polypterus > Polypterus bichir. Next base: position 116,422,671 of record JANRMT010028174.1, on the reverse strand, counting down.
CAACTCTGTGAATGTCCTTGAGTGGCCCAGCCAGAGACCAGGCTTGAATCCGATTGAAAATCTCTGGAGAGATCTTAAAATGGCTGTGCACCGACGCTTCCCATCAAACCTGATGGAGCTTGAGAGGTGCCGCAAAGAGGAATGGGCAAAACTGGCCAAGGATAGGTGTGCCAAGCTTGTGGCATCATATTCAAAAAGACTTGAGGCTGTAATTGCTGCCAAAGGTGCATCGACAAAGTATTGAGCAAAGGCTGTGAATACTTATGTACATGTGATTTCTCAGTTTTTTTATTTTTAATAAATATGTAAAAATCTCAAGTAAACTTTTTTTCACGTTGTCATTATGGGGTGTTGTGTGTAGAATTCTGAGGAAAAAAATGAATTTAATCCATTTTGGAATAAGGCTGTAACATAACAAAATGTGGAAAAAGTGATGCGCTGTGAATACTTTCCGGATGCACTGTAGAAAGACATTTTATACAATTGTGTGTTTTCAGCTTTGTGGCAACAGTTGAATGAAAGTCCTTTTCTGTTCCAGCATGTCTGTGCCCGTGTGCACAAAGCCAGGTCCATAAAGACATGGAGGAGCTCAAGTGGCCTGCACACACAACTCATTGAGTTGATACTTGAGCTGCAATTGGCTGGAGTTTAGCCAATCACTGCACCTCCAGACATGAATGTGTATTTAATTAAAAAGGGAAACAGCAGCATGATTTGTTGTGAAAAGGCTGCGATGACTGGCTCTTCTAAAAAAAAAAATAACAACAGACAATGCAGTTAGGATCACGGAATAATTTATTGTTTCAACTCTGTCCATTCTCTCTAGTATAACAGCAGAAATGCATATCCCAGGTGTACCATGTTTTAATCATGAATAACACCCTTGAGGTGTCATATTGCTTCACATGTTTGAAGATGGAGAGCATAAATAAGGTTTTTCTTCTACAGAAAATGCAGAGCACTAAATAAATTAATTTATCTTATCAAATGTGAACACAAAGATAAAAAAGCTTAGTAAACAGTAACATTTACAATAAAAATATACATTGCTAGAGTTAATGCTGAGGTTTAATATCGGGTTTCCATCAGCCCAAATCCATTGCCTTTCTCATTGTAAACACAAAGCCTGGCCATGGAGTGGGTGTGCTACGTTTGAGTTTTGGATTGGTGTCAAAAAGTAAACATCAAGTACAGTATTCACAAGTCAATGGTTCTCTAGGATCAGAAAAGCTCTGGACTGCCACAAGCACAGCCAAGTAAAATTGTTCTTGTTGGCTGGACTTGACTTCTGAGCAGCGGAAAAAGAGTTAAACCTCAGTGACGGGAAACAATGAAAGGAAAGCAAAGAGTTTGGTGAAAAGCATGGCATGGCACCCATACAGCTCGCCAGACCTCCAACTTACAAGGGGTAAGTGCTGTTAGGACCCAGCGCACTGTCGGGGTTCTGCTGTCCTCCACAGGATGCTCCGGTGTCTCAGCGGCATTTTGTGTGTCAGACGCCTTCCGATTGTAGCATTGACTGCTTTGAGTGGACGATTTGCTTTGGCAATTTTTTTTTCATGCAGCATGACATATTTTGTTAGAAGATTTCAGAGATAAGTGTAGTCAGTTTAAACAGCCTTTGTCAAACCACTATATACTATATTTACATATGATATATGTCTTCATGTAACTGTTTTAATAGATGGACAGAGCTCTAGTGCCAAGTTCACCATGCTAAGATTCACATTCAGGGTGGGCTGTTATCATTAATGCTACTTAGCATGAGCAGCAATTCCAAACTTTTACAATGCAGCACTGACTTGGCCATTTCAATATCATGTAATACTGTCTGACTTTCTTACCACGTTCCATGCATCTTTGAATTCCTTTAAAAACCTTTGCTCATAAGGATGGGGTCTCCCATCAGAGATGATGCACTGCCAAATCATCTATCTACCTGCAAACCGAGACAGAAGTCCTCTTCTAAATGCAGTTTGCTTAGGCTGAATCCAAATGAGAAAGAAATGTTAATAAAAGTGCAAAGTAGTAATGAGAAAACTTCACAAAAATAATTTACTTAAAATAAATCACTTTGGAAAAAAAGTTTGTAAAAATAAAATATAAAACTAACAAAACAGGAGCTATAATATAAAGTATTAAAGTGAATGCTGTATGCTCTACAGTCACATTAAACATCACAAACTGGGCTGCGAAGGCAGATACAGTACCCTGCAAAATGATTTAGTCACTTAAAATATTTTCAAACTGGATTGCAAATGACTGAAACGTCTTGCTCCATACTGTATTTTACTAAAACAAATTACATATTCAAGAAGCATTTTTCAAAACATAATTACTGGTTTGCACATACCTTAAGCAAAATCAACCAATTAAATATTCTGTGACCAGCCGTGAGCTTTCTACCCAAAAGTCACAGTGCCACACTAAGAAACCAATCCAAATTGACATATGGCGGGTGCAGTATCATGCTGTGTGGATGCTTCTGTTTAGCAGAGACTGGACAATCTGGTAGAACATAAACGGATGGAGTACAGGAGTAGAATACACTGTAGAAGAATTTGTGTCAGTCTTCTAAAAAAAAATTGATGCTTATGAGAAGATTCGCCTTTCAAACAGGGCAGTGACATTACATCAGCTCAAGAGAAAAAAAGATGAATGTACGTGAGTGGTCCAGTCAAAGTCACTAACTCAGCCTGATTGGAAATCTGGAGCATAATCTGTAGATGGCAGTCATAAGCTTTGGCATGACCTGGAGGAAATCTGCTAAGGGCAATGGGCAAAAACCACAACTAATGAGTGTTCAAAGCTGGTTGATTCCCCCACTAAAACTTTAATGTCCTAATTAGAGTGGGTCAACCTAACATGCATGTACGAGGGGAGTTCCAAAGTTTGTTCACAAAGACGTTTGAATTTGTTCCCTGTGGTTGACTTGTTTAGAGACTCTTATTCAATTATTCACAAAAACCTCCTGAAATTTTCAGATCTGTAGGCCATCATGGAGACAAGAAAGGAAGGTACAAGTGATGTCTGTTTCTTCAAAGTGGATCCGGAGGCAGCAGAGCATGGTTTGGTCAAAGAAAGCCCAACATGTGAAGTCTACCATCAAGGTGATGTTTGGCAATTTCTTCTCTCACAGGACTTGTGGCAACCATCCCATGTCATCAGAGGTCTACAGAAAGAAAAGAAAACAAAAAGAAAAGAGAGGTTGCCCCAAATGCAAACAGACTGGTTCTTTCGCCATGACAATACTCCACCAAGACCATCTTCTTCATTCCTTCTTCCTCTGGGATCAACCGTTTGGATGCCCCACCCTACTTGCCCGGTCTGGTCTGTTGTGCTGTCTGTCTCCTTCCAAAAATCAAGGCCAACATGGTGGAAAATGCAAGGATCAAGAAAACCTAAATGATGAGCCGGTAAAGCTGTAAAAAGAGGATTTTTAGGGATGTTCTGAAAATTTCATCCACAGATTGCAAACGTGCAATTGAGGTCTGCAGCAGTTATGTGGAAAAGTAGAGAATGAACAAAGTTTCTGAAGTAAAAAAAACACGGGTTATCTCTTTTATTTTTACTAAAACAAATGAACCTTTGGAACTCCCCTCACATAGTGTAGGAATAAATGTGCAGGCAGCACATTTCAGTTTTTAATTTTAAACACTGACAGATGCATTTTTGACATATATAACTTTGTAAGAAAAATACAGACTGGAACAAAACAAAACAAGTGTCATGTGTAATCCAGCAGCATTTCAAACCTTTTAAGGAGTTTTAACACTTTGAGTTCTGTGCCCGAGAGCTGCACTAGCCTGAAGTTTTTATTCTGACCCATTTTCTTATTTAGAAGCCAATTACTGCTACTGAAGCAACTTTTGCTTATTTTTTGTATTTCATTTTTGTTAACTCACTTATTAAAATTGCTTGTTTTAAATCAGTGGCACATAACTTCTAATCAGAGAGGATGGCAAACTAACGACTGCAGTTGAACATGTCAGATTACACTGCTAGGGATCACAGGGGATGACTAATCACATGACCTGTACACAATCTTCAGCACAGTTTCACATCTCTAATGTGCTTTCCGTTTTCTGATAGCCAATAATATCCTACATGGCAGCACCGGTGCCTGTATAAAGGCTTTCCAGCTATGGCAAGTTCATTTTTTTAATTTATTTTCCTTTTCTAGTTCTGTTGTGGTACAACAAACTCCCCCCCCCAACCCCTTTCCTGTTTGTCAGGTCCAGAACTCCCATGTTCCTTATTCCTTGTCACTGTGGTTTATGTTTTGTACTTCAGCTTTGAGCACCTACTGGTTTTCATCTCCTGCATAGAGAAGGCCAATCTCAACGACTCATCACAATATCAAACCTTTTTAATTTGGTCAGAGTGAGTCGCACACTGGTATCTGGAGTCAGTGGGGGTATCACACTATAGGAGAGGTGGTCACGGGAAAGTGCAGTGACTGACTCTGCTTCTCTAAGATTGCAGCTGAAAATGGCTAGAAAAGTCATGTTATATGACAGAAGCTCAAGTCTCAAACAGCTGCATTCTCATTATCTGTTTTTAATTGGTTTTTGTTTTCTTGATCAGCTACCTAATAACAAAGATGTAAAAGACAATGAAACCACCAGCTCACCATCTGGCATAGCCCCATTTACACCTGTGGGAGTTCATAAAGTATCTGATTTATTAAAATAATTACACAGAAAAGGAAATGGAAAAAGCGAAGGTATGCGAATTATTAATCTGGTCCAGACAGGGCTGGCTCGAGGCTAAAGCAGAGTAGCCACTTTGAGAATACCAAGGCTCATCCAAGCAACCGTAACCTCATACCCCACACTCCAGTCTCTAGTGGAGACCAGCTCTGCAATGACACATACGAATCTGAATGAGCTCTGATCCAAACCCCCCATGTTCTCCAGTGTCAAATACAAATAAGAAAGCACTTAAAATTCCACAAGCCGCAATATTGAATTGTGAGTAACATACATTTATGAACACACTCCAATCTCAATGTCATAAATGAATATCAACACGCTCAGATCTCAATGAGGTAGGATCCCCCCCACCACTGCATAAGGGTACCAAGTACCCTTGAGCCAGCCATGGCTCCAGACCATAAATAGTTTAGATGATACCCTTGGAAACAAAAATTCAACAATATAAGACAGACCTGACATGACAGAAAGATGTAATAGGCCACACTGTTACCAGAAAGGATTGGCTTCTAATTAAGAAATTGGGCTGGAATCATCTCCAGAACTCTGGGACCGAACATGAGGACCCTTGCTTGAGGACCATGGATGGGCAAACTGGGAGAGCCAGGCATACAACAGCAGCATTCGTGATCAGAGCTTAAACCACATCCATATAGTACAGACTTACCTATTTCCACACTCCACACAAACGTTCATTTTTGGAGGTAATGGCATTGCTGATCAATGTCATTTGGGCTGCACGTGCATTTTCAGAGATCCCCAAGCAAGGTAGCTCCAAAAAAGCAGTAAACTTTGTTACAGTAAAGTCCAAGGGGAAGGTCATTCATTCCAGTGTGCCACTTTTTTTATTTTTTTTGGCTTTTTACTTTGGAAGCTTCAGCCGGAAGAGACTGACGACAGCACTGTGCTGGGCAACACTGGACATTTCATGTTTTTCTATTCAGAATCCACATTGGTTCAACTATTGGAAAAGCAAGAGTTTTGATAAGAATATGCTAGTAGCCATTGCAGCTCCTGGGGGTAGACACTGAAAATTCAGAACTCGTCTGGGACAGACAAAAGTTACAATCAAATACATATGTGAGCTGACATTTATGTTGACACAAGCACAAATAAATGTAACAAAAGAAAGCTAAAAAGGCAACATTTACAAAAACAAATTCCAGCACGGCAAATATGGCCAAGAACCGAAGGCAAAGTCACTTTTTTGGTTAGTCCTGCTGGTCAGCTTGAGTTGTACACTTAAGCTAATGCCTCACACTTACTAACAAAAGTTCACCTCTTCTACCAAACCAGAGCACGTCTACTGTTCACTACCCATGGTTTACGGCCTGCCATGAACTGTAAACTATCGACACATGCACTACACACTACACGGCAGTCTTTCATTTAGAAAAAGATCTGGACACGATTACAGGACACACTTAACAATGAGCTTCCTTTCAAGCTAAACACATACACATTCACTGATTCAAACATTTTATAAACATTGTGAGAAACTGAGTTTTTAATGCTTTGTAAGTACAGGTGCTGGTCATAAAATTAGAATATTATGACAAAGTTGATTTATTTCAGTAATTCCATTCAAAAAGTGAAACTTGTATATACTCTTTATGAGTCTCCCCCACAGTTTTGAATGGGTTTTGTTTCACAATCCTCTCCAGGGTGCGATTATCTCTATTGCTTGTACACTTTTTTCTACCACATCTTGTCCTTCCCTTCGCCTCTCTATTAATGTGCTTGGACACAGAGCTCTGTGAACAGCCAGCCTCTTTAGCTCTTTAGAAACCTTTTGTGTCTTGCCCTCCTTGTGCAAGGTGTCAATGGTCGTCTTTTGGACAACTGTCAAGTCAGCAGTCTTCCCCATGATTGTGTAGCCTACAGAACTAGACTGAGAGACCATTTAAAGGCTTTTACAGGTGTTTTGAGTTAATTAGCTGATTAGAGTGTGGCACCAGGTGTCTTCAATATTGAACCTTTTTCACAATATTCTAATTTTCCGAGATACTGAATTTGGGACTTTCATTAGTTGTCAGTTATCATCAAAATTAAAAGAAAAAAACATTTGAAATACATCAGTCTGTGTGTAATGAATGAATCTAATATACAAGTTTCACCTTTTGAATGGAATTACTAAAATAAATCAACTTTGTCATGATATTCTAATTTTATGACCAGCACCTGTATAAAGTGTTATCTACAATTTGAAATTCGGGAGGTTAAAATGGGAGTTTCTCTACTGCAAAGATTATAACCAGCATGGACACTGGACAGAAGTCACCATCACAAAACTCATCCAAAAAGCCCCCTGTTTTGTGTTAAAAAAAAAAAAAAAAAAAGTGCGGTCAGACCAGGCAGGCCATGTCCTTCAGGAAAATGGTGCTGAACCTGCTAATGGCCTTCAAAGTTCTTTGAAGTGACTCTCCAGACTTTGAATATTAGTACATAGATTTATAGGACAGGTCTCTAAAATGACTCCGTAGAAATATATTTGTAGATGTTTAATTTATAATATACTGTTTTCTAAAATGTAGGAAATAAGATTATTTTCACAGTATATATCATACCATGTACTATGCTAGCTCTAGGTCTTTTTAAATTGAAAAGTGAAGTTAGTGGGTACTGAAACTAAGCTTTACTACTCCCTGCAGCGATATCAAAGGGCAGTACTGTGACAGTTGGTCTTTCTGCACCTCTGCAGCCTTTGGGAATGTGGTGCAGTAGGAAAGATGGGGATTTTATTCCCCAGGCCTTTCTTCATCATTTTTTCTGCTTTATTCTATTTCTGGGTCTGATATTGAATCAACACATGAGCTGGCTGCTTGTCATATTCTGGTGCAGTGAGGCTGTGACCATGAAGAAAATTGGCCCAGAAAAGTGTGCACTTCAGATGAGGCAGTAACTGCTAAGATGGAGGCATACCTAGGAGGACCTCATTGTGAGGATCAGACACTTCAGTTACAGTCAGCTGCTCTTGAGTGTAGGATTGATAATGTGTCCTAGGCTCAAAAGTTCATCTTAGATTCACTTGCTTGTGCAGAATTCTGGTGCCAACCTAGAGGGAGGACCATGCAAAAAGACAGCAAGTCAACTGACTACTCAAGATTATTGAGAAAAAGGCAGCAACAGCATTGGCTGCTCCAGGATGCTTGTAAGACTGCAGGGAGGAGGAAGACTGAGAGGGAGCTGGCTGTTTCTTATCCTCGCTTAAACATGCCCTTATGTCACCTTCTGTAAAGACAGTCTTGCTATTTGTTGTATGCGGTTTTGTTCCTTTTTGTCATGCGTATTGCATATGCAGTCAGACACTTGGTGAGCATTAACAGTCAGCTAGTCTTGATTGTATTGTTTAATATAAGAGTGCTTCTGTTGCTGACAATTATTTGATTTGATCAGTCAGTTTGTTACTTTCTAAATGAGTTTTGCCATTGCAATTGTTTTTTCATCTCAACTTCTTGTATTATTTTTCTGAACTGTTTTCTGTTGATTTTGTTTACTAAGCCATGTATGCTACCCTCCATACAATCCTCCTCTGCATCAGTGAGTCCCAAATACTAGAAAGGGAACAAAGAAGGGATGATCCAAAACAACCTTAATCCACATCTGGCATTATTAAGACTACACTTTACACATGCTAATGGCATCATAGTTTCCTTCTTTAAAAGCAGTATCTAAATGAGTACTATGATGAGCTTTTTATACAGTCTGGGCTTTCAACGAATGCAGTAGAGTAGCAACGCGTACCCAGCAATGAGAAGTCATTCTGATCTCAACGTGTTGCTCCTGAATTCTGTAAAACACAACTGTACATCTAGATTGGGTTACCTGCCACATACAACACGCACACTAACGCACACATACACAAATATTGATAAATATAAAGCATTGGGGCCTATTGTTTCCACTCTTGAACTTTGCGTAATTTTTAGTAAAGTCATTTTTCAAGTTGTCTTTCTGAAATCTCATTATTGTGGTCCTTTTGCGGAACTTATGGAGTCACACTTCATGCTCCCTGGAGTCTTGTGATTTCAACTGTTCTTCCCTTTCTTGTCTTTCTTGTGTGCCTTACAAGGTGATATGCTGCTGATGCTGAAGGGCTCGGCTACTATTCCATTTTTGCAAATTTTTTTTTTTTTGGTCATTCTTTTTTAACTTGAAATGAATTACACAGATGACATCCAAAACAGTGTTGGGAAGCAGGATACAGCAGTCTTCCTGGGAGCATTGCTTTATCAAGACTTAACTGCCTTAGTGGGCTCTGAGGACTGGCGGTTGTCGGTCCATTCCAGCATGGTATTCTGAAGCGCTTGAGTTTTCTCCTTGTCAACTTGCACGTAGTCCACTTTTTCATCTGATGTGACTGAAGACGTGGAGGGCTGTTGAGGAGAGAGAGGGGTAAGATTGTGTGCAAAAAAAAAGAAAATAATAAAAATCAGGTCAAATCCTCAGTGACACAAAGTAAAGGCAACTCAATCAATGTGTTTACAGACCCACACAAAACTGAGATAAGGTGAGTAATCTGGTTAAGACAGAAACCTGGTTTCTTAAAAATCTGCTCTTACATGAGCAAGGCATCACAAATGTCATCATCAGCAACTGTGACTCTGACAACAAGCATGCAGCCTGTGATCATTTTGCTGTGTTTTATAAATACATTTTTCCTTCATGTCCTGTAAAGTAAATAATATCCATGTTTACCTCTGAGCCCCTGAAGACATGCAGTATTAACATCGGCCGCTGCTTCCCCCGATTACGCTGTTTCGACATATCCATTGCAAATAGTTGGATTAAAACTAAGCGGATACTTTGTTTCTGTTATTGAATTGCATGCAGCACACTCTTTATGACTTGGTTGTGCAATTGAGCCCACAAAGGCCCAGTGAACTGCTACACGTGCTTCTTCCCTTATACGCATGGATTTCTACATCAATAAAATAAGTATTGTGCTAGGTTATTTAAAATGTAATCTGACTACTTATCACACGTTACTTTTAATGTGAAATATTTCAGAATTTACCTTTCTGTGTGGACCTGGAGAGCTTGGATGAAAATCCAGAGCCAAGTAATCAACATTGCCACACTTCCGAAGAGCAGGGCTGTTTGTACCACTAGTTGCTGGCGAGGAAGAAGCTGGATTTCGCTTAAAACAAAAGCAAAGCAACACATTAAGTTTGGTTAAAAACTAAAACAAAAGGCACACACACAAAAATTTATGCTAAGAAAATTACACTATGTACAGTAGCTATCTGATATGCAGAATACTCATCAATCTCTGATTAACAAAATAATTATTAAACAAAAAAGAAATACCTCAAGACTCTTTCTGTATATCCAAGCTATTATTAAAGTTAGTTTTGCTTGTAAGATATAGCTGAATAATTGAGCAGAACCCAAAGACCTTCAAAAATATGTGTATTAGAACTCAATCATAGCAAGAAATAACAAGAAGAAAACCTACGGATTTGCTGGGCCTGTCTAGTAGGATGTGTCATTCAATTATGCTCCTCTCAGGTAGCACACCAATGCTCTCCTTTCTCACATACTGTGTCAATGAACATTTTTGTAAAAATATCAATTAAAAAAAGTTTTTGGGAGATTCTAATATATCAAAAAAATCTGTGTTTTAACTAGCATTACTCCAGACTATATATGTAATGTTATATAAGTGATGGCATATGTGCGTTTCATAACCATTCCTCATTCTGTATTTACCAAAGAAAGCCATGGAATAAGTACCATAAAATAACATAATAATGTCCTGTTTAAATGAATTAAATATTCAGGTAGTGTACTGTCCTGGCAATGGCAATGGCACTGGACTTGAAATGGCATGGCTACTCATTCAGTTCACACTTTCAACTCATTGTGTAAGCCTAGGCAAGTTGCTTAACCCTTGTGTACTCCAACTGGAAAAATATATGATTGCTGAGGACTTCAAATTTTAAGCCTAAATCTTAAAGAAGCATTCTGTAGTGCTGATTTTATATGTGGCCATAGATTGGCTCCTGTGTACTATAATATGTGAATTGTTTGTTTCTAGAATTTGTGGTTCATATGGTGTTTATTTTTCCAAAAGACAATATGGTAGTTGAAAATTTGAATTATCAAGCATCAATTGGTTTCTAATGCAAGAGTACAATTACCCTTTAAAGATTCACTAATGCCTTGTCAAAATGAGCTAAGATTAGCTTAAGTCAAGTAGCTTTTATTGTTATTTCAAACGTATACATTTAGCGCACTACATAGTGAAACGAAACATATTTCCTCCAGGACCACGGTGCTACATTAGAACACAGGACTACAGAAAATTCTACACATTACAAAGTGTTATGTATGCAAGCATGTACAAACATTGCAGGACAGTACAAAGTCAAACAGCAGTACAAATGAGAACAGTGCAGTGCCGATCAGTATACATTTATGATATCTAAAGGTATAAAATAAAATAGCAGGTTGTGCCAAAATGTGATGTAAACATGACACTGGAAGTAGGAAGAAGGTAGCAGTATAATAATAAATATAAAGACATTCATATGCTATAGCCAAGGTGAAAGCTGCACAACTCCAGTGTCTCAGTGTTCTCTTTTGACGATCACTCAGGTTCTGACTGGGTTTTAGACACTAAGAGGAAAAGAAAATTTTGCCATCACAGGGTGAAACATAACAGTCCAAAATCTAAGAAAAATATGTGTGACATAGCAGACACTGTAGGGACTAGTTATGGGTCAGCTGAATCCATTTTTCATGAAAAATTAGACGTGAGCAATTTCTATGCATGTTGGGTGCTAAGAGTATGTTTACTCCTCAAATAATGCATTACCACATTACAACAAGTGGGGATAAATCTATGGGATAAACTGGGATACATTTTTTGGTTTGTGTGTCTAAACAACAATGTAAACTGTACAAACATGGTGATTCTTCAACACCAAATAATTCAAGGTTAAGGCCAGTGCAAGAAAGATCATATGCAAAATTGTCAACGATATTTATTGCACATTGATAACACATGCTTCAAGAAGCACATACAACCAGTCGGTACTATACTGATTTGCTTTGGTGCCTGGAATCAGTGAAAACCAAAGCTGTTGACTTTCCCCCTCCTACGTTATGACAATGCTCCCATGCTCACATTGCAAGGACTGCTCTGCAAAACTGTGGACTCAAAGAGATGCTGAACCCATCCTACTGACCAGACTTGATCACTTGCTCCCCAAGCTGAAGGTCTATCCCTGTAGGGCACACTATGCCAATCATGAAGATGTCAAGTCAGCTATAGAAATGTTGTATGACAGGAAAGACAAAAGATTTTATTTGAGTGGTATAGGAAAGCTTTGAAAGAGAATGTTTTACATTAACAAAGTTTTACTTTAACTAAAGTCTAGATTCTTCACTAAAAAAGGTCATACTCTGGAATTCACCAAGATTAGTGGTATTATTTGACCAGGACGGTCTGATATAACAAAAGACGTGCCCTCAGCTAACAGTTATATTCTGACTAGCCTGAGTGCCATAGGAAGTTCAAAAATTATAAATATTTATGGATTTCATTACTGCTCAGTTCAACCTGAAACCTGCCTAAGGACCTGTGCACCTTGGTATAAGTAACAGAACCTTTAAATCATCCAGAGCTTCAACTTATTATTTAATAAATAGAAAATCCCTGACATTTTATAACTTCAGTAATACAACATGCAGGAATTACAATGAAAAATAACTCTTGTTTGTGTTTATTAATATGAAATATTAAAAAACAATTAATATTGTTTTTTCTTTTAATAGGTCAAGCTCAGAACCTTTTGACCATCATGTGTATATGTAAACAATTTTATAGTGGCCAGGTTGTGTAAGTCACCTTGGATAAACATATGAGCCAAACATAACATTAATTATTATTTGTTTTTATGACTGTAAGATGGTAGCCCAGCATTATCTTCAAAACTGAGGTAAAGATTAAGATTGTACTCAAAATAGCAAAATATTAAATGTCCCCTACACTTTATGAAAATAGGTTACAGCGTAACTTACCATTGCTACATAGTTATCTTCGCTGTCTGCAGAATCAGTACTGGTGATACTCTGGGTTGATACAGGCCGACAGTGCTGCGAGGACATTGAATTTGTGGCTGGTCTGCAATAAAACACAAGTTTTTTAAGGAGTGCTGTAACTGGTCTGAACTTTGAAGTTTTAAGAATTCATGGCACACAAACTCAATTAAGAAAGTTATTCAGACACCGGTATCTGGCAAAGTATTTCATCATGTGTGTATTTCCGATTCTGAAGCACATCATAAACTTTAGACCAGTGTTCAGACAGCAATCTGTAATGAAGTGCTTGATAAAATGTGTTTTGACTAACAGTGCTGACTGTGTGGAGGTTTTGTGCTGTGTTCATTCTACATTCAAGTGAACATTGATTATTTTGGCTTATTAAGGCTGTAACAGAGAAACATTAGCACAAGTGCAACATGGAAGTCGACTTTGCCGAGACAATATTTTACAGTGCAGTCTTTAGGCTCAATGCTGCATCCAGGAGCACGTTATCAAGGATACAATTCAGATCCTTTTTTCAGTTGTTGCATATACGTAATAGATGTCATTTTAACTATTATTTTAAACTGCATCTCGCTGTATTTGGCAGTGCCAACAGACAGCATCCAGTTAGGATACAGACATCAGGAAATGCCCGTCTCACTCTTTATGTAAACTGTACTTAGATGACTGTGAAAGTGAATGCTGATGGGGACAGCTCAAGTGATTAACAGCAATGTTAATAAAAATTGCAGTTTCAAATAGCAATTAAAATACCAAAGAAAAATCAGACATGCATCAGTCATTTTTTGTTTTCTTAATGACAGTGACTGCAATTTGCCTGTTGACATATGTATTTCAAAGCTTTAACATTCAATACTCTTAAGTCAGGCACCACAGGTCTATAGTGTCACTCAGGCACTGTTGCCATACAAAGCCGGCATTCACAGCCACAAAGGGAAGAACAGCATTTGTGGACAAAGCTATCCTGTCACAGAAAAATATGTGTGTGTTGATATTTGGATGGAGAGCGATGGCTCTTTTTGTATCTTTTCACTACACCAATGAAAGAAATCCATGTGTACTGAATGGGTGCATTGCTAGCAAGACAAATGAGAAATCTAAACTGCCATGTGACATTTCTACAGACATTAGCTGCTCTGATTTTTGTAACTTCTTCAGTGATAAAACTGGTAAGATCTCAGACTTCAATGTTTCATACCATTTCATACCATACTGTTTCAGTGTCAAGCACTACTATTGTGATTTGCACAAGGAAAGATAATTTTAATTTCATAATTGAACAGGAAATAATCACTTCAATTCTGAAAATAAGTCCTACTGCCTGTTCCTTAGACTCAGTCCTATCAAAACTAGCAAAAAGCACAGTTCCTTTTCTGACAGAGCCTGTTCCTTAATACATTCAATAGCTTTTTACAAACTGCCACCACTTCTAATGTGCTACAATTGTCAGTTGCTAGGCCATTACTGAAAATAAATGATCTATTTCAAATTCACATTTTCTTTCTAAAGTACTTGTGAAAGCAGCAATCTCACAGTTCCAGTTTCACCTTAAATATTATAGTTTACTTGACAAATTTCACATTGGCTTCATACTGGTCGGATCACAGTAACAGCATTAGCTTGTGTCGTCAGCAACATTCTAATGTCTTAAATGTCTTGTTTTATTTAAGCTTAACCATATATTTATTACAGATAGAACTGACTACTGCAAAATCTGCAGCCTGCTCAAATCATTCCACGTATGGTTTCAGTTGATTAAAATGCCATTGCTGTATTAGAACTAGGAAGTAGAAGGACATAAGCACTCTTCCGAAGTCTTTACACTGGCTTCCAGTTAGATTCAGAGCGGACTGCCAACATTTTTAAATGGCTCAGGCTCTATTTAACTAATAGAACTTATCAATGTATTGCATACTGAAGAGCATAATATGAACTCAGCCTACCAGGGGTGGTCAAAAGCTACCAAATAATTTGCCTGCATATGCAAGCAATGTCCTATTGGTTTGACAATTATTTACATATTTGCATTACTTTTATCAATAACATTATAATAAATGAATTACAGATCAATAAGACATACAATATGTTCAGCTCATATCCAATATCCCCTACCGACCAATCTACAGAGCAAGAAATTTGAAGTAACCAGTTATTGATACTGAGGCATCCCAAGGGTTAAGAGAACTTCAGCATGCTTAACTAAGAACAGCAGTGATTTTAAAGATGTCATGAACAGTTTTCCATAAAAAGAATTTTAAATAAAAGATGTCTTTTTCCACTGTTGTATGGTTTGTGAGTTTAGGAGAGTTCCATTTGAGCAGCATAAGGCAATGTGCTGCAATGTATTGTAAGCTGCCCCAACTGATTATTCACAGCACAATGAAATCTCATTCCGGTATTATATTGAATTGCACTGATAGTGAATTAAGAATTATTGTACAACAAGGCTATTTGAAATGAAAGTAAAAATACTTTTTTATTTCAATAAGGTCTTAGCAGAGGGCATTCCCACAATATGTGATTCAGAGACGCCAGTGCCTGATTGCAGCATTTACAAGATTTTTTACCCAGTTACATTTTGAATTATGTAAGTCAAAATAAATATGTAAGATGTATAATTTTGTGAGGAGTTAAACCATAGTTCTCAGAAGCTGATAAAGAATTGCTGCTTCCATTCATTATCTGAAATTTTAATTTAAAGGTCACATCCTCATTCCTGTGAAAATGCAGATATTCACTTGTCTTCATAATAATTTTGTCACTGACTTCAAAGCAAACATAGTAACTGCCCTGTGTGGGTTCACAAGATTTATTGTAACCACAATGCCCACACATTAAACATACTTCACTCAAGTGACTTCTCCTCAGCAGTGACAGAGTGACCCAAAAATGCATTTAATTTATTTCATAAGCTAAAAAAGGCCTTATGCAATCCCCTGAAATGTGCTGTCATGAACAGGCAGAATAAAAGCAAAGCTAATAAACTACCGACTAGGTGGAAGAAATGTTTAATGGCAAGAGCGGAATAAAACTTTTTGTGCTGTGGACAGGAGTAGATAGGACTAAAGCTGGTTTTGCGGATGAACAGAGCAACATTTATTTGAAAGAGCATGAAAATGTCCTTTGCAGGTCTCTAATGCAATCTCCACAGAGACAGTGCCTGAACTCTTGAGCCAAGGGTTAATCAGGGTGAACCACTGTGCCGCAGTGCCTTAGAGAAAACAAATATTTTCTGGATACTTTACATTAATTTTAAGTAATTTATACAACTCTCAAGTCATAGGAATATTCAGAGTTTAAGAGTACTAAATGCAATGCACACATGTCCATATTCAAAAAACTATGAAATTATCACTTATTGAAAACTACACAATAAGCTCTACCTTGCAGAATTAAATATTTTTGTTTTGATAATTTGAGTTCTTTAATGAACACATGCTTTTCTTCTGAAAATGCAGACACTTTGGTACTAACAAAGCAGCAAAACATGTGCTATCAGCGAACAGTAGGAGATTGTGTGTTCTCAGTTGTCTTCCAAATTAATAACAGCAATCATGTTCTGTTATCTTCAGTGACATCAGGGAATTTGAAAATTGTTAGTAAGAAGGTAGCTATAGTCATTAAAAAAGTGAACCATTTTAGTTGCGGGGTGTGTCAGATTTGCCATGTAGTTACTGCACCAGGTCAAATTACACGACTGCAAATCGTAGCTCGTCACGTTTACTCAACAAAAGACAATCTTCCAATCGTGATTGCCATTTTTTCTGACATACAGGGCTGCATAAAGGAGCTAGTGCTATACACTGGGTTTACAGCTGCAGTAGCTTCAGAAAAGTCTCTGACTGATCAGACAGACAAGCTTTTCTTCTATTTGTGAGGTCCAAAACATGTGCATTCCTTATTCGTCATCATTACATTCTATGCATTGTACTGCTGAATAAGAATTAATTGGTTGTCAGTTCTCATTGTTCTGCAGTGTTTGGTGTGTTCATACTGTATGTTCACAGCTGTGCAAAAGTTGGCTCTGAGACAAACAGTGCCAAATATTTTGTAACTTGTAAAAATATAA
This sequence comes from Polypterus bichir lapradei, assembly GCA_026402145.1. NCBI lineage: Eukaryota > Metazoa > Chordata > Cladistia > Polypteriformes > Polypteridae > Polypterus > Polypterus bichir. The sequence continues at coordinate 116,405,832 of JANRMT010028174.1, read as the reverse complement.
AAAAGAATGGCTTCAGATAGTAACATATGTCAAAGGACTTGCTAGACAAACAAACACCCAGCAGGATATGCTCTGGAAGACAGTGAGAACCATAAGCCAACAAGAAGGTATGAATGAACACTTTCTGCATAGAACAGTGGACATGGTAGCTGTGCTCTGTGGTACATCAGCTTTGTGGTAGCACTGATATAAACCTTATGAACAACAATGGTGATATATGATAGTCTTCAATACCATGCAAGGGCATGGCGGATGATTGCTGACTGGCCGACCAACCACAAGCATTACCTGGTAGGTAGCCATCCAAATTTCAGATTGCGATTCAGTCCTATGGATGTAATACTCCGATCTTCACCCTGTCAAGTAAACGATCCAGCCACTGTGGCGCAACATCTGAGGCTCTGCCTCAGGCGCTGAGGTTCAAAGTTCGATCCCCACAAGGGGAAGCAAAGGTGCGTATATCTGATTAGCCCCAATATGGTGGAACACATGTCGTGCACTCTTTGTATTGTTTGACAGGTACTGTATAGCATGTCTATGATCTGCTTCTTGCAACCGAGAGGGCGTGGTGAATATTTGCTGACTGGCAGATCAACCACAAGCGTTAACTGGTAGGTAACCACCCAAATAATTAGATTGCGATCAGACCTATGGATATAATTACTTTTAAAACATGGTGGCCCATGAAACTTTTCTAATCACAAACATCAAGTATAAGATTAGCTGGCAAGTCATAGTAAGAGTGTTATGGGAGCTGTAATGCAAAGTCCAGTAAACCTAGAGATGTCTTCAAGTGTGTTATACAGCATGGCTATTCACATTCATTCAATTTTCATACCCACATATCCATTTTGGGTTATGGGGTGAAATGCAGTACAAGGCAGGAAAATATTCTGGACATAGTGCAGCATACTAGTGCATACACACCCATGCACACTCACACCAAGCTAATTTAGGATGTCCACTAAACCTAAAACATGCACAGGTAGAGAAACTGAAGAATCCAGGTAAATATCCCAATAGATACTGGGAAAAATGAAAACTCCTCAAACTGAATCCAGACTTTTGGAGCTGTGAGGCAGCAGTGTTAACCACTAAGCTACCTCTCTGCATAGTACTATGTTATAAACTGTTTTACATTTACACACTTTGTCCATGCTTTTTATCTTTGACCCAGTCTTCTAAGGCAGCAGGTGTAAGCACCTTACCACCATACTGCACTTTGAATGTTTAGGCTCTCTGTATATGAAATCCATTCTTGCATTTGTTTTCTCTTCACTTACTGCATTTTGCTTGAAATATCACATTCCTCAGTAATGTCCTAACATATAACTTGACCATATAGTTAATTTTTCTGCTTATCTGAGATAATTGCTGCTGGAATGGTATAAACTCCTTTTATATTAAAAATATTTAACTCTTTGATAATTATACAACAAGCAGTTTAACAAGTATGTTTTTCTTCTAAATGACACATATATAGCACAATGCTGTATGCCTAGTTTAAAAATGTGCTGCCATTGTAAAGCTTTTCAGGATTATGGTCAGTGGCCCCTGATTTTCTAAATGTCCATAAAAAGTAGAGCCAAAAGCCTTAATTTCTGCATATTAATAAATGCAATGCTTTACAGAAGAAGAAATAACACTTACATAGGTCTGGACCAGGACTTTGTAACAGGAGACTTAAATGGAAGTTCATCGATGACAGAGCTGTTCCTTAAATCCAGAGGAGTTGGCTTTGCTAAATCAAAAATAATGGCATATGTTAAAACTGAAAAGAGTGATCCACATCACACACTCCAAAACATGTTAAAAAATCTATCCATTCACCCATTTTTTTAATCACTTTATCCACTATGAGATTATGGGGTTCCAGAATCCATTTTAGACACACCAAGTCCAGGACAGGAATCAACCTTGGATGGCTCTCAGAATCCATTGCTACTTATCATGGACCAATTTAGAGTCCCCATTTGACTTCACATAGATAATAATAATAATAATAATAATAATAATAATAATAATAATAATAATACATTTTATTTATATAGCGCCTTTCCCTGCTCAAGGGGATACCAACTGGGTTGTGAACTTAATCAAGTACTTTGTTGAAGAAAAGACTAACAGCTATGATACTTTATCACCCTTAACAAAATATTTAAGTAAAACTACACAGGAAGGAGGCTTGTGAGCAGAAAGTGTTTATAATTTTTAACATGTCCTTGCCATGTTAGCAGGCTTATGTGACCAAGGAATCTTTTGATTTATGCTGCTCATAACTTCATGCTTCTGATAATTTTGCTATTAGCAAATTAACACATGGGTATGAGAAAAAAGCTTTGTTTCCTCTGGTGAAAAAATAAACCTTACGTGGAAAATAAATAATAAAATCTACTCCTGGACTCAGACTAGTGAGATTGATGTTTGTCTGGTTAGTGTTTAAAGAAGTAATGTGGAACCAACATTAGGGCTCATCATCGGTAAGGCAATAAGTAAAGATCTGTTGCAACCATGACAATGGAATGTTTCCCCTTGAGACATGGAACATCCAAACATCAGCATGAAAACAGTGGCAGCTAGCACAGCAGCCTGAAATGCACTAGCTAGGAAAACATTTGTTGAATTAAAATCTACAGAAAGCACAAGCTCAGAAGTGAATATTTGGAGCTGCAGAAGAAATACGTCTGTGTCTCTCATTGCAGCAACCCTAGGACCTGCAGGTCAAGTGGAACAATATGCAGGATGTCCAGTCAAACATTTTTTTTTTATCCTTGGACAGGCAACAATATCTGAGGTGTCACAACTCGTTTTTGTTCAGGATTTTAGACATGAGTAACTTCTCAGTGTTGTAACCTATACAGACATTACACTGAGCATGTTGTTGCCGGTACCACCAACATTATAATTAACCACCAATCACATGGGTTCTATTCAAAACAGTCACAAGAAATTACCAATTAGATGGCTTCTGATTGTGAAGAGCACTTTCTGGAAACAGTGCTAGATCTATAGCAACAATTCACTATCCATACAGTTTGCTTGATAGAGTGCTTCAAGAAAAAAATAGCAGTCACACACCAAATAAGAAAAAACATTAGATATCTTTCAAGTCTGATTTTGTAATTTATAGTGATATCAGTGATACAACTGATGATATTGCAGACTGGTTGTGATGAAAAATTTTGTAGCCTATAGTTATTGTTTCCATTCCAAGCCACAAACTACTTCTTTTGTGATTCCATCACTGGTTTGATATTTATAATGTACAGTTTACGGTATACCAAAATGTAGGCTACATAATTTAAGTTGCTGTGTAAGGCTTCTTTTTTGGTGAAGGCATCCTTTGACTAAACTGTGTTAATATAAGTGAAAAATGTGGGTTTGCAATGTAATGCTGGGGTTATAGCAGGAAATACGAATATATTCAGCTAAATTTATCAATCATTTTAGACCGCATAAACCACATTCCTCATTGATTTAAGAAGAATCTTGTCTTTTTATAAATGATTCAAAGCCATCCAATAAAGAAGGGCTTGTATGCTGTAAAAGCCATTCTTAACAAATTAATTCAAGTTACATTTGTAAGTGCTTGGATAATTATATTCAAATGTTTGGCTTTGCATTGTTTACTACTACGCATAGTTAAATAGATAATGGAAGTCTCTATCCTTATAGCCTACAAGCTAATATGTAAATACACTTACATTTTGGAGTACAGACCCACTCTTTGTTCTGCCTTACAGTTGGGAAGGCATGGGAGGCAAACAGGTCCAAACTATAACCTGTACCATATAACTTATAAGATAATGCAACCTAAGTATAGATCTCAACTAAAGCTTAACATAAGAAAACTTAAAAGATGTTAACAAAAACAGACAAGAAACCTTTATACTTTGGTGGTGATCAAGTTTTTTGTTAATTTAATTTTAAACTTCTTTTAAATTTTCAGTAAGCTTTTAAAATAAACCTTGATAGACTATATTGACTGACAGGTGCTACCGAGGATAGAAGTCAGTTTGATGGGTGTCTAAAGATAAGCGTCAGAAATGGAACATGCCGAACGAGTGGGATTAAATCATTTTGAGATTTGTATATAAATAATCTCCTTGCATCCTATGAAAAATTCACCCATCAACTTTGTTAAACAAAATCTGCCCAATTTTTCTAACCTCCCACCTATTTCTAGCAGGACCTAATCAATAATATTTTAGAATAAGCAGTAGTATCTCTCTTTACTACTCTCAATAGTTTTACTCTGGCTGTTGGCCTTCCTCTCTTTCTCATGGGTGGGGGTTGATTTGAATTTAGTTTTGTTAAGTTCTGACTTGATTGTATGGAATGTTATTTGTTATATTGTTATATGTTTTGAATAAATTCAATAACAGATAAAAAAAATGGGACATGAAAACACAAAGCCAAGCACAATGACTTTCTGGTGGACTCATGGAGAATTAAAAAGTCTCATTCATGAGCTCAGAAAAGATTGGGAGAATCTCCACCATTTTTTCCTCAGCAAGGATGGTAAGACATATCTTATTGAGGGATGTATTGTGAACCACTGCTCAGACCTCTTGAACTTGATGGAACACATCCTTCCTGAAACATGTCATAAGACATTCTGTAAACTGAATTCACTGGGATAAATGAGTAATTCAGTTGTGACAAATCTGTGAAGACAGGGGATATCTGGAATGTATAATAGTATCTTGGATAATTAATCATTTAAGTATTGTATGAAAGGTCTGTATAGCACCTCATGATTTCCAACCTGAAATGCTACTTCATATTTTCCAGACGGGAACTTACTAAGGGAACACACTACTCAGCCATGCCACGGAAGACTAAGCTTGGGCTCTGTAATTGAGACTATCAGACCCAAGAGTAGCACAAGTGGATTTCCTTCTGGCTAGAGAACAGTGTAATACTTGTTTGTCCATTTGCTGATACTAGATTGGTCACAAGAATTTTTCCAATCTGGTTAACACCTATTTAGTGGCAACAGCTTATAACTGAAAGCTGTAATGAGAGGCCACTAGCTTCCAGATCCACTAATGCATTGAGTCTGGTCCTCGGTGTCACAATGCACTGTAATCAGCACATGCTCCCAATCTCCTCCTCCTCCTCCTCGTATTTTCAGATTGAAAATTGTTGTTACGTTTAGTATTAAGTTTAAGGTAGCCATAAAAGTCAGTATGCAGCTTCAGACTTTCAGTGACAAAATATGCTTTTATGTACAAGCTTTGTGCAGACAGAAAAAATTAGATTGTAGGACAATGGGCTGAAGCTAGTTTCCTACATACATTTGTTTGCTCTTCTCCTTGGCAGGGAGAGAAAAGCAGAAATATGAGTAGAAGAGTAGAGCCACTTACACTCTAGACTGTCATAAGCGGTTTGAGGTCGCATGAGAATCTTATGAGGAAACCCCCCCCCCAACCCAGGCAACTAGATAATCACCACAGACTCTGCAAAAAATAAACACCTATCTATTATTGTTATTACAGTATTATTGAATTAAATAGATAGATAGATAGATAGATAGATAGATAGATAGATAGATAGATAGAGATTCAGGAAACATACTAGAAACTTACATTTTCTGTCAGGCTTGAGGTTACGATTGACAGGTGGTGGTGTTATATCACTCAGCCGTCCAGGTCGAAGGCACAAAGAGGTGGTGCTTCCTTTCCGAGCAGGCAAAGTTGCAGAAAACCCCGGAAAATCAAAATGATGTGGACCAGGACTCATTGGAATATAGACATTGTTTGGGTTGTCTGCCGAGGCATTAAATGGGGAGGAAGAAGAGCCTGGGTTCATTGGGACATAGTTATCTTCAGAGTCACCACTGTCTGAACGAGCAACAGGACCTTTTGCTCTCTATAAATTATTAAGAAGAAAAACAAAAGACTTATTGATTTTCCTGAAGAATAAATGAACAGAAAAACTGCCTTGATACATTTTATGCATTAAAGTATACACACACACACATATATATAATGGCTGTACATGGTGTTTAATTCCTGGCTAATATTTAATTTTGAATTCACCACAGATTTCTGGCATGAATTAAGCTAAATACATCAGGATATTACAACTAGTCTTCCATGATTAAAAATATAAGCACCAGCACATTCATGTTAAAACTGTAAGTAAAACAAAACTTACAAGGTAAGAACTGCAACTATCATTAACAGACTCAATAGATGGACCACTGTTGTTGATAACCAGATGACGGGAATGGTCATTGGTCTCAAATGAAGATGCTGTAACAAATCAGGTGGACAATTAACAGACGTGGACAAATTCAATTGATATAATGTAACAATGACCATACACATACACACTGACAATTTTTCTAAGCATAAAACATTACAAACTGCCATGGCTTTCAAACACATGAATAATAAGTCATTTGTTTGCATTAGCATTTTATAAGTTAAAACTCAGACTTTACACTGCTAGTCAAATGTTTAAGAACACCTCTTTTTCCACTTTTTCTTCAAATTTAATCAGCTGAAATGCAATGAATGATCGAAAATGGTGAAAGGGTAAGCAGTTATCTGCCTAAGATTTAAATTTAAAGTTTAGGTTAACAGGCAATAGCAGAATATTACAAATGGGCCTTCATGAAACAACTAGTAGGTTAGAACCCAGCAGATGTTCTGCAGCAATTAAAGTAAATTAAGCCTTGCAAGTTGAAGCAAACAATTTGCACAGGTGTCCCAACTTCTGTTGATTACTTAAAAACACTCTTATCTGAGTTGGAACAGACTGTGTTACTACACCCTCACAATTAACAAATGGAATGAGACAGATCATTATTACCCTAAGAAGTGAAGACCTTACATTTAGAGAAATTGAAAAAACAAATGAAAGTGTCAGTGAGCATGGTGTCCTACACAATCTAAAGGCAATTTGAAACTGGAAGAAACTCTGATATTAAGCGTTATAGCAGACCCAAATTCACAACCTAATCAGAAGACAAGATTCGGAGGTTCGTCAACTTGCTTGATAGGTGCCTCACAGCACAACATCTTCAAGCACAGCTTAACAGTGGTCAATAAAAGCAAGTCTCAGTTTCTACTGTGAAGACAAGACTTTGTGCTGCAGGTTTGACAGGGCAAGTGGCAGTAAGAAAGTCATTCTTTTACAGACATAATAGGGCCTTGAAATACTGGCATCTTTCTATGTTCTTTTTACAATTGTTTTAACTAATTTACTGTAGTTGAACTGTTGGCTACTATTTCAATTAGCATATTTGTCAGTTCTCCACCTTTGTGATGAATACCATGCAGTTTACATCTTGAAAAAAATGATGAACAAAGTCTGTACATCATCATCATCATTATTAGGCTATGTCAGTATACTAGAATGTTATAGATTACTTAAAGTATATTATATTTCATGTGCTAGTTAAGAAACTATAAAGGGCAACTGAAGATGGGACTTCAGAAACTCTACATTGTGATTCACCAAGTGACATAGGGATTAAGAGCTTCATTGTCACGAAATCCAGCACAGATGGGTAAACAGGATCAGGGGCAGAAAATGCTGTTTTGTACAGTTGCTCAGCCTCCTGGGTTCTTTACCCCAGGTTTCACTCCCCACTGCAGAAACTCTTAAATTTCTAATAGAAAAGAAGCAGTGTTTGGCCTGACAATCATGTCAACTGCTTAGCAAGGATTCAGGCATAATATCAAAATCAGAATCTGTGCAATAATCCTGTGAGAATGCAATCAGCGATTCAAGAGCAACCAGCAATTAATATGAATAAGTTCTTACTTCCCATTATCATTGCTTGTATTTTGTATTTTTCATTTTCTGTATTCAGTTCTAAATAAAAGCAAGTGATTTAAGCATTTACATAAATATACTTGGCCTCTGTTTTGTGACTTTGTGAAGTGTAGTTTTTGCCAAATGAGAGTCTATGTAAGTTCATGATCTTTTAGCAAGCAGGTGACCTGAGGCTGCCCTTTAATTGGTTGCTTTCAGATTTTTCTGTGAACACAGGACACTCCTACATTTATTGGCAGTGAATTGATATTGTTTTACGTTTTTTTAATCTAATGTGATTGGAAAATCATCAATGCACTAAGTCATGCTGATGTCAATGGTTCACAGTTCACACCCGCCTTTAACGTTACGTACTGTAACTACAGATGAGCGAGCACAACTTAGGAGATGGCAACCTTAAATGGAACTTTAGAATTCAAAGAAAATTCTGTAATTTCTTTAATGAAACACCCCTTCATAAATCTTTCACTCGAAGTAAAAAAGCAGATGAAGGAACTTGGACTGGACCTGACTTAAGAATTCAGTAGCGGGCAAGTAATCGAGGATGAGCTTACACATGGACTTTTTCCACATCTTGCTATGACATGGAGTTGGCTAACTGGGTGTGGTGTAAGTAATGCCTTTTTTTTGCTTTCCCTGTTTGCTGTTTCAAAGTGTTGTACCGAAGCGTTGTGAACAATGACAGGGGTACGAGTTCTAAAACATCTTTCTGAATATTGCAGTGGCATGAAAGCAGCCATAGTCATCTTGACAATAGCATGAGGCAAAATCTTTTGGCAGGCTTAGTATTGCTGAACAGCTAGATGAAGGCTACAGGACTGGCATTAGAAGGCACAAGAAAGAGGTGAAAATTGACACATCCTTTCCAGAATAATAGATGAGATATAATGTGTTTGTGGGTAGTAGAATAGTGGTGTGCTTTGGGATGATTTTGGTTACAAAATGTGTGCTGCTACAGAAAGAAAAGGTTGTGAAACACAGCTCTAGACAATACTATGCAGCTAAGTTTTTTGGCACGCTTAGTGAAATTATTTAATCAGAAAGTAACTTAGAATTTTTTAGGCCTGAAGGAAAGGAAGGCAAACTTTATGTTCAGGGAAATATAGGTATCCTGATAGTAAAGGGAGAATGAGTTTTTGGTTGGACTTGTCTTGTGGGTGTAGGACAAGGCAGGTTGGGGGGGTTGGTTATGTTTTAAGATGTGGATGTCTGTGGATCTTACAATGTGAGAACTGGGCAGACTGGCAGCAAGTGTAGAATAAAATTAAGGGTGGAATGACACTGTAGGTGTGGTAAATGATAAATTGGGATGCAAGACTTGAGAAAAATCAGAGGACTAGTGATTGTATAATGTGGAGCTTTGGAATACAGTGGAAATGGCCAAGGACTGGGCACTCTATTAGCAGAGGCAGAGTAAGATTTGGTTTGAACTTATGCTATGGATGTGTTATAGGACAGACAAAAGTGCACGTTATTGGAAGATTACGGAAATGGGGGTGTGGGCATTATGGTGTGGGTTTTGGCAGAATGAGGAACAGTGCAAGTTGGCAGAAGATTTGGCAATTTAGAGACAGGTCTAGTATAAAATTTAGGTGGCAGGTGTACCTGTTCCTTTCTACATCAATAGGGCAAATTATGTGATGAATAAGGGGCTTACAGATGTCACAGACTGAAGTTTTGGAGTACAGTTGAAATGGGAAAGCTGGCATCAGATTGGGCAGCATGGTAGAAAGTAGATAATACATTTTAGCCTGGATTTGTCTGATGGGTCTGGTACAGGACAGGCCAAGATGTGCATTGGCACTATAATGAGGACCATGAGAGCATGTGGAATGACAAGATAAACAGATATGAAATGCACTATATAATTGATAGATAGATGTGAAAGGCACTATGTAATAAATAGATGTGAAAGGCACTGTACAATGGATACATAAGTAGATGTTAAAGGCACAGTGTAATAGAGAAGTGCTGGTTCAGTTTGTCCCCCCAGAAGCTGCGCCCCTGCACAACTTTTTTTCACCATCCGCCACTTGCAGCAAAAGACACACATACACAGACCCACACACTCACAGACGTAAACCACCACTGTTACTTGGCTCCACGTTTGAGAAGTGCTTCTGTCTGTTAAAATATCTTCCTGCCTTTTTGTTTACTGCACCCCTTATGCAAATAGAGTTTAGATATGTATTGTGGTCTATGGATATACTATATGTTAAACTACCGCAGCTATTCTGGCATGGCATGTTTGCATTACCAATTAGACAGCAATGTTAACTTTCTTTAGTTATTCATTTAGATGTGCATTCAGAAGGTAGAAGCCTCATCTGTGCATTTATGGGTGTTGTTAAACACATTCGCTGATTAAAGTGTTTTGAGTATCGAAATTTGCATCTCCCGTTGCTCCTCATTAGTAGTTCTCTTAATGGCAGTCCTTTTCACCTCCTTTTGATGGAGTGTGACACATTGTTTACTTCAAATGCATACTTTACAATTCACATTTTCACAAACATTGCTGCTGTTTCTTTAAAAAAATACAGTGATTCCTACTGAGCAACAGTTTTACTTTCTGATTTTGGAGCATTTCGGATTAGTGAAGTATAACCTATACTATTACTTCTACTACTACTACTATTTACTTTATCTAATTCTTTATTTATGTGTTCTATATAAACAATAACATGGAAAGTTCTTTATTTATTTTAAAGTAAATACTGACATCATAAAGTAAGTTCCAAGGAAACTGATTAGCAGAAGTTCTTACAAATAAAGGATCAGGTAAAACACACAACATAGTGGCTTACAGTAAGTTCATAATGTAAAGGTTACTGGTTCAGCTGTCAGAATCTTACTCACTCTATGACCCTAGTCAAACTAATTAACCTGCTTCTGCTCCAGTTATACACCATACACATAAACAATTACATTAATTCTCTATACTAGTTTAGCACAACATTGGGGTTGCATGAACAGCTCTGTACAGAATGAAGTTTCACAGTGTTTGGTTTAATGTGTTATTATTGGCATTAACTATAGTGCTCAATAGATAGTTTAACAGTCTGTGTCCCCATTAATTGCCCATGGAAAAATTATCAACACAATTCTGCTTATAACTAAACATTCATTTTGGTTGCAAAAGCCTTTAAACCATACGATCTTAAAGCTGAACAACACTAAAACAGGTATGTGGTGTCTTTTTGATTCTTAACAGGTTCTGATTACTAATTATACTAATGAGATGTGATCTTAAACCTGAGTAGACAGAGTTAAGGATGACATAATGCAGTAGAGTGTTACCTCACAGAAGAGAGAAGAAATGTTTGTAGGAGAAAGTGCACGCAGAATGGCAGAACACTCTCTAAGCAAATGCCCCCCAAGTGGTAGACTGTTTTCCTGAGAAATTTAAGAGTGTAAATGGAATGTCAGAAATAAGTTGTCTCATCAATATGCAGTGAGTGTATGCAAATTCTATTCAAATTCCTCCACAACTGTCATTTTTGTACAAAGGCTCATGTTACATGCTGTGTTGGAGCAGATGGCACCGAGGTTTGCAGGTTCTTGCCTCAGCCACTGCTCGATTTCCTGACCAATTAACATTTTCTTCAAAAGAGGCAGATAACAACAAGAAAGACAAAGTTAATTTTAATAAAATATATCAATTAGGGAATAATATTTCTGTTGTAACAAAAGATGGGAGATGCCACAATTCTCTACAGATCTTACCAAATGCATTGGGTGGGTCTTCGTAATCATTTTTCTATATTTTGTTGTAATCATGCATATTTGTACATTCGACTCTAAATCACTTGCAAGTCATGAAAATTCAGATTAAGACTAAACACCTTTAAGCAAAGATTCATATGACCTGGAATTACCTCGAAGAAGCCGAATATTTTCTACTGCAGGAAGAGTGTTTCTCCTAGAAATAGTAGTCCCAGAGGAAGACTCCCCATTCTGAGTAACAAACGATGGTGGACTGCCCCACTTTTGCTCAGAAATTTGGCTGGGTTTGGGTGGTCGAGGAGGTGGGGTTCCAGATGAATCTCCACTCCCCACTGAAAGTGTATTATGATTCTTGTCAAATGGAAACATATTAGGGATTTTGTAAAAGGAACCTGGTGTTGTGGGCAAGTCATAATTGTCATTGGGTCTCTCATTCTGCTGCTTTGCCAAGACATTGCCAGGAGTCTTGAAGGAGTACAGTTCTTCATCTTCCAACTCCAGCTCTGGCAAGCTGCCACGAACGTGGCCCTCTGAAACAAAGGTCCGAGGGAAATCATAAACACCATATGGCTGCTGTTCTGCTGGAGAAGAGTTCTGATGTTTGCTGGGCTTGGGTAAGCTATAAAAGCCTTGCAACTGTGGACCCATCCCATTTAGCCCATGAGAAAGCTTCTGAACTGCTGAGTCACTGCCAGTCATAAGAGAAGAGCGAGTAGTTTGAGAAAAGCTGGCACTTCTGGAAAAAAAGAAAAGTGAGACATTGTAATTTTGAATATTTCACATTTGAACAATACATTTTTAAAGAATCCAGAACTATAGTAAATGTTTAAGATAGCTATGTTCAGCTGACTTAACTGGCACTGCTCTACGACCTGTATTTGTCTGTGTGGATTATATATGTTCTTGTAGCAGATACTGTAGTAAAACACTTTGAGCTACATTCTGTGTATGGAAATTTGCTAAAAAAAAATGTTATTGTTGTTACACTCAAGGGACCCCACAACTGGATTAGCAAGTCCAAGAAATGTATGAATGGACAAATGAATTCCAATTTATTGTAGGTTACTTTTTGTTAAATGGCACTGTGACACTTCAAATTAAACTAACTTGAAACTTAATGGGCAGCAAATAATTAATTGCATGACAAACATAGTAAATAAAAAAGTAAAACTTAATTACTATGTTGGTACTTTGCCACAAGATGGCAGCATATTTGAACTAAAACATCAAAGACAGTTGCTCAGGCAATGTGATTTTCATGTTTATTTCCTCAAAAGTGATTACACATTTGATTAATTTGAATTCATAATATGATTACTTGTTCTTTTTATTACACTATCATGATGTTTTAAATTTACAAGAAACATCATCAAATAAACATTTCACAATAAGTCAGAAATCAAGAATACAGTCTATCTTTTAATAATGTGAAATATCTTATATTAGGAAATGGTAGGGTGCATATAAATTTCAACTAGAAGCATCATCACAAAAGTCCCGAGTAAACCATGAAACATGTAAAAAATTTACTTCTCTTAAATATTTAAGGTGTGATATTTTCTTTAGTGTTCTTTTGGTTTCAAGAGTTTGACCTTTCCCTCTGGATGGTCCTTTACTCAGATCATTAAAATGACTTCTTAGTTATAAGGACTTATCATTCAGCAAGTCTGTTTTTTGTTTGTTTCTTTTTTTAAGAATTTAATTACAATTAATAAATTACAAATCAGTAAGAACTACAGTCCTAGATGTTATTGAAATAACATCAAGTACCCCTTTCTCCTGTTCATCTAGAGAGGCCTAAAGAAGGCATGGATAATTAAATGTTGATCTCATTAGTCACTTTGAATTATAGGATCTACTAAATTGATGCATGAATTTAAACAAATCTGAGGACAAACATGAATAAATACTTTCCAGATGGTAAAAAATTGAAATGTTGTCCAAAAAATGAATTATATATTTTTTTATAAAATATTTTAATGCAAGAAACTTTTTGCTAGCCCTCACTTCTGCTCTGTTCTACCTTCTGGTTCTGTTCATTAACTTGGAAGAAGCTAAAAGGTGCTACTAAAAAGACTTTGATGTTAGTATCCTTCTGCCTATGTCTTTGACTTAGTGTTGGCATTATATCTCTGTTTTGTTTGCTTGGTTACCATGATTTTCAGTTTTGATCCCAGCCTGCAGTAGGTTTTACTTTTTGTTATCCCCTCTGTAGTTTAAATATCCTAGTAGCAATGTTAAGTTTCTTCGGCCTCAGTTAGATAATTACAGAAATGTTCAACTCCTTTCATTTGGTAAAATTAGAAGTTGAAATAAAGTTAGGTCTTTATATCATTCTGTTACAGCAAGATACCACAATCATCATTCCAAGAAAAGATACTTTGAAGATACAGTTCAAGACTGATTATTGCACCATTACATTAACAGATACTGTAGAATTGGGTATATAATGTGACCAATAGACAACTCATATATCTAATGAGATAAAACAAATAGCATGACTGCAACATTTTGTTCTTTGATATAGTGTGTTATGTTTCATTACTTACATTTTTCACACATATATGTAATGATGCCTATAAAACAGCTTGTTTTCTGATACAGGAGTTTGAAACGTTCAAACTAAACAAGCAACAGCTTTGCATTATTTGAACAGGCAGAAAAATGAACCAGAAATTAAAATCAATAATTAGTTCAAAAGAATTACTTTTATTTAAATACTTTTCACCCAAAGTGTATGTTTCAAATATAAATAGAGTATTTTTTCTCAACTGATTCCAGAAAATACAATAAATCCTTGCTATCCACAAATTCCATTCTTATGGATTCACTTGTCCACTATTATAAAAGTGAAACCCATTTCACGACACCAGCAGTCTATTTGCACCTATCTAAGCATAAGGATCTTGCTGTGCACCACAGGATGGAGCATGGACAGAAATCAAGGGGTTTGTATAATGAGAATTGACTGTTAATTACAACTAGCCTGGTATCTTGCACATTGTTTATGAAGGTCTGTGACTAGAGAAGGGGTTGGTTAGAAGCTTTTGACTTGGCTGTACATGTACTGTACCTGCGCAGCCAAAGAAACCGCACTGAAAAAACCGGGGCCCATGTACTTGCAACTTGAGCCCATGTAATCAGACATGCTTAGTTTAATTTGTAATTAAAATTAAACATTTCAACTTTTTCAAGGTGGATTAAATACAATATATCTATCATCAAGTCTTTCTCTTAAGTCAGTATTCCCCTTTCTCTTACTCTGTGACACTCCACACATCCTCCAGATTATTCTCATTTCTGTTTTTTCAAGGTATGTTTCATATTATCTTCAACAGCCACACCTTGCTGAAACAGAGCATACCACTTCAGAGAGTGTCAGAGAGCTTCCCTTAGAAGTCAGAATGGGGGAATCTCTTTCACATGCCTCTCATCCTTGATATTGTTGTTGTGCCTGATAATCTGCCTGGCAATATCTAAATTTACTACTTACTACATGAGCATTCTGCACCCCTTTTTCCACATATTCTACAAACAAAGATGGCATTTGCCACCTGTAGACTAACTTTCACACAACTGTATCTTCTATGTGCCCACTTCCAAAAACCGAAGTGTTAAATTAAGTTTCTCTACCACCTCACTGCATGACCATGAGCTCACAGCTTCTACAACTCTATGCCTCCAACTATCACCTTAGTGTTTATTGCATTTACATTTGTCGTATTTAACTTCCAAACTAGCCTTTCATTTCAATACATTAAGCAAATTATGTCCTTTTAGACTAAGGAAAAATAACAGGCTGCAGTACCCTTTGGTGCAAGTAAAAAAAAAATACTGAGAGCACAAGCTCACCAATAGCGCATAGCATAGCATATAAACAGGTTACCCAAAAAACTAGTCAGCAATAGCGAGTTCAAAGCTACATAGTAACATATTAATGTATAGTATTTGAACCCTTGTGACACATATAAGCTTGAACAGTTTCCTTCTGAATCAGTTAGACATTTTTGGTTAAAGCAAAATGGAAAATAAGAAAAGCAGCATTTGATGCAAAACCTTTCTTCCGCAAATTTATACAGCATGTATTTCATGGTTTTGGACACTTTGCAATGATAAGTAAATGTATGCTTTAACTTTTGCCTCAATGTTGGTCAGAGTTCAAACATGGCAAAAGAATTCGAACAAAAAAAAGATGTCAGAACATAGAAAAAAAAAATGTTGTTGTTAGCAACATTGTAATATTTTCTGATGGGGGAAATGTTATAACCATTTTGCTGTTACCTATTTGCCCAGTTTTAACATGACTTAGCATTAATTTACAAACATTAAGAATTTAGTACGACTGCTGAACACTGTCTTTTGTGGCTTATACAGTATCTATTTCATTTTTTCACTATTCTTTACCATTAAGAGATGTATTTTTGAAAATTTTAAAATTCACTAGTACACAGATGACATTCAAAAATCAAAAGACACAGTTCCATTATATGTGGAAATTCTACAAAAAGCAGCAAAACACTTTTTTCTTCTAACTTGGTGGTTTTAGTTTTTAGGTGTGTTTGCATATAATGTGCAAAGCACCTATTGCAATAGCCCATGTCTCTCTCCCTGTCTGTATGTCTATCACTCCGCACAAAACAACTTGGCCTCCCGTGGACCTATTTTGTTGAAATGTGGCACGCTTATTCTTCAAGGAAATTTGTCAAGACAGTTCTGTTTTTTCGTTTTGAGATATCTTGCACAGATCATAATGTATACAGTTTTAAAATTTCAAAATCTCCCATTGAAAAGCATTAGTAAATTTGTAAACTCCACTACCTTCAACTACAAATTAGTTTTGTTTCAATTTTACATTGACAAATGTTACACTAACTTGAAAGCTTTATATATTTTCCTCTTTTTCAACTCTGATAGCTGCAGACTGAGTGTATGGGTAGGAAGTCACTTTCAGTGGTGGCTTGTATGTGTGCAGGACAGCAAATATCCATTGGCAACTGAAGATGGGTGCACGTGGAGAATCCTCTACATCAGCAGGTCGTTTCTGCTTTATGAAGTCTTTCCAGCGGCACGAATGCAAACAGAAGAAAAGCAGTGGAATAGCATCTAACCCCACCAGATGCTTTAAGTTATAACAGGTAAGTTAAACAATTTTCCCAACTGTAAAAAGTATTAAATGCAAGCAAAGAAAACAAAAGGTTATCTAGAGATGAATGAAATTCCCTGTGGCATGTAAACCACTGTGCGCAAGGCAAATAATCATTTAGTTAGAATTTACCTTACGGGGCAGAGTAGCGGCTCTAAGGCTAGGGATCTGCACCAGTTCGAAACCCATAAAAGCCAGAAGTGACTCTACTCCATTGGGCCCTTGAGCAAGATCCCTAACCTGCAATTGCTTTATCCTGGGTATAATATTAATCTGCAGCCAGTCCTACAAGCAGGTCCTCCAACTTACAGGGAAAACTTGGGGGTTAATGGCAGGACTGACACTCCAGCCACCGTAAAAAAAACAAAAAACAACAAAAAAAAAAAAAAACGTACACTGTTCCAGTGTGGTGCTGAGGTGTCATCCGCTGCACTCGAGTCCCATTTCAGGTGGTTTGTCATGTGTTGGGCGCGGCAATGCGCCATCAGTGCATGCTACCAACCTCTCTCTCTCTGCCTTACACTACATCATTCTCACAGCTCCATCGTCTGCAGTTTATAATGATTCACTATTTTACTGACACTATAAAATGTATAGGGGGACCAAACATCCCAATTTCAGGTTATGTGACCCAATAAATAACTGAAGAATATCAAAATGTTTGAGTTTTAACAGATTACTCATGTAATAAATCATTGCTCTTCTAACATAAGCATCCTAACAATATATTTATGAAACTCCAAGGGGCACAAAAACCTAACAACACCTCCCAGGAACCCCAAGTAATATGCAAATAATATCACGGTCAAAACTAAGATGGTGAAAGCTTCATTAAGAGCTTGTGTTTAATCTGCACAGCACAACTACGAAGTAGACAAAAACAGACAGCACTGCCATTTAATTGATTATGCTTCAGTTGCACTTTGAAAATCTGGTCACCCTGTAATTTACCACATTCCCCTGATATCCATAATGGTAAGTGACTGTAATTTTATCTTTCACTTATGTTTTTCCCTAACATTAACATTAACTTTGTAAGTACCATTTTGTGAAAACTACTATGGCAAGATCTCCTCAAGCACATAAAGAATTACAAAAGTGTTTTATTTATATAGGTAATGTTAATTGGCACTTGCTAATTGTCACTGTGTGTAAATATAATGTATGTGTGTTTATGTGAGTGCGTGTGTGAATGAGAGCGATCTCTGTGATGGACTACACCAGAATCCTGCCTAAGCCTGATTTCAGGCTTTTACCATTCCCAGTGGGATAGCCTCCGCCTCCCACAACAGTGAAATGAATTGAAAAAATTCTAGAACCAACCTACAGAAGTCAGTCCAATGAGGGCTACAGTGCCTGTACAGTCCTCAAACACACCTGAATGTTACAACATGAATACATTATCTAACTTATTAAGCTCAGAAGAATCCACCTGGAATTTAAGTGAAATATTTGATACTCTTGTGTACTTTTACTCTTCACAGTACTACATAGGTGTGCCCTGGGATCCACTGTACACAGAGTCCTGGGTTGGTTCTTGCTTTATGCCAAATACTGTCACCTCTTCTTGGCCATAGTATTAGATTATGTAATTGTAGCAGACAGATGCATAGATGAATAGAAAATATATAATAAAAAAATGTTTTTTATAGCTAAAAATGTATACAAAATTGACATGGTACATTCATTTTTATTTTTCTATCATTAACTAACTCTGCTTATTAAAATAAAATGTTTCTTAACAAATATTGCTTTTGGCCAACAATATCTTAATAATGTAATTTTTACTTTAACATGGAGGGTTTAAATGAATGGGACAGAAACTGAATATTTCTAAAATGAACACAGTAAGTAAACGTGAGCTTCACATCTAATGCAGGAGCTTTAAAACGGCTGCAAATAATGAGTAACAGGTATTGCCTTAAAGCAAAAAGCAGCTGGAGGAAGTTCTGTAAAGTTCATTGTATTTCAACATGTTTTCAGCAATACACTGCTGAGAATGTGTAATTTTGTGTTTTACTATTTCTAAAGCAGTGCAAATAAAAAGAAAAATGACTCAAGCTTTAATTTAGAACTGTTTATGTTATGACGTTGCCAAGACTGTGAGGTATTCATCCAGATGTGTGTTACATCATTACTATAATATGCCTCTGAAGAAAAGATTTCTGAGAAATCTACACCACAATCCTCCTGACCTTTGCGCACTGAGAATTAAGAAAATAGGCACACCCTGAAAATGATAATTTTCCTCCTCCTCAAGTGGGACAAATGAAGTATCGAAGCCAAATATCTCATGAAATTAAACTCTTGTCAATGATAACATACAACCCCAAAACATCTATAAAATCAATTGCTTGCAGTTAATATTGTTTATTCTTTAACTATTCTGATGTCTCCAAAATGTATTTTATACTATGATGCAGCAATGCAAATGATGCCAGAACTCAAAGGAGCACAATCAGGGTTAGGACTAGATCAATCGAAGGTAAACTTTATCATTCTATAGTGGGAAATTAATTTGGTCATGTCTATTCGACAATCCACGTAAAGGATGTTACATAGATGATACAAGACAATCAGAAAGGGAAAAAAATAAATCACAAAAGAAATGCTCACTTAAATAAAAAAACACGCAAAAGTTAATTAATCTAGTCAAATTTAAGATTCTTGTCTGAGTAGCTCTTTACCATTAAAAAGCCTAACTGCTGAAGGGACAAATGATCACTAATACTATTTCTCATCTGCATTTCATGATTCTATCTCTGCAAAAAACAGAATTAACAGTGCAAACAAAGGGTAAGAACACAAGAAATCTGACAAATCAGAGGAAACCATTCGGTCCATCAAGCCTGTTTGTTTAGCTAAAAGCTAAGCTGTCCCATTATCCCATCCAGGCACTTCTTAAAGGTTCTCAAGATTTCTGATTCAAAAACATGTCTCAGCAGTTTGTTCCAGATTCACACAACGTCTTGCACAAAAAAGGGCTTTCTGAGTTCATTCTGAAATTTACTTATTTTTAAATTTCCACTAGCATCCTCAAGTACGTAATTTACTAGACTAGTGCATTATAAAGTTTGAACATTACGCCCTTACTTAACAGCTTTTACGATATAACCTATTATTTTATTTATCTTTTTAATTGCTTCTGGACATTGCTTAGATGATGAAAATACTGTTTCAATGTAAACCTCAAAATACTTCTCAGAGGCTGCTTCCTATAGGACAATGTCTTCCATCTTGTATTTATAACTAATGTTCCCTTTGTCCGCATGTAGCACTTTGTACCTTTCTACATTAAACTGCATTTTCCAAGCGTTTTCCTGGTTTGAAGCATGTTTAGCTATGTTTTTTGCGTTGCCTCCTCAGTGTCTGCCATTGCTCCAGTTTTAGTGTCATCTGCAAATTGCACAAGTTTACTAACTATACTGGAATCTGTGTCATTAACATAAATCAAAGATTTAATCACGCTTGTCAGAATAAGGTCTGTAAGTAGAACGGCCAGAGACATCTGATGAAACTCCAATATTCTGCTTGCCATTTTATTTGTGTTTTGCAGTTTTAAATGTTTACAAAAACAACATCAGATGAAACAGAATAACACTCTGCAAAAACAGTTACACAGAAATTCATAAAATGCAGTACGTAAGACTAAAAACATTTACCTTAGGTACGAAAGATAATCATTTTTGAAATTCTTTAACTATAGTAAGGGCACAATAAAAAAAAGCGTATTCATTCAAATAAATAATGTAGCAAAGACTGAAAACTTCTCATCCTCTTTGAATGGCCTTCAAGGTTTGACACCTTTTTTGTGGTTACATGGTAGCACTTTAATCTTGGATCTTTTTGAATACAGCATTCACTAAAAAGAGCTTGCTCAGAGAAGCATGATAAATAGTGAAGTGCATCTTGATGGAAATCAATTCACAGTCAGTTTAGCGATATTATGCATATGTTCAGAAACGTTGCCAAGCTCTGCAAAATTTGACTTGTTTTGAGTAGATTATAATGGTGCGATGGTCTTTTTAGGGTTCCTGAGGGCTAGGGAAATTACTGATAGGCTATGCTGAACCAATTATTGTGGAAAAAAATGTCATCTGAGCTGTAAGGCAGCAGTGCTAACCACTGCATCATTGTGCGTCAAACAACAAAAGACATAGGCAGAACAAGTGCCACAAACAGAATACAAGAAATGGCCACACACTAGCAATAAGTAAATAAAATATAGATCACTTAACTCACAGAGTTCAAATCTTAAGGCACACATTGGGCATGTCACAAAGCGGCAGCGTGGCACTATATTGATGCATTGTTTCAAGTCCCAGCTCTAGGTGCAGTTGAAATGTCTATATTGTTTCTTATATATCTGTGCAGATGCTTCACACTTTTTCTTCCACCAAGAATAATGAAGCATGTTGTAAGCAGTAACAAATATTTTGTTATTATTATATACCAGGACCTCCTCTGTTTTCTGATGAGGGGAAGGTTCCTTTAGGGGCTTGTTTTGAGATCACAGCTGGATGCATGGATAATTAAGCTCACAAATTAGCCATGCAGTGCTGCACTGCCAATGCACAGGGATCAGTGTTATGTTTCCAGGACAGTACTCAATATACTTAGCTAAAGTACATCTCAAATGTAAATAATGAAGTTTTTTCTTTATTTTTTTAAAGCTACCATTGAAATAAGGTTCATGGTAAACAAGACTATTGCCCAAATAAAGGTAGTGTTTGAAATTTGAATTATACAATTTATGATAAATGTGCCAATTTGCAAGAATGTGTCATACACTAACATTTGCTTATTGCAACTTTCCAAAGAAGGAGTATACATTTTGTAGAAGTCAGGCAGACAATGACAAGCTTTGTATCAGTGCTACGGGAAAAACAAGATATCAGATATACATATCTACAAGAGACTGTAGAATTTAAGACATAGAAATAAGTGATTAGGTAAAAACTACATATACATGTTCAAATCAACATCACTCTGCGATATATAAAATACAGTTATACACACTGTATACAGCCAGATGCACTTTAAAAAGTAATTATAAACACAGTTAACTGTTTATGTACTTTTATGTTGCAGATATGTACATACATTGCTTGAAATCCTAATTACATTTGAAACTCATTAAGTTATATGTGTCAAGAGCAGACAGAGACAAAAGGACAGTTACAGAAAAATTAGTAGTAAAGTGAGTAGATTTGTTTACAGGAATCAGACTACTCAGTTACTTCAGATATCACCTCATTGTTGCTAGGACTACTACAAGACCGGAGGACTCCATTTACGTGCTGTACAAATGTTACACTACACAACTGGAGAAACCTAGAATTTCAGGAGTTTTTAAACTGACTATTTACACGTTCTGAATGTTCAGGCAGCAGAAATACTAGTCATAATGAGAAACAGTGCCTAAACAGTATGTTCTATAAATAGTTATTCATGTACCATAAAGGTAGGCTGAAAGGCACTATTAGTCAAGGATGTGCAAAACTAAACGTTTTCTAGGAAAACAAAACCTGACAAATTTTGCAAGCATCTTTTAATGAAATGCAGTGTTTTCATCTAGTAATTTACAGTAGAACGTACAGTACAAAATAGTAACAGGTCTTCTTATTGAGAATTGTTCTGGAAAATGCACAGATAAGCACCTGTTCATTATGAAACACATGTAATTCCATAGTGCATTATCAGTGGCATTCACATGTACTGTTTAACATTTTTCATAAATCACTTTGAAAGCCTAAACAAAAAGATGTAAATTATGTCTAGTGTTAACATCATATGAAAATATTTGCTCACAGAGACTAAACTAATCCAGAACCTTGCACTGGAAGGTATTAAAGTGATTAATTACTACAGTTCAAGTTTTACATTTCATGGCATCCGAAACCTTCCTATGCATTGGTTTGTAAAACGGAATGAATAATGACTGGCATAGTAGACTAGCAGAATTGCTATTCCTCCCTCACCTTCGAACACTCTGGGGGCTATATGACATATAACAACTTGAAATTACATTTATAGCAGACGGCATAAAGGAAAAAAATCTCAAAATTTTAAATACTGTATGTAGTTCTACTGGATATATTTATTTAGCCAATGTAGTTGTAACAATCACATTTATACAGTTTGCTGTCTTAATAGATGTTAAAGCTCATATTTTAATACTTTAACAAATAAAATGCACCAATGTTTTATAGGGGTGATTGATTAGAACTATAAATTTATAATAAAGGCAAGATATCAAAAAATATTCTGTGCCCAGCCTGTAGGCATTTGTATCAAAGATGGACTTTTTTATGTAAAAAGCAAGAAGAATTAAAAACAGTGAAATTAAAAAGCACAACTCAGAAAGTGTCTATAGCAGTGGTTCCCAAACTCAGTTCTGGGGACCCACTCTGGCTGCAGGGTTTTGTTCCAACCAATATCTGTATTGAATTGGACTCCTAGCCTAATTAAGTGAGCCGTTATTTCCCAGTTTCTGTGTTTTGGAGTCAATGTAGAAAGCACAAAACTACGTTTGGTAATTTTTTACTAAATTTTACTAAGCAGTTATACAGGGATAATGAAGTGTTTATTTGTTTTTTTAACTTTTTTTTAGCAATATTTTTATCCTGATTTTCATTCTGCCTTTCCAGGTGTTCTGATTATTTAAGCTTATATTTACTATTTAGTGAATCTGACACTGAAGTAGTTGCAGCATTTCCTTATTCAGTGCCGTTTGCCCACGTATCTGCTCTGCTTGTTTTTAATGTCTTTGTTTGGATACAACGAAGGGGACAAACTACAAAGAAGAAGGGCAAAAAAGGAAAAGAACAAAAGAAAGTTAAATATTTAAAAGTATCACAAAAACAGAAATATTTGTATATGTCTTATAAAAGTAAAAAAGCTTTTCTGATTCCTGAATAAGAGAAGAGAAAAAAAGATCAGTTAATTAAATGAGATCAGTTATTATATCAATTACTGTCACTGATTGTGAGTCTAGTTGGAACAAAAACCTGCAGACACAGTGAGACCCCAGTACAGAGTTTGGGAACCACTGGTCTATAGACTCCTATTCTTTTCTCCAACCCTTATTTAAAAAAAGCCAAAACATACCAGTGTTTTAATTTTGGTCTTCAAGTAGCAATCTAAGCTTTTGTTTTTAGAGTACAATCTATGTAAAAACGTGACTGGATGTCAAAAAACATCTTCTAACGTAGAGAGAGATAGAAGAAAAACAATTAAAAATCAAGCTACTATATTTAATGTGTACATTAGTATGGAATGGTACTTTTTATTGGTATTTTTAGGTTGAGTATTTTTTTTTTCTGTCTCAGAATTCAGAGGACAAATAATATTTTTTGACACGTGATAATGAGAAGTTATTTTCATTAAACTGTAAATTATGTCACTGAATATCTTACCGTGAGTTCTCATTTTTTCTACTAATGCACTGATGTAGAAAAAGATAGTCTTGGGGTGCACTGCTAGAGAGTGAGGGCTGTGAATGGCGAATGGGCGTCTCAAACGTGAACAGGACAGGCTGACTGGAATGGGAAGGTGCGGAAGACTTCCGTTCTCCAAAATGTGACACAGGAGAGGCCATCATATCCGCTGGCATCGAGCGTGGGCCATGGCTTAAAGTTGTCACAGATCTAACAGCATCTAAATTAAAAACAAAGACATAGATTTTAAAAAAAAAAATCGAAAAATAATATTTCTGACTAAATAAATATATTGCATTTAATAAAAAACAGACATATATATTTATCATGAAAAAGTCTATCCACAGTTTATTTCTGAATATTGACTAAAGTTAACACTGATCATTGTACAAATTTACTAAATCACTGCTGCTTCTGCACAATAATAAAATAACTGAAAAAACTGAAAATAATAAAGAACTATAATGGGTTGCAGAACTGTTGACACATGCAAACATGCTATGGATGGAATTGCTACAAGATGGGGTACTAAATTACGTACTTTCTTTCGGAAGCTGATAGACTTAAACCCTGTGTGAAGTTTGCACAAAATGAATAATTTAAAATATAGCAAACAATGCAATTCCAAGAAGGATGATGGTTGAGGAAAACTGTCACAATCCATAAGTTTAAACAGAAAAACACTGGAAATGTAAAAAAAGTTAAAAAAGCAGGTAATTTCGAAAGCTACCAATGATATATTAGTGAGTATGTACAACGTATAGAAGAAGTCAAAAAGAAAAAAAAATCAAAAATGGGAGTATCATTAAACCAGAGAAAACCAGGACTAAAGTCAAAAGATGAGAAATGGCCAGTGCCAAAATACAAAATAGTTTTTGTGCAGCAGTTTCAATGGTGCTATAAGCAACATGAAGGGTAGTGGGCAGACAGGGGGTTAAAAAAACAGATACTGCTTAACTTTAAATGTCTGTTGGCGCCAACAAGCACAAAAAGGCCACCTGCTCATTAAGGACAGGCACAAGGCAACTGATGCTTCGGTGGGTAAGCCGTCCAAGCAGACACACAGGAATGGAACAGCTGCCATTTGCATACATATTTGGGAGCACTGCCAGCTAAACAGAAACACAAGATCACAAAACACACAAAAACAGTGGCCAGAATGCCAGAATGAATATATGGCAATGCCATCCCAGCTATCTTCAAAATGTGACTTCTCAAATGTCATAACAGAACAATACAAAGATAATAGGAAACGTAGTCCAAAAATAAAGAAAACTTATGGACAAAATGGAAGAAAGGTTCAAAACACTCCCTAAACTCCCAATATCCTGTGTGACAAATTAGGGTTTCCTCGCACCCTTGTACCCTCAGACACCACGTCAGACACCAGGTAAAAGTCCAATAATAATTGATTTATTATAATAATAATGTGCACAAAGCACCCTCCACTCCCAAATACTCAATAAACAAAACAATACAATACAATAATCCAACCCTACAATCTCCCAGATGCTTAGCCACCCTGCCTCCCAACTCATCTCGTCTGTCTGGGATATCCCACAGTCCTTTATACTCCTCGACCCGGAAGCGTTTCACCCTCTCTGTCCATATGACCTGGAACACTTCCGGGTCAGATAAAAAAAAAATCCTTTTTCTTCACCCAGGAAGCACATCGTTCTCTTTGTCCATGTGACTATGACGTACTTCCTGAGCGTAAGGCAAATAGTCTCTGTGCCTCCCTGCAGCGACTCCTGGCGGCCCCCATGGTATTCAGCAGGGCTGTGAATAAAGACTCCAATGTCCATAATGCCCTGCTGGTCTTCGGGGCACCTCCATACTGCAGGGAGGGCTCCACCTGGCAGCGTGGGGGTATTGACCAGGATGAACAGCCGGCCATACATCACACCTGGCAATGCCATATTAAAGATTTTATGCTCAGATTCAAGAAATACTTGCCACTGTTTAAGTTCAAGTTTACTGACATATGTACACAGTGCAATGAAATTCTTACTTGCATGTCTCCTCAGAGCAGTGACAATAATACAATACAAACAAAAACACATACATATGCAAAAAGGTATAAATAGCATAAAAATATATGTATACAATTATATGCAATATACAGGATATTTGCAAGTATTTCTGTCTCTCTCGCAGTTCTTATGATTGGCTATTCAATATCTAAGTTCTATGAATACAAACTGTTCTGAAGTTTACATGCATTTTTGCAAATGGTCCTGTGCTACATGACAGAAGGTAGTTTTTTTGTTATTTTTAAACAATAACTTGCACTCTGCAAAAGATTAAAAAACTATAAAATCATATGGAAATTTCAAAATGTGTTTCTTACCTTTCATCCTCACTAAAAATACACTTAAATGCTAAATAAAACATTTTTCTTTTTAAAGAGAAATTTACTTATAGCTCATGATGGTTGATTGTTAAGAAAAGCTATCCATCCTCCTGATGACACAATTCGATATATTATGTAAAAATTGACACACTTATAATTTCAATCTGCATTTCATATACTCTATGAAACAAGCATGTATATAGGTTTATTGTCCATAAAAAAAATGCAACAATTGGATAACAATACACATTAAAAAGCAGGCTATTAGGAAAAATTGAACACAACTTCATCTCTCCCCAAAGTGAAAAATATGGCATATTCACATTCTGTTTGTATCTCCTAAATAGAATGTGTTCATAAGGATACATGAATAAACTGGAGAGTATATAAACATAGCAATTCATGGGTATTGTAGTGAGTGATAGAATGTGCAGTGGTGTTTGGCATGGGACAAAAGCAGGGCCTAGTAAAGCCCTAAAAAAAGGAGAAGTAAGCACTGGCACAAAAACATGCTTTGTTATTCTCAAGGAATGACACCATCAGGGAGTGGTGTATGCTCCTCATGTTCTTAGAGCTAAAGAATTGCATGACAAAATAACAGTTGCATGAGAAAGAGGGTAAAGCATGGAATAAAATGGTAGTGGTGGTCTCCTCCACACCAGAGGGCACTCGGCTACAACACAGTATAGGTGGAAAGATACAGTTACTTAGAAAAGGCAGGCAACTGTGGAGCTGCCTTGGAGATGTGTCTCTTTAAAGCCTGTGGAACACTCATGAGTACTAGTGTCTGCTATGTGAACCTTTGACTAGACTAGAAGTGACCCAGAGTTTGGGTTTGGTGGTTTAAAGTCAATCCAGTCTCAGACTTATGTTGACAATGGACTAGAAGGGGATGCTTGAATGACAGAAGGGAGACTAAAGAGAATGAGATAGAAGGTGAGAAGGTGATTACATGCAATGGGTACTCCGAGGTAGGCAAGTGGGCAAGTTAGCCCATCAGAGAAGCAGTGGGGGTGTAATTACTTTATTTTGTACTTTGGGTTCCTTGTTTTGGTGTATCCTTCCTTTATACTTATTCTTCTGAAATAAACCCTTGTGTTTTGTGTACTTGGCACCATTTTAAATTTCAGAACTGCTACAAGAGTGCACTCAATTGTTCAATAACCAGTTTCTTTTGCCAAAAAAATTTGCATCAGGGGTATCGGTGCTTTCCTCTAGAGCAGGCTTTTGTACAAAAAAGATACCTTGTCACTGCTGATTTCTGTATTTATCAACATGCATGATTTGCATTTAGACATACACTTCCTGGTTCAAACTATACCAAGGTGTTTCACTAATTATGACAATAAAACCTGATGCTCCTAAGGGAATATTTAATTAGCAGGATCTTTTTTCTACATGAAGAATTTTTGAAAAGCAGAAATACAGCGCTTAGAATTATGCATGTCTTAAATAACTTACACAAGGGTAGTGCTTTGTCTGCCCAGATACAACAAAAATAAAAATTACACTAGGATGGTGTTGTTGATCTATTTCAGACTTATCTGACAAACCCAGTTATGTGGCACAAATCATCTAGCTTTCATGTTCAGGAGATGACAGCTATGATTCAAAGGAGCACTGTTTATCAGTTTACACAACACAGAGCAAGTACAGTAACTGGCCTCAGAACAGAGAAAAAGACTGTTTGGATGAGCTTTAATCATTTCATTGTTAGCTATGTGTGCCATTCCAGAGGCTAAAGATAACACCACTGCATCTCAGTATATAATGCAGTAAAAGCTCTCGTCTCCCTCAGGGAAGCCAATCCATTGGCAGACACATTGATTTTTCAAGAATAAATTACCATCACACTCCCTTCGATGGGAAAGCATTAGGCCAGAAAGCCGAAACAGATTGGCATCATTAGTGCTGAGAATGAAATCCCTTATGGCCCCAGAAATACACATCAAAATATGTCTGTTGAACCAAGCTGCAACAATAAAATGTGGCTTCCCCAACACCCACCCCCCATCCCCCCCCCCCCAAAAAAAACTGAGTACTGGCAGTTCTAATGTTTAACCACTAGAGGGCAGATTAATTACAGAAATGTAGGTCTTGAAATGTGATCACAGAGACAAAAATAACAAATAACGTGAACCCACTATGAGTTTTTTCCTTTGTATCTTTTCATATAGTAGAACACTATACCTTATTGCTACTAAACATCTTCATTATGCATTGAATTTCTGTTATATTAGTATTGTTGGCACCATTTTAAACACAGTGGTGCTGTATACGAATGGGCAGAGCAGATTGCACTTGATAAGGAGACTCAGGTCTTTTGATGTGTGCAGCAAGCTACTGGAAATGTTCTATCAGTCCATAGTAGCCACTGTGGTGTTTTATGGTGTGATCTCCTAAGGAAGGAACCTGAGCTCAAAAGAAGCACAATGCCTGAATAAACTTATTAGGAAAGCCTGGGCCATCAGAAGACAAAAACCTGGACACACTGTTGCAGAAAAGAGGATGGTGGCAAGACTGGATGCCATCATGAAAAATTCACTCCTTCCCCTCCAAGAGGCACTCTCTTGAAGCACTTTTAGGCACAGGCTCATTTCTACCACAGTGTGCCAAAAAGTGTCTCTGGGGCCTTTTCTGCCCAGTGCTATCAGGCATTTCAGTGCTTCATCCTGGGGCACTCATTAAGTTTATTTAGAAATGCAATTTTGAAATATCTAAACAATATACATTTATGTGTTTAGATAGTTATATTTATTATAATTTTCATATCGATTGATTGGCTGTATTATTTGTCCTGTGAGTCTGCATCCTTGTTTTTATGTTTCTGTATGCATGTGAATTTACCCTTGGGAAACGTTTATCTAATCTAATATTTAAGAATTGTTTTTAACATTGATCCACATACACTATACATTGAAAAGTTAGTAGAAACCAATCTTACCATAAAATTGCACATGATGAGGAGCATCATAGTATCAATAAGCTAAAAGAGAAACACTTATTCAAGACTGACAGTTCCTGAACTAACATTTTGCTGAACTGGTGAGCAGACAGCTAAAGGATAAGACTGCTATAATGTTATGAAATGTTTAGCTGTATATTATTGCATTTTTTAAAGACACAAAGGACTGGTGGCATTAAAGTTATTATAGAGAAAATAAAGGCCCTTTAAGGGAAAAGTATTCAATTACAGAAAAGATTAAACATAAGTGGCATCTTAACTGCACTCTCAGCAAATTGATATTGTGGCTGATTAACTGGCTGGCCACACTGTTGTTCTTAAATTCGTGCTTTGACGTCAGGCCAGAAAGGAACATCTACAAAGAGAATTCAGGGTGCGGAAAAACTCATCATTATAAACATGTATTTACATACATTGTTTTTGATTAATGCTTTTAAAATATAAATACCTAATAGGCATAAGGCATCAGTAATAAATAGATCAGAAAAATTGTACAAATAATAAGGGTCACTTTATAAAAAGCATAAACAACATTCTACATTGCTTTCAACATTTTTTTTATTTGAAATGCTTGCATTAAACTGTGGCATTAATTGTACAATTTTATTATTACACTGTTTACTTACTACTGCACTTGCCACCTCTATCTATCCATCCAACCATATACTGAACCTGCTTATTTCAAAATTGTGTTTGCTTTCCTGGCAACATCAGGTGCAAATCAAGGCTCGATACCGAATACGATGTGTGTTGCAGGCCGCACTCTTAAAAATACACCCTATTCATTTATAAAGGAACAATTTAAAATTGCTAAATAACCTAACATACAGAACTTTACAATGTGAAAGAAAAACCAGGACTATGTAGATAAAAGGCCCCCACAGACATGGGAGGAACATACAAGCTCCATGAAGATTTGGATCCAGTGTCCGGGCACTGTGAGGTACAAAAACCATCCGCATAATCATGTGATTAGCACAACTCTACAAAATATCAAAGTATAATTAAAACTAAATTTTTTTTAAAACATTTAATAAAGGTAATCAATTTTTCATTTCAGAATGCATTTGCTTCTTCCAAACAAAAAAAAAAAAAAAAGGTTAAAAGGCTAAGAGGGGTCATATAGCATCTGACAAATATCAGTTCAGGAAATCCTGGTTTCACGTTTCTCAAATTAACATCCCTCTACAGTATTGCAGATGTTTCAAGGTAAGGTCCCTTTTTTACCTTGGTTGCAATGCTTGCACTACTAGGATATCACAGTTTTACCTTTAAGCAGCCAAACAAAATGAAATACTGTCTCTTCCACAGGCTAACTAAAGAATATCTAAGAATAATATCCTGTACTTACTGTAGATTTATCCTGCCACCGGGAGAATAAACATCAGAGCAGCCCGCAAATGTCAGTGACATCTAGGTGCTTTTATTTTTATCAAGCAAAAATTACATTTTGAAAGGCTGTGGTGAGTGATACCAATTCAGTTTGTTAAGCACACTTATTAACATAGTGGTCAAAGCTTTTCAAGCTTTCAAATGTTCTGTTTTTAATGAGAATATTCATATTTAAAATAATGAATAAACATGCAAATTAAGGTTAGCTTTAAAAGATTACAATAGATATTATAACAACATTTATAATAATTTATTTTAAAGTAAGAAGCCACTTTACAAATGTAAGTGCCAAGGAGGATGGATGGGCTTCCTGGCTGGGATGGAGGGTGATATCTTGCTCAGCCAGGAGGACGTAAAGGAAGGACTGCATGGTTGGAGATACAATTTGGCTTTGCAACCCTTGTCCCAGCTGGGATAATGGAATTAGAGAGTAGGAATGGTTCACCACCCCATGTGACAGGTGGCAGTGTTCCTCTCAAGTCATCCCAGGAGAGAACCACCCCGTTTTCTACAACAACCCAGAAGTTCTTCTAACAGGCTATATCAAGATACTGGAAGCACTCTCTAGTCCAGCTTAAAACGGAGTCCACTACCTTACCTCAGGGAGTCAGAGTTGGAAGGCAGTGGGCAAAACTCACCAGAAGGAGTGGAAGGAAAGGAAGATTATTTGTTTATATACTGTGGCATTTCTGGCTTTGCACTTGGAAGGTGGTGGTGACAAATAAAAACGTTTTATTTTGAAATGTGTTGGGTGAAATTGTGTCTAAGGGTCAGTTGCATCTCCTTGTGGTCACATAAAATAATTATTTAAAATTGGTCAAATTGTTTAGAGCATCTTGGGGTGCCTGGGGTTTCCAGATGCTACAAATACACTGGTACTGAAATGCAAATGGAATTAACAAAGACAGCATAGGGGCGGCACGGTGGCGCAGTGGGTAGCACTGCTGCCTCGCAGTTAGGAGACTCGGATTTGCTTCCCAGGTCCTCCCTGCACGGAGTTTGCATGTTCTCCCTGTGTCTGAGTGGGTTTCCTCCGGGTACTCCAGTTTCCTCCCACAGTCCAAAGACATGCAGGTTAGGTGCATTGGCGATTCTAAATTGTCCATAGTGTGTGCTTGGTGTGTGGGTGTGTGTGTGTCTGTGTGTGCATGCCCTGCCCGGGGTTTGTTTCCTGCCTTGCGCCCTGTGTTGGTTGGGATTGGCTCCAGTAGACCCCCGTGACCCTGTAGTTAGGATATAGTGGGTTGGATAATGGATAGATGGATGGAAAGACAGCATATTATAACACAGAAAAGCAGCAGAAGTTAAACACATCACAACATACTGAAATGTGGAAACAAATTGGTCTGTTGGAAAAGCAGGTGCATATATCAGATGAAAAGAATAAAACTAATTGGTGGAAACACTTCGCAGTCCCTTAACTAAAGATGTTTGCAAGTAAAGGTATTGAGTAGAAACCTGAAAAAAGAATGCAATGTTCTTTCACTTCTTTTTCTTCAGTGGATGTTTTTCATTTATTCATTTAACAAATGCACTTATTTAAACATAGCTTGCAAGGAGTTTAGCCCAACAACCCTTGATGGAACACCACTCACATAGTGACACGTATTCATATTGTGCCAATCCAGTAGGTGTATGAGGGGGGTTTGGGCATAGGGGGAGGGATCCATTAATTTACAAATCCTGATTCTGAAGTATGGCGATTATCAAATCACCAGGCTGATTAAAAAAGAGTTTTAAATGAAACAAAATGCTAACATTCAAATCAACAACATGTAACTGTGCAACCACGCATAAACCATACAATGTGATTAAATAATATTGACAGGTAAATATGATTAGCATGCAACCAAGCTTTTGGTGTTACCATGATTAATAGTTAATTGATGCAGTTTATTGTATTTAGAATGCACAGTATATACATTTACTTATGCTGCCGCTATAATATCAAGGAGTGGATGCTGAACACGGACACATTTTGCTGACGAAACACGTGCCCTGAAAAAGAGTTCAAAAAGAGAACACAGACGATCAAGGTTGTCATCAGATTTATGCAGCACCATCACAATTTAAATATAAAGCTAGGACTCACTTTGGTTTTCACAAAGTAAATGGGAAACTTGAGATGACTATGACCACATGCAAAATTTGCCATGCTAAAGTCAGGTATTGTGGTAATACTACTATTTGCATTCGTTTAGCTTGACACCAGATACACTCTTATGGTGCCAAGCACACAGCTATACCAAGTAAGCAGCAAACTCTGGATACAACTTTAAAATAAATTCCACAGCAGCTCTAGTGATTAGCATCCTTTAAATAAGAATGAGTTTTTTTTGACAGACTTCTACATTTTTGGTATTGGTATATACTGTAGCTTTCCACTTAGGGTCAGTTTATACTTCATGCTCAGAACGTGTATGCGCACGCATTATGACTACCGCGCTTCCCCAGCATTCATTTGACGCGTACTCTGAGCAAGTCCTTAGAAATTAACACGACGCATGTGCGAGTTGCAGTACCAGCAAAACGTCAGTGTGATAAAGTTGGAACATGACTTCAGAGTCTCTGTTTACTATCTACACGTGACAGAAAACCACTTTGCAGATCCTATAGGATCGATGTGCCTGCTTCAATGTTTGAGGAATGGTTCGATGTAGTGAAGCAAAATGTCGACATATAAAGGCATTCATGGTGCTTTTATATTCAAGCGACACATATTTCCCATCGTAATCACACAATGCATTGTAAAGGTTTCACATACCATCTTGTGCCGTCCTTTTTTTTTTTGCACCTTCACAACAACATCAGAATGTACAGCAACGTATTTGAGCCACAGAGAAAAAGTTAGGTACACAGTGAAAAGGTGTATTTTGTGAATAAAGCAGAAATTTTGGCTTAAATCTCAAAATGTCCACATTAATCTCGTAGTTTATTTTATTATTAAAGAAGTAGACCGTCGTAAATGTCATCTTAAAACTGACCAAGTTGTTAATCGCTACGTGCTTTTGGGGCTTCCTCCAGCATTGACAGCAACAGAAAGCAGCAATCACTACACAGAACAAATTGAATTTATGATATTCCAGCTCTCTGCACATTTATAATCATTAGATTTATACTTGATATCACTTTCAAGATGAAATGCATTTAAGTATGTATGTTACTTTTTACAGATAAGTTGTTAACTTAATTTGAATACTGTTAATAATTATACATGTGGGGAGCTACGGTGGCAGAGTGGTAGCGCTGCTGTCTCACAGGTAGTCACATGCCTGGTGTTCCCTGCCTGGAGTTTGCATGTTTTCCTGGTGGTTTTTCACAGTGTGCTCCGGTTTCCTTCCAAAGATATGCAGATTTGGGAATTTGGTGATGCTAAAATGACACTAGTGTATGTGAGTGCTTGTATTCACCTTGCGATGAGCTGATGCTCCAGGGATTGTTTCTGCCTTGTGCCCAATGCTAGCTGGAATGGGTGCATCCCTGGATTGATGGATTTAATCATTAAAAACTCATCCTTTTCAGGGATATTGTGGCAAGGTGTTTGTGGAATTTAATTGGTGTTTCAGGCAATTCACAAACACAGCTAAGCCAAACCTGTTCTCATCGTGATGAAATCTCGCACTGCCAGCTGGTGGAATCTTTCAGATTTACATAAAGTACGCTCGCAGGTATAAACAGTACAACACTTGCATAGCAGTAGCGTCCGCTGGACCACGTGTTGTGTCATGTGAAGTAGAAACCTGGCCTAGCTGTCCTTTTGGACACAAGCCATCTAAGCACTGTACTTCTTTTGTGATAATTTGTTAATGTCTGTTACAGCATGCTGACAAAGGTTCACAACCAATGTTCAATATAACGTGTTAAAGCTCAAATCAAAGCAATATTAATTTACGTATTTAACTACAGAAATATCTCAGCACTTATACAGTTGGTGTATAACTTGCAATTTACCACAGCTTAAAAAACCTAACATTATCAAGATTTGTTGCTCACTTTAAAGGTACAAATACTTGCAACATTTTATTCTTTTAACTTGCACATTTCAAATCTACACCTCCGCTCCTGCATTTGTCAGAGTTTAAGCATGCTACTCTATATCCTGCATCAGAAATGGTTCTGATGAAGATATGCTATGCTGCCTGAAATGGCACACACAAATTAATATTTATCTAATATATGCAACATACTTTCAATATGAGATTAAAAAGTCGCTAAAGTACAGTACTACTATCTGCTATACTATCTGCCCATGCGTTTGCTATCTGGTAAAAACTTTTTTTTTTTTTATAAAATTATATTGAAGTCTGTGTTACCTTCTTCTGCTTTTTAAAAAAAAAAAAAAAAAAAACTATAAATTGAAAAGGTGGGTCAATAATAGAAACCCTATTTTTTTTTTAAATAAAGTGCAAAGCACACATAGCAATGCTTATCCACTGCCACTTATCTCAGAACATGTCTGATTGAGGCAAACCACAACCAGGGGCTTAAAAAGGAGTGAATCATTCACAAATCTGCTTCCCACTACCCTAACCCAGATGTGATGAGAAGCAGGCCTAGCCTTCCCAGTGTTCATATTTTAAGTTTCAGACATAACCATGGGTGTTGTTTAAGGCAATGCTTCTTTACACAGTAAATATTCTGCATTTGTGTTAGAGTGGATGAAAAGTTAGAAGAATCATTACAATTTAAAACAAAACAAGAGTGGGTTTGTGTACAACCATTAAAATAATGATTAAAATGAGATTTAGCATGGATAATTCAAGTGCTTATATGATTAAATATTCCTCTTTCTGTTGTCAATATAGTCTCCTGGCTCTGAGTCACCAATCATCATGCTATAATTGTCTATATAGTCAGTGACATTCTAACCTTGGATTTCTTTGTTTATGTGTTTTTTCATGAACAACACAACCTATCGGTGGCTGCCCTGCTCTAGTTTGTCAGTGTAACTAGTCCTTCCACTTTGGTGGCAGCTGTCTTTTACATCCTTCCTGTTCTTTTTTTCTGCCTGCTTCTGATGGACAGATGGCCACAAACATTTTGCTAAAATACTCTGGTATATGGTAATGTTCATGACTCAATGACTGAAAATAACCATGTCCTACAGCTGCAAAACAATCCCAAAGCATCACCTCTGTCATTCTGAAGTTTGCTAGACTTTCTTGAGGGTGCTTGTCAAACATGTAATTTATGTAACGACTAAACATTTCTACTCTGAATTTGTTTGTCCAGAGGACATTGATCCAGGATTTATGTGGTTCATTCTGATGTAACTCTGCAAAATTAAAGTATGTGGCTTTCTTTTGGAGAAAAGGTGCTTTCTACTGGCTTTTTATGATGGTGGAGTCAGAAACTCTAACGTTTTGCTATGTTGATAAAAGGTGGTGGGGCCTTATGGGATACCATTATCACATCAACTTATCCGGTAGTTGAGTTAATTTTCTAAGTGCCTAATTATGGAAATATTGTTTGTAGAGAATATTTTTGCTCTAGAGCAGGGGTCCTCAATCACACTCATGGAGGGCCGCAGTGGCTGCAGGTTTTTGTTCTAACCCGGTTGCTTAATTAGAAAGCAATTCTTGCAAAAAATATAATTTCATTGCTTGTTAGTGCTTTAACTCTGCTATGTCAGGTAATTCTCATCTCTATATATAATCTTCATTTGGATCTTGATCTTTGTCCGCGAATGAATTAGAAGAAGAAGCACTTTTTTTTTTTTTTTTTGGTCTCGTCCGATGCGAGAGATGGATGTCTGAAGTGGAGCTCTGCTAGCAGCGGTGTTATTTTTCATATTATTTACTTATTATCCTGAGATATCCTGTATCTATTCAATCCAAGGAGACTGCTACAGTATATGTAAGCATATATAAACATGGCCAACAAGAAAGGGGGTTCGAAAGAATCGAAAACTAAAGCTGCACCCAAGCTAAGATCAGCAAGCCCTAGTTCAAGATACGGCCTTTCAGAGACAGACCTGCATCAGATGGGCGAAAGTACAGACTCCTCGGGACCACGGTCCGCTAGATCGTCGCCGGCTGAGAGTGAAAAGGGGAGCGAATGTACGATCGTGAGTGCAGATCTCGATAGCTCGCCGATCGGAGAAGAACACCTGAAACTGGAAAAGGCCTTGTGGTCCGCGGCTTCAATTACTCCACGCGAGCCGGGAATAGCAGGGACACCGGCAACAGTAGAGCCTGCCGCTTCACCTACGGCACAAGAAAGCACAATTGAAATGTCTAAACTGCAGGTGATGTTCGCTGAGCTCATACAACATATAAAGAAAATCGAGAAGGCAAATGAGAAAGCAAGGGCAAAGGCACATGAGAAACTGTGACAGGAATTGAAACAGGAGTTGCTGGAATTGAAACAGGAGTTGCAACAAGCAAACAAAACGCAGCGGCTGATGCTGCAACAGGCAAATGAAAGGCTGCGACAAGAAATGCAACTGGAGATGCGACAGGTGCTGGGTAAAATTGAAAAGCTTACTGATCAATTGGAGGATCTCAAGGAGACATTTACGACTAGGATTGAAATAGCCGAAAATTTAGCTGCTAGTGCCGAAGAAAAAGCTGAAAATGTCAGCTCCGAATGCAAAAAACTCGGAGACAGACTGGGTGCTTTGGAAGATGGAAGCAAAAGGTATAATGTCAGAATTGAAGGTCTGCCTGAGAATCGAGAAAGTCCAAACCCAGTGAAATTCGCAGCTGAACTCTTCTCTAAAATAATCGGGGAGGACTTAAAAGCAGAATCTGAGATAGCAGCGGCTTACCGCGTACGCGGATCAAATACCGTTAGATCCAGATCTTTTATTATTCGCTTTGAAAGATTATCATTTAAGCTAAAGGTGATGGCACTCCTCAGAGACAAGCAAGATATTATATACTAGCAGAATACCCGCGCTTCGCAGCGGAGAAGTAGTGTGTTAAAGAAGGTATGAAAAAGAAAAGGAAAAATTTTAAAAATAACGTAACATGATTGTTAATGTAATTGTTTTGTCATTGATATGAGTGTTGTTCTCATTTATATATATATATATATATATATATATATATATATATCTATATCTATCTATATCTATCTATATCTATATATAGCAAAATACCCGCGCTTGGCAGCAGAGAAGTAGTGTGTTAAAGAAGGAAAGAGAAACAAAAGGAAACATTTTGAAAATAACGTAACATGATTGTCAATGTAATTGTTTTGTCACTGTTATGAGTGTCGCTGTGATATATATATAGGTGATATATATATAGCAAAATACCCACGCTTCGCAGCGATGTCGTGTGTTAAAGAAGTTATGAAAAAGAAAAGGAAACATTTTAAAAATAATGTAACATGACTGTCAAAGTAATTGTTTTGTGTATTTGGCGGCAGCGTTACGAAGTTGTTTTCGTCTAGCTGCATCAGAAAATGTACCACGACGTCTGACACGCCTCCTTTTTACTGTTTTCTCACAGCTTGGATTGCTGCTGTCATAATGGGTTTGAGTCTACATATATATATATATATATATATACACACACACACACACACACACACACACACACACACACACACACACA
>JANRMT010028174.1:116342576-116367454 GCA_026402145.1 Polypterus bichir lapradei | reverse complement strand
ACACACACACACACACACACACACACACACACACACACACACACACATATACATACATACACACACACATATATATAATTTGTGTGTGGGTATGTATGTATGTATGTGTGTGTATATATGATGTAGATAGGTATGTATATATATGTGTATATGTAGATACATATATAGATATGTATATATGTATATAGATATGAAGATATGTATGTGTATATATGTGTATATATATATACACATACATATCTTCATATCTATATACATATATACATATCTATATATGTATCTACATATACACATATATATACATACCTATCTACATCATATATACACACACATACATATATATAATTTGTGTGTGGGTATGTATGTATGTGTGTGTATGTATGTATATGTGTGTGTGTGTGTGTGTGTGTGTGTGTGTGTGTGTATATATATATATATATACACACATACATACAAACATACACACAGGTATATATATGTGTATATATATGTATGTGTCTATATGTGTGTGTATAGCTTTGGTCACTGAGTGCAAGGGAAAAATAATAAAATATAGTCTAAGTTATTAAACAGTAAAACATTAACGTTTTAAGAAGTACAGGTACATTGAGCACTACTGGAGTGGTTGCGGGTAAACTACATTTTAAAGACTGTGTAACACAACAGGTAAGTAGTACTAACAGCAGCTAAAATGTATATGGATCATCTCTCGGTAGTAGATCCCTTTTGAAAGGCACTACACGACGGCTGTGGTATAGAAATTACATTTTCTATGTGAACGTTCAAATTTCTGCCTCTGGTAATGTGCCTTACCGGCATTACCAGCAATTAAAGAAAATTAGTTTTGTGTCCTCTGCAGTGTTAAGAGAGAAAGGCTTTGGTTTGGGATAAAAGGGAAAAAGGTGTAAAGAAAGGAAAGTTGCCTTTTTCTTTTATATAGTGTAGAGAGATATTTTCGCTGACAATATGAGCGCCTTTTGGGGACAGTCGTGGTGGGTCTTGTGTAGACTGGTGAGACGTCCCAGTTATTAATCGGCTGTGATGGCACTGTCAGTCCTCCACTCCTGTGCGTGTCTTCATAATCCGAGCTGACGACCTCATAATCGTATACGTGCAAAATAAAGTGCGAAGCTCCTTAATATTATTTTGCCGCGGTGTAGAAAAGGGGTCTCGTGTTTGCACTTGTCTGGGCTATAGCTCAGGGGGAGGATGAAAAAAATGAAAAGTGCTCACTTTGACTTAAGGCAGAAGCGCAGTCAGCGTCTCAAAGGCCGGCACAGCTATGCGCGTGCGCCGGCTGCTCGACTTTTGCTGGGCAGGAGACCCCAGTTTTTGCAGACACGTTCACGATATCAAAAGTCTCAGCGCTCTTTGGAGTTCATTCATATATATATATATATATATATATATCAAAATACCCGCGCCTCGCAGTGGAGAAGTAGTGTGTTAAAGAAGTAATGAAAAAGAAAAGGAAACATTTTAATAATAACATAACATGATTGACATTGTCATGAGTGATGCTGTCATATATATGCCTGCCTAAATAAGTCACCCTCGCTTTGCTCTTACTTTTTTACCGTTCATTTAATCATGGCTAGTGGCGGAAAAATTATAAAATGGAAGGAGGATTACACTGAGTATGGCTTTACCAAAACAATTATTGATGGCGAATCGATTATTCATAAAGCTTGAATTGGTGATGTTTTTCTGTGTTAACCTCATATTTTTTCTTACTTCTTCTCAAACCAAGGTGGTGCGAGGGTAAAATGAATCGGGATGCGCTGATCAATGTAATCGGTGTACCAGGAAATCATGCATTGACAAAAGTTCCCCTTTGCTTGTAATGCAAAGTGTGATTAAATGCATTATTTTTTAACGTGTTATGGAGCACATGCATCGAAGCTTCTCAGCTGTGCTTGTGCTAAGAAAAGGAAAGATTTTAAAAATAACGTAACACGATTGTCAATGTAACCTTTTGTAAGTAGTGCCTGGAGGATTCAGTGTGGAGAAAATCTAGAGACAGTGTGTGTATTAACTTGTGGATTTTTCTGTGAGTATTTGGTGGCAGTGTGACGAAGTTGCTTCGGAAGACGGCGTTAGCCGCGGAGCTCAGCTCACAGCGAAATGAGGTGAATGGGAGGGGAGATGATGACGTGACTCCCCCACCCGCCTTAATTGTCAATCCCCCACAAACACAGTCTCTCGGAATTTGCATAAGCACACCCCTTCGCCTGCAATTTTAACTTAGTTACAAAGTGATCAAAACTCTCGTTTATATCCTGCGTCCTCTCATTAAACTTGTATCCCGCATTACCCGTGGGCATGACAAACGCCAGCGGCAGCCTGTCTATGAACTTAATTTAAAGTTTAGGTTTACACCTTGCTTTCTTTCCGAAGTAGCAGCACTCATGAATATGGTAGTATATGTCACTCGCTCGCTTCTTATTGTTTCGCTGCCTTCTCAATTATATAATGAATATTTTCTTCAGCGCTTTTTGGAGGTCTTCCTGGTTTTCTACACACTGCGTTGACAGTCAGTTCACATGATTACGTGGGAGGCATGATGATGTCACACGAAACTCCGCCCCCCACGGCTTTCGAGCTCAACTCCATTACAGTATATGCAGAAAAATAGCTTCCAGTTATGACCATTACGCGTAGAATTTCGAAATGAAACCTGCCCAACTTTTGTAAGTAAGCTGTAAGGAATGAGCCTGCCAAATGTCAGCCTTCTACCTACACGGGAACTTGGAGAATTAATGATGAGTCTGTGAGTGAGTGAGTGAGTGAGTGAGTGAGTGAGTGAGTGAGTCAGTCAGTCAGTCAGTGAGGGCTTTGCCTTTTATTAGTATAGATGAGAATAACCGCATTCGTATCTTCCCTGACTTCTCTCCAGCAACAGCTACTAAACGCGCAGCCTTCTACAACATTAAACAGCGGTTAAGGCAAGTTAATGTCAAATACAGCCTCTTGTATCCGGCAAAACTGAAAGTGGAATGGCAAGGTCAATTCTATTTCTTCGCTAGCAAGGAAGAAGCAGAAAAGGAATTAAGAAAGCCGATTCCGGGACTATTCTGATACAATGACTAATAATCTACTGTCTGATCTTTTTGTTTAAAATACGGGTTTTTATCATCATATATTCTCATTATTACTTAGTATAACTAGGGCGCTATCTGTTTGTTTTATTGTGCTTAATTACTTTTTCTTTTTTTTTTTTTCCAGCTAATTATTTTATCTCTACCCTAAACAAGACTGTTCAACATCAAACCCTTGGTTTATTGTTATTGCTATTATTGCATTAAGACTTATTATGCTTATCTTGGACAAATTTTTAACACTATCCCCTGGGTTTATTGTCTGGGTGCTTATCTTAATCTTAATGCACTAAGATTGCTGAAGACTATATATATTTTAAATGCACAATTTTTTTTTTTTTTTTTTTTTTTTTAGACTATATTGGTAATAGATATCTATATCTTTTAATCCTAAAATGCCGCTGCGTGGGGGCTTGTTTTGCTTTGGACGTGCTCTGTCTCTGGGTATGTCAGAGGACTGGGACTGTATGAAGTGGGTTCTAGCCTCACTTCGGGAGGCAAAAAGGGAGGGTGGGGGGTTAAGGGGGGGGAGAGAAAGAGAGCAGGCTTGATCTATACCTAATCTATCCTCTTAATCTTTAGAATTATAACTACCAACATAATAATAAGCTGCATGGCAACAACTCTAGGGGAAATAGGAAATTATGGCCGAAGCTGTCTCACTTCCAGTTAAGACTATAATATGACATCAAAAACTCAGAATCAATGTCTCCATGATGGGACAGTTAATTTCGTGAGCTGGAATGTTAAAGGCTTGAATCACGAATTAAAGAGAAAGAAAGTACTCTCTCACCTAACAGGTCTAAACGCAAAAAATAGTATTTTTACAGGAGACCCACTTACTAAGCAAGGATCAGTTCCGGCTGCAAAAAGACTGGACTGGCCAAATGTTCCATTCTAGTTTTACAAAGAAAACTAGAGGTGTGGGGATTCTCATACATGGAACAGTCCCATTTGTAGCATCAGATGTAGTATTGGATCCTGAAGGGAGATATGTAATGGTCATGGGAGAGTTATCTAACTGTAAAATGATCTTGATAAATGTTTATGCACCTAATGTCGATTATAAGGAATTTATACAAAATTTATCTGCATCCATTCCCAATCTGAACACTCATAAAGTTATAATGGCTGGGGACTTTAATTGTGTTCTAAATCCACTTTTAGATAGGACTTCTTCCACAGGGGGAACGGCATCTAACACCGCAAAGATAATTACAAAGTTTATAACTTATCACAACTTATGACTTATTAACTTATTACAACTTATTACAACCCTGGAGGTTTTTAAACCCAAATTCAAGAACATATTCTTTCTACTCACCAGTACATCATTGCTCCTCAAGGACTGATTACTTCTTTATAGATAATAACTTCTTGCCTATGATTAAATCTTGCGAATACGATGCTATTGTTATTTCTGACCATGCACCTATGATCTTGGAGCTAAAATTATTAAGCCCATACACTAACCCCGCAGATGGCGTCTCAACCAGCTTCTATTAGCAGACGAGAATTGTATGGAATTTATATCCAAACAAATCCAATTCTTTCTAGAGACAAATACATCCTCCGAGATCTCTGCAGGAATACTCTGGGAAACTCTTAAGGCCTTCTTAAGAGGTCAGATTATCTCATATCTTTCCCGCAGAAATAAATTCGAAGCCAAGAAAGTAGCAGAGATAAAAAGCGAAATTACTAGAATAGATGAAGAACACGCCAGACTACCAAGCGAGACTCTACATAGGAAAAGGCAGGCTCTACATTCAGAACTAAACCTCTTGACAACCAAAGAAACTGAACAACTAATTTATAAATCCAGACATCATTACTATGAACATGGAGAGAAAGCTAATAAGCTTTTAGCTCAACAAATTCACAAGCAAGAAGTGCGCAACGCAATCTCAGTTATCACCAACGCGAACGGAGTTAAAATCGTCGACCACAATAATATAATGCACACTTTCAGAGACTACTATAAATCCTTATATACTACTGAGTGTAAAGAAGACAATACACAATCTAATGCATTTCTGGATGCATTACAAATACCACAAACAGACACTTTTAGTGCGGAGGAACTTGAGAAACCTCTGCCGTTATCAGAAGTACTAGATGCTATATTCTTCCTAAGCTCCTTTTTTTATTTCAAAACATTCCAATATACATTAATAAATCATTCTTTAAGCAATTAGATTCAACAATAACCTCATTTATTTGGAATTCAAAACATCCACGCATCCAAAGAGCAACACTACATAGACAAAAGGCAGAAGGCAGCATGGCTCTACCTAACTTCCAGTTTTATTATTGGGCAGCAAATATACAGACAATAAGAACCTGGACACAAGTAGAAAAACATATACAGGCTTGGCCCGCAATAGAAGTAAAATCCTGCAGTACTTCTTTGTATTCCTTGCTCTGTGCTCTAATAAACACATGTTATCGGCAATGCACCAATAACCCAATTGTGCTCCACTCACTTAGAATCTGGAACCAATGTAGAAAGCATTTTAAGATGGAGAAGCTTCTATCTGTGGCACCTCTGCAAGAGAACCACCTCTTTTAACCTTCACAAACATATGCAGTTTTTAATATCTGGAAAAAATTTGGAATTAACTTGCTTAGAGATCTTTATATAGACAACATCTTTGCATCCTATGAACAATTACATTCCAAATTTAACATTCCAGCTACACATTTCTTTCACTATCTTCAAATCAGGAACTTTGTTAAACAGAACCTTCCAGATTTTCCTCATCTTGCTCCCACATCCATGCTGGAAAAAATATTGCTCAATCTCAAGGACTTAGACACCATCTCTACAATATATAAATATATAAAATCATTTTACAATCCCTCCCTTTCAAAGATCCAAGAGGTCACTGGGA
The DNA here is from genome assembly GCA_026402145.1 of Polypterus bichir lapradei. Lineage (NCBI taxonomy): Eukaryota > Metazoa > Chordata > Cladistia > Polypteriformes > Polypteridae > Polypterus > Polypterus bichir. The sequence continues at coordinate 116,361,465 of JANRMT010028174.1, read as the reverse complement.
AAAAGATCTCTCAATTAATATATCAGAAAAGGAGTGGAAAGTAGCAATGCAGAGAATTCACTCGAGCTCCATATGCGCAAAGCATACAATTATACTACTCAAAATTATATATCAAGCACATCTGTCTCGACTAAAACTCTCCAAAATGTTTCCAGGGCATGATCCAACCTGCGAACGCTGCAAACTAGTTCCAGCCTCACTGGGTCACATGTTCTGGGCCTGCACCAAATTAACATCATTCTGGACGAAAATATTTAATTACCTTTCAGACAGCCTTGGACTCACAATCCCTCCTAACCCATTAACAGCTGTGTTTGGTGTTCTTCCAGATGGGCTTAAAGTGGAGAAGGACAAACAAACTGTGATTGCATTCACTACACTTTTGGCACACAGACTTATCCTGATAAACTGGAAGAACCCAAACCTCTTAAGTCAGTGGGAAACTGATGTGTTATACTACTTGAAATTGGAAAAAATCAAATACTCAGTTAGAGGATCCGTACAGACTTTTTTCAAAACATGGCAGGATCTAATCAGTAATATTTTAAAATAATCTCATAAAGCAAAGAGAATTTATTAATTTAGGTATGTTTACAGGTCTTAAATTTCATGCCGTTTGGCTTGCTCTCTCTCTCAGGGGTGGGGATCGATTTGTTCTTAACTCAATTTTTCTTTTTTGTAAAAACTTGATTGATTTGTATGGAATGCAATAAAATTAATAAAAAGAAGAAGCAGCACTAGATGGCAGTAGAGAGACAGCTAAAACATAGGCATTGCATTAAGAATCTCCTCCAGGCTTATACTACTGAAGACTGTAGTACGCCAGTCACACCTCAAAACACAGACATTCAAACTAAACAAATTGTTGTGGTTTAAATTAACTAAAGAGATCTTCATTTAGATCTTGATCTTTCTTTGTCCGCGAATTCCACGCATGCGTAGACCACCTTCCAGTTTAGTACGTTGTTGTTACTCACGGATGTCAACAATGTGCCGGAATAATGAAATGGGTGGTGGACAGTGTTACGCTGGTTAGCTCCTGAGGCTTGGTTAGAGAATGCGATTGCCGAAGATAAAAGGTACGTGCCTACGTAACATATGAATGAAAGAAAGACAGTGGGTAAAATGAATGACAACGTAACAGCACGTTCTGGAAATTATTGTTACGTTGTAGCCGGCGAGTGCTGCGCGTCTCACAGTTGTACCGTGGCTTGCTCACATGTCAGTGAAGTGATATCTGTTTATGCTTTAAAGAGCCTGGATACCTATGTGTCCCCCTTTTATAACCATTGCTCTGTGTATATTGCCTTACTCTTTGGATTGCCACAAAGCAACCTGCGAGATTGAAGAAAGGTTGAGAAGAGATCGTGAGAGGAAACGACAGCGTCATGAAAACGAGACGGACTGTGAAAGGACAGAAGCAGAAATGCTCCTACACCACCACATAATTACGATTCGGACAGTGATTCCGAGTAGGCCGTTCCTATCGAATCAATATCCAAGGGTTTTCTTTTGGAATTTTGTTTCCCTTATAAAAAATCATAATGCTATGCGATGAAGGGCCCAGTTCACTACTGGCAGCCGCGTTTAAACAGGGAGCCCTTCACAGACAACTTTAACACGCGCAACGTAGTTGCTGGCTAGTATCCTATATTTTCTTTCCCTTTTTAAGGTCTAAGGATATCATCCAAATGATCTGAAGGCTAAAATGGATGAGTAAATCTCAGTCCTTTACTTTTTTCTCTTAATTTTCCTTCCAAGTATTTCATTAAACCCAATAGTGCATGATAAATACACACAAGAGGTGTAAATGGTAACAAGCTAAATAGAGAAATGCTGGTCTCTTTTGTCATTTGCATGTTATTGGTAATTAGGAGCAATTAAAAACCAAAAACACAGCTATTTAAGACTACAATAAGCAATAAGGGTTCAAAATCTTAATGAGCAAGACAACTAAAGTGAAGCAGAAGTGTTACTTGAGCAATAAGAGCTTCTTATTAAGCAACTGGGTTGGAGCAAAAACCTGCAGCCACTGCGGCCCTCCAGGACCGTGATTGAGGACCCCTGCTCTAGAGTAACTGTTTTGAAATTGCTTTATAAGGCTCAAGAAATGAATAACAAAACTTGCATCCCAAAGATCACTTCAGGGATGTTTTGCTACCAAAGGACATTCTGATCAAAAACTAACCGAGTGCATTTAAATAGCAGTACCTGATTACCTTCTTAATTGATGTGGAGGCAGCATACAGTACTGTGCAATAGTGTTAGGCCATAAAAGCCTAGCACTCCAGACAGTTAAGTGTTTGTTTGTTTATGAAAACACTATATAAGATTAGAATATAAATAAATATTAATAAGTAACAAGAATTTCTTGCATTTTTAAATTCACAACAGTATTTTATGTAACTTCCTTTAAAATACAAATTTATATTTTTTCAAGTAGTCCTGTGGTAACTTCTCCCAGACATCTTGTTCTGACCTTGGTTGCTTTTTGTTTTTTTCCCTGTCCAAGTGATCCCACACAGCTTTAGTTATACTGAGGTCAGGTCTCTGAGATGGCCAATCTAATACTGTTAGTTTTCCATCTGCAGACCTCCACACCAAGCAGATATTAATTGAGTTTGGACAGCATTCAATAGACTGTTTACAGCACTGTGCACGAAATGCAGCTTTTTTCAGACATTTTAAATACCTGAAAAATTGCATTTGGGTTCAAAGCAGAAGAAACAAACACAAATTAAGAACATTGTGTATACATCCATCATTGTGTAAATGCAGTAGTTATGAACATAGTGAAAACAGTGACGGAAAGAAAATTATAAAGAAAGGAGACCAGGATTATGATTAAATAGGTGGTTATGTGGAAAATGAAGGGGGGATTTTATCTACAAATAACAAACAATTGTCTCACTGTTCTTGCCCTCACTCTTTGGTGTACTATAGTTTTGTATACTCTTAACATTGATGAATACACCTTGTAATCATACTTGCTTTATTATTCAATAAAAAGAACATCTGGAAGGCAAGGTAAACTGAATAAAGACAATCTGTGATTAAGTTAAAAACAATATTCACTGCCAAATTAAATTATGTCCAGTACTGGCTATAATAAAGTCATACACACACGAAGAAGGTCTTTCTTAGAACTCTCAAAATAAAATGTGTAAAATGTGAGGTAAATGCTAAATTAATTAATATGTTACATAGCTGGGTAAAATAAAATTGCAGAAAACAATGAAAAATGAAAACAATGTCTATGGAGGATGTATTCTATTTCTTCTTTTAAGTAGGATCCTAGAATTATTTTAAATAAGGGAAAAAGGGACAACAATGTCTATGGAGGATGTATTCTATTGTTTATTTTAAGCGGGATCCTAGAATTTTTTTTAAATAAGGGAAAAAGGGACATAACAAAGTACTGGCAGATACTGCAAGAAAGTATATTAATTTCCACTAAAAAACAGAGGTACGAGGCACAGATTCACTCAATTAAATCAATCAGTAAAACAACTTAAAGTTATATTGTAACATCTTAGGAATTAAAGAATGAATATTTTTGGGTTTCCTAATCCAAGTCCTGGTCTCCATTCATCTAAAATTTGTCAAATAACTTGATATCTGCAGATTGTTTAGCAAAGCCATTAAATTGTCAGATCATCCCAAAAGGGTGTAAAATAATTTTAAAATGTAATAATTATGCAAGCAGCATGTTTCAGCTTTTATTTAATTCAATATAATTGATGATATATAGTGTATCACATTTTGCCTTTAGAAGGAGCCAATAAACCCAAAAGCCACATACTGCAAGTCCGGTCCACCAATAACTGTCATTAATAATGGAACAAACCTCATCTTTCCATTCATCCACCGTTTCAGCCATTTTATCCAGGTCATATTCGCTGGAATGAGAATCTATCCTGACAGCACTGACATATCCAGTTTGTCAAAGACCAATTCATTCCTAGACTTAAATCCTTGAACTCTTGTGTCCTTCAGAAAAGTTACAGAATGTGTAACTTAGCCTTTTGAGCCATGCTTCCCAGTGGAGTTCCTTTAAGCACCCAGTGTTTATAGTGCGTACCTGTTGCAGTTGTCTCTGACAGACTCCATTAGCACAATTTCTATACAAAACCTGACTGTATATCTTAATTAAAAGCAAAAGCTGAAATAAAAGTAACTAACATTATCGCCAATCATACTGTTTTTACCAGATTATGCAACATGACAAAACATACTGCAAGTTAAAAAAAAACACATGATAACATGAGATTGCTTGCTTCAAACAGGGAAGAGAGAAGGTGAAAGGATCTAGAAGAAAAAACAACCATTAATCCGTTCATCCATCCACTTTCAGAACCACTTAATCCAATTTAGGTTTTTGCAAGGAAATGTACTCTATCCTGGCAGCATTGGCTTCAAAGCACAAACAAAACCTGGGCATGCTGCAATAATTTAAACGGCATCAATTTGAAGTTACCAGTTAGCATAATATGTACATCTTTTGCACATGAGTGGAAACTAGAGTACCCCAAAAAAACGCCCACGCAGACACGGGGAGGAAGTACAAAGTTCCACACAGTTTAAGATTGGGCTGGGATTTGAACTCAGGTAGCAGGACTAACCACTGCACCACCATGCCAACCCAGAGAAAACAACATAAGTCTAAAACAAAACCATCTAATAAAAATTCACTGCAATTTGTATACTACAAATCCAATACATCTAACACAATCATAAAACTACCAAGGGACAGACAACTGATGAATAAATAAAAGTGTTTACCTTTAAACTATTTGATTTAAAAAAATGAAATTACACAATTGTTTTACTGTATGTCAACAGAGAAAAAGTAAATGCACCTTATTTAAATTACCGTTATCTTTGCAATAGGCAAAGTAGCTTGTCTGAAATAACCATCTTCCCTTACGGGTAAATTTCTGTCATGCCACAACAAACAGCATTTGAGCATAGAAAATATTACAGAACTTTTATCATTAAATGAGTTGTACAGCACTAAGTATTATTGAGTATGACAGTAACAATAATATGTAAAGATTTAAATAATATGCCTGTAAAACAAAACAAAAAATTATATATATATATATATATATATATATATATATTAACAAGTTACATTTAGAATGAAACATCATGTGATGTGATTAACTTTGGACATTGCTTACGCAAAATAATGACTATTTACCAGATGATTTAAATTATAATTGACTTGTATGATAGCCAGCCCACCGTAATGGTGCCACATTTACAAAAGAGAACTGTGTAAGGCTTACAAAACCCACCAAGCTTTAAATGATGTTTGTACTTGATGAGGATACTCCCATACAATTTCCCTCCCCCATCCCCTTGAGTCAGGCTATTGACCCCAATCCACTTATCTCTGTGTTTTTTTAGAGCTATAAAAATCATTTGGAAATATGAGATCTATCAGGAGGCATGATACACTGCTGCCTCCTTCATCTCTGCACACACGCCCCCAAAGGAGCCTGAGAATCACTTAAAATGGAGTAGTCAGAATCACTACTAGGGATCAGTAGTCTGACCTCAAAGCATTAGAATGTTGCAGATTATTTTAACTAAAATCAATGCTGTGAAGGACAAAAAACAGCAAAGGATCTGAGCAGACACCGAAATCTGAATGAAGAAGGCCTATTCCTTTGCCCTTGGCTGACCTTGTGTAGCATCCCAGAAGGCAGTCTCCTGTCTTTTTTAACGCTGACTGTCTGAGAAAGTTGGATGTTAATGTAGGCGGCTGCTGTTATTCATTTTTCTTGTGCACTGCACCACCCAGAAGGGATTTAAAATGTAAACCAAGAAAGATAACAAACTGCCAGAAATCACAGGCCAGACACCATTCACTCATCAGGGAAAATATTTATTTAAGTTAGTCCTTCAGAAATGTTTGGGCTTCAGCAACGGTTGTGTTGCAGTTTACAAAAATGAAAACATTCTATGTGACATTAATTAAAAAACAAAGTTTTGTGAGAAGTTTCATTAATAAAACATTTGTTTAATGAAGCATCTGAATATTGACCTCTAAGTCATTAAGGTTTTCTCAACAAATATCAAAAGTTGAAAAATGTCTGTAGAATTGTGTCCTGAGAGGAACTTTGAAAAACAAGTTATGTAATTTTGTAAGGTGTTCACTGAAGCTGCTTACAAGATAAGGACTACTTTCATATTGACTGTTTCCAGATTGGTACAAAATTCGTAGTTTTATATACTTGGTTTCTAAAGTTAAGAAACCTGAGACACGTACAGTTAAAATGTACATCATTTATACATTAAAACCAAATTAGGAGAGGTTCAAGATCAATGACAGAACTATGTGACATCTAAGTGCAGCCCTAAAATAACTGATTATCCACTTTTTCAGGTGGACTTGTTGATTTGTTACACTAGATTGATAGATGGGTATTGAATCCAGAGGGAAAGATCCTGTCTAAGTATCCACAGCTGCTGGTTCAGGCTATGGTTCCCTCCAGTCCAAGACTGAAGGTAGTGAAATGTAAAGATAAACAAACATACTAAGGCCTTGTTCTTCTCCACTAACCACTAACAGTTTGGGATGTATTAGGTTCAGGATGAAAACTACAATACTTCTAGGGAATAAATAACTTGGCCCCTCATCTGAGATGAAATATCAGATACAAGTTCAAAACAGCTTTCAATGCAAAGTAAAATATCAACACAAACATCTGCTATCTGGAAATAGCACCCCTTTTTATATTTTAAAGTGACACTCACTTTAAAATTAGTTGGGGCAATTTACTTTTACAGAAGCACTTTGCTTCCCTGATTTGTTTATTTTATCACTAGAAACTAAATGAAGAATTTCATTGTCATTCAGTAATTACACATTGGAAATGGTGAAGTGCTATTTACATTCTTATGGCCTTTTGTGAGATTCATATGATTATGAATCATAACAAAAGGATGCATACAAACACCCCATTTAAAATTAGAACAGCACAAATAAATCATGTTTGAAAGGTGACCTGATATTTTCTCACAAATGACCCGAACAAATACTGCATGAATAATGTTCATGGAGTAATGATATATTCATTGTATACTCTTAATAACAACAATCTCAAACTCACTCAATCCAGTTCACAATCAAAGGGTCCCGGTGCACACCGCAATACCATTAGGGTAAGGCAGAAATTAAGCATAGATGGGAACCATTTTGTTTTTTTTTTGTTTTTTTTTTTTAATAGGGCTTGCTCATGCAAACACCAGTAGGGCTAGTTTAATTTGCAGTTCTAATCTAACCTGCAATCATTTCAGTATATAGGAGAAAATGTCCATCAGACATGCAAACAGCAACAAGATGTAGGCAGAGTCTGAACCCAAGACTCTGGACCCAATAAGCCACAGCTTTACCCACAACACTATGACGTCACCTCCCACGGACAATCTTGGGAACTCCAAATTAAATAACAATTCATCATTTTAGTATTCCAGGATGTGTTCATTTTTACATATGAGGAGAAATATTGCATCTTCCAGTATAATTTCCTGCAGGTTAAATTCTCATATACAGTAGATAATATCACTTTACCTCTAGCAACTTGCATTTATTATTGTCACAAACGTGCGCTTGAGACAAAGATGATAGGCTCAAATGATGTCATTTCTCAGCCGGATGGGGGGTTGGCACTGTCATCTGATCCTTTCTCCTCCACAGCCAAACAGTGATATCATCACCAACACTGCCCTCTGATGATGCCACTTCTGTCCACCCCTGATGACATCTTCCTCCTCAGAACCCACCTACCGATGACATCACTTCCTCTTCTGGCCACCCTGATCCATGCCCTTCCTGTGTCCACCATATAGATGTCTCTGTTTCACCCTCTGTAATTAGTTCTGTTTTGAACTCTGATTGTTTTTACAGTATACGAATGTATAAAACTACATGGAAAAAAAACTTTTTAAATTGTAATGTTAATTTACCCAGTTTACCTCTTAAGTATGACATATATATATTCATAATTATTCGAGAATTAAATTGAGCAGTTATTTTGTGATAAGTTAAAAAAAATTCCTACTGTTAAGGCACTTTTTTAAGATGCATATATTTTTAAACATTGATGATGCCATAAACCCCATATTGCACTGAATTTAATTTCAGTGAGACTTAAACAGATACAGATGTAAGTGTTCTTACAATTTAACTGTCTGTAAATAATTAAATGGTCAGATTTTACGAATGCAATCCAAAGTTACAATGTGGCTAATAAATGTAATTTCTTAATTTATCTTTTATTTGTTGCACATGAAATGTGCTGTAAGCTATTACCATTAGTTGATGCACCCATGTTCTTCAGAATCTGTTTTTTGTGACTTACTTGAAGCATCTGGCACAAGGTAGCAATGAGTCCCAAATGAGATAGTAGTCTATCACAGGCCTCTCTCACATACTCCAATATTTATTTGTAGAAGGTGAATTCAGAATTGGCAGTTGTACTAATGCAGTTAGGTCCATAAATATTTGAACAGAGACAACTTTTTTCTAATTTTGGTTCTGTACATTACCATAATGAATTTTAAATGAAACAACTCAGATGCAGTTAAAGTGCAGACTTTCAGCTTTAATTCAGTGGAGTGAACAAAAAGATTACATAAAAATGTGAGGCAACTAAAGTGTTTTTTAACACAATCCCTTTATTTCAGGGGATCAAAAGTAATTGGATAAATTAAATAACTGGAAATAAAATGTTCATTTCTTATACTTGGTTGAAAACCCTTTGCTGGCAATGACAGCCTGAAGTCTTGAACTCATGGACATCACCAGATGCTGCGTTTCCTCCTTTTGAATGCTCTGCCAGGCCTTTACTGCAGCGGCTTTCAGTTGCTGTTTGTTTGTGGGCCTTTCTGTCCGAAGTTTAGTCTTCAACAAGTGAAATGGATGCTCAATTGGGTAAGATCAGGTGGCTGAATTGGCCATTCAAGAATTTTCCACTTCTTTGCTTTAATAAACTCCTGGGTTGCTTTGGCTGTATGTTTTGGGTCATTGTCCATCTGTATCATGAAACGCCACCCAATCAATTTGACTGCATTTAGCTGGATTTGAGCAGACAGTATGTCTCTGAACACCTCAGAATTCATTCGGCTGCTTCTGTCCTGTGTCACAACATCAATAAACACTAGTGTCCCAGTGCCACTGGCAGCAATACATGCCCAAGCCATCACACTGCCTCCACCATGTTTTACAGATGATGTGGTATGCTTTGGATAATGAGCTGTTCCATGCCTTCTCCATACTTATTTCTTGCCATCATTCCAGTAGAGGTTGATCTTGGTTTCATCTGTCCAAAGAATGTTTTTCCAGAACTCTGCTGGCTTTTTTAGATGTTCTTTAGCAAAGTCCAATCTAGCCTTTCTATTCTTGAGGCTTATGAGTGGCTTGCACCTTGCAGTGCACCCTCTGTATTTATTTTCATGCAGTCTTCTCTTTATGGTAGACTTGGATATCGATACGCCTACCCCCTGGAGAGTGTTGTTCACTTGGTTGGCTGTTGTGAAGGGGTTTCTCTTCACCACGGAAATGATTCTGTGATCATCCACCACTGTTGTCTTCCGTGGACGTCCAGGTCTTTTTGCGTTGCTGAGTTCACCAGTGCTTGCTTTCTTTCTCAGGATGTACTAAACTGTAGATTTTGCCACTCGTAATATTTAGCAATTTCTCAGATGGGTTTTTTCTGTTTTCGCAGCTTGAGGATGGCTTCTTTCACCTGCATGGAGAGCTCCTTTGACCGCATGTTGTCTGTTCACAGCAAAATCTTCCACATGCAAGCACCACACCTCAAATCAACTCCAGGCCTTTTATCTGCTTAATTGATAATGACAGAACGACAGACTTGCCCACAGCCCTAGCGGCCCTAGCACTGACCCCTGTGGAACACCACTCTTAACATCGGCCAGTTCTGATGAGGTTCCTTGCACCATCATCCTCTGCTTTCTGTATCTGAGCCAATTCTGCACCCATCTAAAAACATCACCCTAAACTCCCACTTCTTTTAATCTGATGCCCAACCTCTCATGTGGCACCTAATTAAATGCTTTCTGAAAGTCCAGATAAATAATATCATATGCACCACTTTGCTCGTATCCTTTTGTTGCCTCCTCATAGAATTCCAGCATGTTAGTAAAACACGACCTCCCTCTTCTGAACCCATGCCGACTGTTCAGAATAACGCCTGTCCTTGCCATGCGTTGCTCAATCTTATCCTTAATAATTCCTTCAATTAATTTTTCTGTGGTGCATGTTAAGCTTATTGGCCTATAGTTGCTTGGTTCTGCCCTTTCACCCATTTTATATAATGGGATATTTGCCATTTTGCAGTCCATCGGAATCTCTCCAGTGCGCAGTGACTTCCTAAAAATATGTGTCAAGGGTTTATTTATGTACTCACTAGCCTCCTTAAGAACACGAGGATAAATATTATCTGGTCCTGGTGATTTGTTTGATTTCAGCTTATTTAATCTGAGCAGCACTTCTCCCTCTACAATTTCCAAATCCTTTAGTACCTCCTTAGTAGTCGCGTTTACCTCTGGGAGGTTATCCACTTGCTCAATTGTAAACACCTCAAAAAAAAATGTAAGTTTAGGGCATCCGCTATTTTACTGTCTGTATCTTTTAATTCCCCTTTACTATTTCTGAAGCACTTGACCTCCTCTTTGACTGTTCTTTTACTACTAAAATAGTGAAAGAATCTCTTAGGGTCTTCTTTTGCCTTATCTGCTATATTCCTCACCAACTGCCTTTTAGCCTCCCTGACATCCTTCTTAATGGTTGCCCTCATGCTCTCATACTGCAAACATAGCAACTCATGTACTTATAAAATACACCATATATTTATTAAAAGGAGCAAGAGATAAAATCACACTCAACAGTGTAAAATATTAACACTATTATGAGATTGCTGTAGGTTTTCATTGCACTGAGGAATTTTATCAGGCATAGCTTAGGTCTAATGTATAAACTGTAGCTGTGTAGAACAGATTAGTTTCCCAATCTGATGTGCAAAACAATTTAAAAATAAGTAAAATAATAATAATACTACATTACAGGAAAAAGGAAAAAAGTGAATGAAACTTAGTAACATTAACCAGAAATCCTTTTAATCCCCATCTGATTCAATAAGTCTGCTGAATGTCTGTTTAGGTAGATGTGGAAACAGCTGTGTTGGTTCTGTGGTCTCAAAAGAGAAGAATGGGAGGGAATACAGGGATCTCCTCAGCGGCAGAAACATGTACACCCACTTTCTCATCAGCAAACTTGAACATTTAGGGATTTTTCTCACGGTTATCTAAGATAACTCTAGATTTACTGTCAATACCTCTGCAAGCTAAGCATTTTCAATTGCAGAATAATGGAAAATGTACATTTTTATGACAAGAACTGCTTAAGCAGTAAACCATTGACACAGTTCCCATACAAGGTCCTGTCTATACTTTTATTTTAAGGTTGACATGATTAATTTTTATTTACAGCACAGTATGTATAGTGCAAGACATCTAAGAAAAGTACAACAACCCCTATGATGTTCACGGATTTTCAGCCATTATGCAGCTTTCAAGAAAACAATTATATTTATAAATGGTTGGACTGCAAAAATATAAAGATTACTGTTAATGTTAGTGTGATCTACTGCTCAGGGACAACCATAGGCCTTTTTTTCCTAATACCATTGAGTTTTTTGTTTTTTCTCATAATTTCTTGCAGTAGCTGCACAATCTTAATGTAATTCACAATTCGCCAAAAAAAAAAAAAAAAAAAAAATACTTTTAGGTTTAAAGCTCATTTCCTAAAATGCAAAGAATACTACCAGAAACGCACATGAAATGTAATGTAATGAAATGAAGAATCTTCCTGTATCTTAGAATCAGAGGAATATAAAGGGTCTCTTATATTTAGGACAGCTCAATTATCCTGGTCTAAAAATAAATTTAATAAATAAAAAAACGATTAATATGCAGGAATTTACTGCTATTTGTATCAGCAGCCAAACTGTCCTCTTACCTGTGACTTACCATTCAGAACTAATAGCTTACTCTTGTCTGAAGAGCTCTAAAGAATAATCAATATAAACTGAAGACACAGACACATCATCATAAGTACGAAAACAATAATTAAAATAACATTATAATTTATTCCAAAACAGGTTACCAGATGGGCCAGAGCCTACTATGGCATCACTGGATGGCAAGACGAAAAACGTACCTGGACATGATGGCAGTCTATCATCAGGCTCATGCGCACACACACACACTCATACTAATCCATTACGAACAAACCTATTGAACTAACACTAACATCAGGAAAATCAGAGTGCTTGGAGGAAAACCCACAAAAATACAAGAACAACGATCTAATCTATGTGCCATGCAAAAAACAACACAGATATATGTAAATATGTTATCACAAACATAATAACAATATGAGGTATTATCAAATAAAAGATTCTTTTATCACTGTTATATCAAAACAGGACTGCTTATTGTATATTAAATTTGAAATTAAAGTAAGACATTTGTTTATTGAAAGTTTGGTATCTCATAAAAAAACAAACATATTAAGAACATTAAAAAAGGTAATTATGGTACTGTTTGGTTCATTACTATGTTGATATGTTATGAGCATTAACTTTCACTCTGATTGTCAAATTATGATTTTTTTTTGCCCCACTGAATGGGAAAAAATGTTTTCAATAACTTCTCACAGGTGCAGTGGAGAACAGAGGAAACTGTGTGCTCTTAGATTTCCGTTTGGTTACCAAAGGGTGAAAACCAGTGATAAGGAGGCTTTATTTATCTAGACACTTCATGGCAAAAAAAAACAACAGTATTGCACTTTGTGCCTAGAAATTAGCTGAGGAAGCTGAGAAGTGACAGTTATCTTAATGTCACTATTGATAAGCACCGTTGAAAAACACAATAAAGGTAAGAGCCACCTATGTTATATTTGAAATGAAAGAGACAAAGGCAAAAAAATACTACTAATTTACAAAAACTATATATTTTCATTTCAAATGCAAATTTAAGTTTAATTATTTTGTCTTATGGAACTGCTACATTGGAATTCCTAATTGAGCTTGACGTCTTAATAACAAAGAACAAAAATAAATAAATACAAAGAAACAAAATAATAAAGTTGCGGTGGTACAAGTACCAACCAGCATAGAGAACAGTAAAGCAATACAGAATAGAACAACATGAAACTTCACGTACTAAGACAGCATATACAGTAGGTTGAAAAAGTATTTGACCCCCTCTGGAAAGCTACCGTATTTCCATCTTACATCATTAAAACCTATAAAAAAACAAATGCAGAGAATCACAGTGAACTTTTATTTCTCTGTGTGAATATTTTGAAACATTAAGAGCTTGGTGAACTAAACAAATACAAATTGACAGTCATGTTGTGAAAAATGTTGTTGAAAAAGTAACTGACCCCTTCACTTGGTAGCAACACCCTTTGCGGCAATAACTGCTTGCAGTCGCTTTGGATAGCCATCTACAAGCAGGCAATTTTTCCCAATCTTCCTTGCAGAACTGCTCCAACTGGGCAAAGTTTGAAGGCTTTTGTTTGTGAACTGCAATTCTGAGATCATGTCACTGCAAAACCTGGATCTTCTTTTTATCAAACCATGCTTTGGTTACTTTTGCACAGTGTTTTGGGTCATTGTCCTGCTGAAAGTGGTAGCATTGTCAAAGTCCCAATTTCATGTCTGACGTTTGAAGGTTTTCTTACTTATTATCCATTCTTCCTTCAATACAAGGGACCCAGTGCCTGTCCTAGAGAAGCAGCCACAAAGCATGATGCTCCCCCACCATGCTCGATGGTAGGTATGGTGTTTGCCGGATCACTGGCAGTCCCTTCCATCTGAGAGACAAACGCCTTTGTGTTGAGGCCAAAAAGATCAATTATGGTTTCATCAGACAAAAGTACATGACTCCAGAATGCAGGACTCTTGTCAAGATGTCTGTTAGCGAATTCTAAACGACCTTTCAGATGACATTTTTTTAGTAGTGACTTTTTTCTGGCATCTCTGCCATACAGCCCCCTCTCTGTATAAAAGTCATATGCACATCCACTCCAGCTGCAGATACTGAGGTTTGCAGGTCACTAAGAGTAAACTTAGGATTTGCTCTTACTTCTCTGACTAGTTTTCTTGACATTTTCTTTGTTATTTTAACATGGCGGCTTGATCTAGGCTGCTTCACTATGCTTCCAGTTGTTTATCACTTCGCTATGATAGCCTTCACAGTGGACACACTGAGGCTAAGGAGCTTGGCAATCTTCTTGACACCATTGCCATCTTTAAACTTCTAAATCATAGTGGTTCTCAAGTCATTAGAAAGTTCCCTTGTCTTCATTTTTGTCAGCTTTTGAGGTTTCACCAAATAAGCCACTTGTACTGATTTCTCAGTTGTATGATCCTAAGAACTGACCTAAATAATCACATAGACTAGTCAACAACATAGAAGATTAATTGCTTGATTGTTTACACCGGTTTTCATTACCCTTATTTGATTGTTAACAATCATACCATCTCCAATCTATTAGGGGTTGAATATTTATTCAACAGCAGATTTCATTCATATGTTCTTTATTGTTGCAGTATAATTTGATTTTCAGGATTTTTTTAGTGAAAATGTATTGTCCAAATGGCCCTCATTTATATGTAACAGTATGAAACTAAAGATGCATTTTCAAAGAAAAATATTACAAGAAATTTAAACTTTGTCTAGGGGGCTGAATACTTTTTCAACCCACTGTAAAATTCTATTATATATTATAGTTAAGTCCATCCATCCATCCATTATTCAACCCGCTGAATCCGAACACAGGGTCACGGAGGTCTGCTGGAGCCAATCCCAGCCAACACAAGGCAGGAACCAATCCCGGGCAGTGTGCCAACCCACTGCAGGACACACTCAAACACCAAGCACACACTAGGGCCAATTTAGAATCGCCAATCCACCTAGCCTGCATGTCTTTGGACTGTGGGAGGAAACCGGAGCGCTCGGAGGAAACCCATGCAGACACGGGGAGAACATGCAAACTCCACGCAGGGTGGACCCGGGAAGCGAACCCGGGTCTCCTCACTGCAAGGCAGCAGCGCTACCACTGTGCCACCGTGCCGCCCTCAGAGTTAAGTCAAATACTATAATAGTTTTTAGATGTCACAATATTCTGGCTTTTTATCTTGTGTGGCTATGATAACAACTTATAAGGTAGCATCATCCAACACTGCATAAGGCACATCAGAAAGTGAAGACAATCTTGTGTCTTTTTCAGGATGATCTTGCATGGTGGGTTGAACTTTGCTCTTGGTAATGTCTGAGGTCAGATTATATTCATTACAACTCATTGCCAAATTTCCCACTTTGTATGTGTACTGTATATGGCGAAATTGTTACTGCATTACAGTCCACTTGCTGCAGTGTCAATACCAACTCTAAAAATGTGATTCTTACTCTATATAGCTACACCATCATAGCAGAAACTTTGAAGGTATCAATTTTTAAAGTTTGCATGGAGGAGATTTTGGTACCTCTCTTTACACTCTAGTATCTGCCAACCAAGAGACCTGGGTTCCAGTTGTAGATGGTATTACTTAAGGGCAGATCTCAAAGATTCCAGACTACATTAGAAAACAACTGCCCTAAAGATGAACTAGAATCACTGAATAGTGTCGTAACACTGGTGTATTTACTGGTGTATAATGAGAGACAGAAACAATGACATCCACTAACCTGTTAACCTGATATGGAAAAAGTGGATCTATGAAGAGGAAAATATTTCCACCAACATCTAGCCCTTTTAAGTATTTTTTTGCCACAGAACTAAGTAATTCATTTTGTTAAGTTTATGTTTAGTTAATGTGGCATACTGTATTTTAATTAATACTAGCAAAATACCTGCGCTTTGCAGCGGCGAAGTACTGCCTTAAAATTTTTATTAAGAAGAAAATTAAACCTTTTTAAAATGAGGGAAAATATACCAATAATTATTTGTTAAGGATCTCTTTGTATACCACATTGTCATTTCGGCCCTCCGGTTGTAATATGACCAAGCTGTGCGCTGAGCTTACTCTTGAGGATGCAACGTACAGTTGGCCATGTGAAAAGTAATCTTGTTTCAAATCTCACAGCTTGGATTGCTGCTATCACAATCGGTTTGAGTTTCATGGTTTGTTTCAATTACGACAGTATTTGCAGGACTTGTGTTGAAGTGACATTCGGCATCTGTCAAGCGTTGTAAGCATACAACCGGTTTCATCGATAACTTCACATCCAGCTTTTGAGATTTAAACATTCATAAACATCAAAGTGTCCATTACTGAAATCGTCACCTGTGAATCTAAGATGTTTAAGAGACATTGGCGGTTGTTGAAAGGTTTAAAATATTTGGCCATTTCGGTACACTTGAAATCGACAACCGAACAATTCAGCGGCAGCCATCAACTCACATGCAGAACCATAGGTGAAGGGCTTAAGCATTTCACTCTTATAATGCGCGTGTGTATTATAATTATCTCCTGTACCGTCATCAGTCCACACCTTGAACCTGTCCCAGTCATTCAATACATAAGACACAATGTTCCTCCATATATCAAGAGTGAGCCTGATATGGCCGTGCAATATGTAACAAAGAGAATGGAAAAGGTATATGCCCTCTCCGGGCATGGAAACCACTCAGTAAGTGACAGTTCTTTGATCGATGGTGATTACCTCGACAGACATGTTAATAGGGGTATGGTTGGAACGATAAAGGAAATGGGTACCTGAACAAAGTAAAGTAAGTCTAAAATACCTACACAATAACTATAATCGTAATAAACGAACAATAAAACAGCGGAGAAGCCGTGGATTAAATAAAAAGGCTGTAGCTATCAGCAGGGAGACGTGAATCCCGTGGCGAAGCAAAGAAGGGAATGAAGAGACCGGAGCGACGGACGGCATTATATAGGCAGGCATCCAACAACGTGGGAGGCACCCAACGCCGCCTCACATGGTGACTGAGCTGCAGGCTATGGACGTATATATGTACGTAAGTAGGATTCAGTTAGCGATGGGAACCCGCGTACCAAATTTCTTGAAGATGGGCCCATAAGTAACAAAGACCGTTGGAAAGTTCAATATGGCGGCCGACAGTGGCATCATACCACCGAAATCAGCACCAAATTTCAGCCTTCTACCCACACTGGAAGTTGGAGAATTAGTGACATTGGAAACTTCAATATGGCGACTGACAGTGGCGTCATACCACCGAAATAAGTACGTACATTGGTTTTGGTTAGCGCAGGGAAGCCATCTACCAAATTTCGTGAAGATGGGGCCATAAATAAGAAAGTTCAACATGACGGACGTTGTTGACCGTTATGACCGTTACGCGTAGAATTTCGAAATGAAACCAGCTTAACTTTTGTAAGTAAGCTGTAAGGAATGAGCCTGCCAAATTTCAACCTTCTACCTACACGGGAAGTTGGAGAATTAGTGACGTTGGAAAGTTCAATATGGCGGCCAACAGTGGCATCATACCACCGAAATAAGTACGTACATCGGTTTTTGGTTAGCGCAGGGAAGCCACCTACCAAATTTCATGAAGATGGGGTTAGCCTTTTACCTACACGGGAAATTGGAAAATTAGAGACGTTGGAAAGTTCAATATGGCGGCCGACAGTGGCGTCATACCATCGAAATAAGTACGTACATCGGTTTCGGTTGCCGCAGGGAAGCCGCCTACCAAATTTCGTGAAAGTGGGGCTATAAATAAGAAAGTTCAACATGACGGACGTTGTCGACCGTTATCGACCGTTACGTGTAGAATTTCAAAATGAAACCTGCTTTACTTTTGTAAGTAAGCTGTAAGGAATAAGCCTACCAAATTTCAGCCTTCTACCTACACGGAAAGTTGGAGAATTAGTGATGAGTGAGTGAGTGAGTGAGTGAGTGAGGGCTTTGCCTTTTATTAGTATAGATCTAGATCTATATATATATATATATTGTGGTCCCCGGCCGGGGCTGGAGCCTGGCCGGGACGCCCAGGAGGACGTGAGGAGGGCTTGTGCCTCCTCCAGACCGTGAGGGGGCGTCCGTCCTGGTTCTGTTGGGGACCACGGGTCGAGGGCATGGAAGCCCTACCCTGTAGGGGCCCGTGGTCACCGCCAGGCGGCGCCCCGATGCCGGTTTATCCCATCTGGTCCTCGGCCGGGGCTGGAGCCCGGTCGGGACGCCTTGGAGGACCGGAGGAGGGCGTGTGCCTCCTCCAGACCGAGTGGGGGCGTCCGTCCTGGTTATGCAGGGGGCCTCGGGTACAGGGCTTGGAAGCCCAGCCCTGTAGGGACCCGTGGCCACCGCCAGGCGGCGCCCCAGTGCCTAATTATCCCGGGAGCCCGGCACTTCCGCCACACCAGGAAGTGCCGGGGGTAAGGCGACAGGGGATACACGGACGGCTTCCGGGTGCACAGCCGGCACTCCCGCCACACAGGGGTGTGGCCAGCGTTAAGTGCCGGGAAGCAGCTGGAGCCCATCCGGGTTCCCATAAAAGGGGCCGCCTCTCTCCAGTCGAGAGGTGGAAGTCGGGAGGCAGTAGACTGAGCTGGAGAGAGAGGACGGGAGGCGGCCAGGAAGGCACAGAGACTGTGGGACCTGGATATTGGGGAAATCGGTGCGGAAGGCACTGGGGTTCGTGAGTGCACGTTTTGGACATATGTAAATATTATAGTGTAAATAAACAGTGTGTGGGTGCAAAAATGTTGTCCGTCTGTCTGTGCCGGGGCCAGCGTTCACAATATATATATATATATGTATATATATATATATATATATATATATATATATATATATATAT
>JANRMT010028174.1:116291999-116327576 GCA_026402145.1 Polypterus bichir lapradei | reverse complement strand
TGTGTGTGTGTGTGTGTATATATATATATATATATAAAAAAAATGTAGATAGGTGTGTGTGTATATATATATATATATACACATACATACAAACATACACACAGGTATATATATGTGTATATATATGTATGTGTCTATATGTGTGTGTATAGCTTTGGTCACTGAGTGCAAGGGAAAAATAATAAAATATAGTCTATTAGTTATTAAACAGTAAAACATTAACGTTTTAAGAAGTACAGGTACATTGAGCACTACTCGAGTGGTTGCGGGTAA
The DNA here is from genome assembly GCA_026402145.1 of Polypterus bichir lapradei. Taxonomy (NCBI): domain Eukaryota; kingdom Metazoa; phylum Chordata; class Cladistia; order Polypteriformes; family Polypteridae; genus Polypterus; species Polypterus bichir. The sequence goes on along the minus strand of JANRMT010028174.1, from coordinate 116,327,303 downwards.
ACTACATTTTAAAAGACGGTATAACAGAAGAGGTAAGTAGTACTAACAGCAGCTAAAATGTATATGGATCATCTCTCGGTAGTTGATCCCTTTTGAAAGGCGCTACACGACGGCTGTGGTATAGAAATTACATTTTCTATGTGAACGTTCAAATTTCTGCCTCTGGTAATGTGCCTAAACGGTATTACCAGTAATTAAAGAAAAATTGTTTTGTGTCCTCTGCAGTGTTAAGAGAGAAAGGCTTTGGTTTGGGATAAAATGAAAAAAGGTGTAAAGAAAGGAAAGTTGCATTTTTCTTTTATATAGTATAGAGAGATGTGTTCGGTGACGTTATGATTGCCTTTTGGGGACAGTCGCGGTGGGTCTTGTGTAGACTGGTGAGACGTCTCTGCCATTAATCGGCTGTGATGGCACTGTCAGTCCTTCACTCGTGTGCGTGTCTTCATAATCCGAGCTGAGGACTTTATAATCGTATACGTGCAAAAGAAAGTGTGAATCGCCTTAATATTATTTTGCCGTGGTGTAGAAAAGGGGTCCCGTGTTTGCAATTTTCTGGGCTATAGCTCAGGGGGAGGATGAAAAAAATTAAAAGTGCTCACTTTGATTTAAGGCAGAAGCGCGCCGGCTGCTCGACTTTTGCTGGGAAGGAGACCCCAGTTTTTGTACACACGTTCCACAAATGAGACACATGGGTTTACCGGTAATGTCAGTAAACATATACTCGGCCTCCCATCGGTTTTTAAAGGCTCTATTTTCAGAATCAACTTTTCTCTTCGGCATCGTGTGGGCTAGCTTCGCAATAATTTACAGTATCATAAGCTAGACTTGATTAACGTGTTAAGTGTTCGGCAAGGCAGCTGAAGCGCTGCATTATGGGATCTGTAGTTTATTGTGTTACCAGCGCTTCATATACCCGGGCCATTAATAACAATAATACAGTACATAAAATGATCTCGCGGGCCGGATATAATTACACGCCGGGCCGGATGTGGCCCGTGGGCCTTGAGTTTGACTCATATGAACTAAATAGAACTTGAAAAGAAATATTTTTTGGAATGTGATCGCGCAAGTCAGTACATCGAGCCCGCGTGCTATTGTGGTTTTGCTTGTGTGCTTCAGTAAGTTACCGTCCCCTCGCTCTTACTTTTTTACCGTTCATCTAATGAATACACTGAGTACGGCTTTACCAAAACAATCATTGATCGCGAATAAAGTATCCATTATTCATGAAGCTTCAATAGGTGAATAGGTGATCTGTCTTTCTGCGTTAACCGCATGCGTTTTCATATGTCTCAAACTAAGGGGATGCGAGGTTAAAATAAATCGAGAAGCGCGCGTACATACTTGGTGCATCCCCTCTCGGGAATCGAACCTCGGACGTGGGCGCTACAGTCGAATGCTTTAGTATCGCGCCACGGCGTGTGGTTTATCTATTTGAGCGTAGCAGTGTAATTCAGTTTTTGTTCAGCACTCTTTGGAACTGTTACTTTTTGTCTGCGCACTGCGTCAGTTCACGTGAGCCGCTGAATATGGTTTTATATGTCACTCGCTCGCTTCTAATTGTTTCGCTGCCTTCTTAATTATATAATGCATGTTTTCTAAAGCGCGTTTTGTAGCTCTTCCTGGCTTTCTACGTAATGCGTGATTACGTGAGAGGCGTGATGATGTCATACGAACTCCGCCCCTCCAGCTGAACTCCATTACAGTAAATGGAGAAAAACAGCTTCCAGTTATGACCATTACGCGTAGAATTTCGAAATGAAACCTGCCCAACTTTTGTAAGGAAGCTGTAAGGAATGAGCCTGCCAAATTTCAGCCTTCTACCTACACGGGAAGTTGGAGAATTAGTGATGAGTCAGTCAGTCAGTGAGTGAGTGAGTGAGTGAGTGAGTGCTTTGCCGTTTATTAGTATAGATACAGTACCTATGTCTCTATTTTTTGACAGTGACATCATGGACCATAAGGTGCATACTAATTCAGCGTAAGCAGGAACACTCAATAAAACTGAATAAAAAAAATTCAAGTGACAATGAGATGTGAAGAAGGCAGATTCACCAGCGTTTGTGTGTCAGCTTTTATCCCACCAGATCAGAGAACTTCCAGTTCCATTGTCTCAAAACACCACTCACATCTATAGTTATTCCAAGTTTCAAATAAAAATTAACAGCGTCAGATCTCTTGTTGTATCGTGAACGTGACTGAGAGAATAAAAGTGTTTTGTGAAAATGTTTATTTGATATTTGGACTTCAGCCTACACACATTATACAGTTCATGCAAACATTTTGTCATTTATTACTAAAACATGAAAAAAGTTTCTGTTTTAATGATGTGTTTACATAGATTGTTGTAGACACGGAACATACAGTACATGAAATGTATGTATTCCAAATAATGATCTATTATTTCCCCTACAGGCATATTTTTTTGAATGTTTGTCATTGTGCCTATTAATAGTCATTGCAAACGCCAATCTAACAGGAAATTGTCTGCGTGTAAAAGTAAAAGGCAAATTAGAATCTGATGGGGTCAGGGAAATCCGGGGAATAAGGACAGTTTGTGAGGTAGCAGATGTGATAGTCTTACAATCCAGTACATTGCAGTGAATGCTGGTAACAGAAAGTCTAGTGCCATTACAGAGACCTTTTGCTGGCATTTGGTTCCTGAGAAGCAATTTTAATTTTGAGTTTATGCGGAGGCATGCCAGTGGGAGTAAGACTATTAAGAAATTCTTCAGGGAATGCAAGTTGATCTGCAGGATCGTCTGTGACAATGGAGTCAACGGTAGTGAAAGTTACTTCGTCGTTAGAGATAAGTTTCAGCACCTGTTCATTAAGGTGTAGTGAGTCTTCGTTGGTGACGCTTAATATACCTCTCGCACTTAGTTGTTCCAGAGTGACAGTTGAGAAGTCAATGTCGCCATATAATTGCCTCGAGAGCGATGTTGGAAGCCTGCGTAGGGTGATAGTTGGCGGGCGTGGCCTTGTCGTGCGTTCCCCATGACGTGAGAGTAGGTTTAGAGTGGGCGTTCTTGGCTCTTTCGTGCATAACCCATGGGCGAGGCTCTGTTAGAGTTGGCGGGCAGGGCTCTGACAGTTGGAGGTCGTGGCTCTCTGTCTTGCGTGCGGTGAAAAGTCAATGTGGCTCAGAGGTTCATGTGGACTTTTGCACAGACAAAAGCGACTGAGGCTGTGTTTGGCGAGTTGTTGCATGCAGGCACATGCCTCGAGAGTGACGCTGGACGCAGGAGGACGGTTACAGTTGGCGTGCGTGGCTCTGTCGTGTGTATCCCATGACGCGGTAAGAGGGTTAGAGTTGGCGGGCGGGGCTCTGTCGAGCGTATCCCATGGTCTTAGAGTTGGCGGATGGGGCTCTGTGAGTTGGCGGGCGTGGCTCTCTGTCTTGCATGCCCTTACTGAATTATATATATAGACTGTTTTTATCAGTATGCTGCTGCTGGAGTATGTGAATTTCCCCTTGGGGATTAATAAAGTATATACAGTATCTATCTATCTATCTACTGTAGCTCAGTAGCAATGGGTGCAAGACAGGAATCAGCTCACTAGGTCTTAAAGGGCATATTCACTCACAAAGGGTCACATCGGAGTCACATATTAACCTAACCTGAAGAATATCATTGTACCTGAGGAAAAGTCTATCCTTACACATGGAAACTCCACATACACAGTCACAAAATTGAGATTCAAACTCATTTCCATGCAGTTATGAGGCAGCAGTGCTAACCACAGTAAGAGGAGAAAGCTGAAATGGTTTGTAAAAGCAGTTAGATTGCCTGCAAGATGCTTTCAAAGGAGGCGTACATAACGGGTCTACTGTGAGAATTTCTAGGGACAGAAGTAGGATATGCTGGAGGGGTTACATTCCACAGTTGATCTGAGAAAGTCTGAAAATTTCCCATGAGGAATTGGAAGTTGTTGAGGATAAGGTAGCCAGGTCTGTCCAGCTCAGTGTGTTGCTACTGTGACTTTCACAAGCATAAGTGAAAATGGTATCTATTAAAGAGTAAGAAGTGCAACAAAACTACTGATTGGTTAGTTGTTATTCCAACTTCCAGAAGCCCTCTCTCCTTATATCTCTTAATGAATTCTGAAGTTTGTATAAACACTTGGAATTACTACCTTAACCTGTGATTTTAGTAAGTTATAGCAGATATGTTTCTTTGCAGTTAGAGTTAATTTTAGTTAAATTACCGTGGTTTTCTTCAGACTGATTGAAGCCACAGATCTGACATATGCAGCGGACCCATTTATTCATCTCATCTTCAGTATCAGCCACCAAGTAGAAAGTGCGGTCAGAGGTCTTTATGTCAAAGACAAAGCTGTCTTGAAATTCTTTTCTATTAAATGTCAACCCAGCATCCACTTGCTCACAGCACTGAAGATCTATGACACGAATTGGCTTCTTTGAGTGATTGTTTTTGTAGTACTCCAAAACATCAGGGTCTCCACTCATTCGCCCACTACGCAGAATGAACCAGCGTTTCTTCCATGCCTGCAAAAGAGATGAAGAAAATTAAAAATTACACAATAGAATATACTAAAAAACATTATTAACTATCAAATTATGTTTCAAGATTTGTAAATGAATATAAATTAATAGTGGGGTTTATCTACCAAAGGTGTTAAAAGAAATTGCACCTTCCAGCAGTCTGAGTTACAACATTAACATTATTACTGAATAAAGTCTGTAAAGTAGAAAAGCAGACACTCTGCTGCTCCTTGATAACAACTAAACACCCCTGTTTGACTTACTGCAATTGAAAAGTACTGTATGTATTAGAAAATGAGGCTTGTGTAGTATCTCATATGATGTGAGGTCATAATGCAACAAAGCAGATTCATTTTATTTTTGCACAGACTGTATGTAAAAATGAGTTCACCTTATGAATCACATGTGTGACATAGCACATAATATAACTTTCTCAAACTTGCATAATCAAATTCCCAGTTAAGGCAGGCTGGTGAAAAGCAGACAACAGCCCTGGGTAAAAAGTGGTCCATCATAGAGCCCACTCACTCACACAACACATTTGAAATCACCAGGTAATCTAATTTTATGCAATTGATGAGATATCCGTGTATGTGAAAATGTAAGTATGATCTGCTTCAATTCCATTGATTTATCTACCAGAACATGACTTCACCAAGTCCTCCAATTAGATTAATTTAAATTCGGGTGACAAACATTACAAAATCAATTTTGCTTTGTCATCATTTATTCAGTAATGCCAACATGCAAAACACGTGTGAAAAAGTAAGTACACATCCTGATACAATTGCTTTCCACCAATAACAGGAAATCATTGCTTTACATTGTTTTAAAAATCTGTGGTCCATTTCCCTTTACAATAAAGGCTTTTCACATTCCTATATATAAATTAATTAAAATGTATAAAGAAATCTGAAACAAATAGTTTGTGAATGTAATATCTAAGTAATCGAGAATTTAATAAACATTTTTTTAATTTTGAATTTATTATTAAAGTGCAGCCACCTCCATGACAGCGATCAACCTTCATACTAGTTTTTGAGAAATGTTTGATAGGACATTTACCAGACTTAAATATAAAACAAAAAACATCCCGTCTTTGTCATCTTAAGTCTGCAAACTTTGCTTTGTTGAGGTTTTATGATAAAACTCTGTTATTAAAAAAAAAACAGCTGGGGTCAGGTTTATGCCTTATCAAGCAGTACACGACTCTTAAATAGACAAATTAATTAAAACAGAGAACATCAGACATATATAAAAGAAATGGAAGGAGGATATGCATCCCCAAACTTTAAGAAAAAAAGCTTTCCCTTGATAAATTAAAAAAAAAATTCTCTAAGTAATAAAAAGCTGCAGTTAGTGTTTTAGAGTACAGTACCAATAGTTTAACACCAAGCCTGGCTCTCAACCACAAGGTGTACCAAAATGCATGAACTATTACCCCAAAAAGAAACCATTTGAATCTATAAGTGATCAGAGACGGCTGAGATCCCTCCAACAGTCTGTTAAGTGTTTGGATAAATCAGACTAAAGTACCTTCATTGACAGTACAGGTGATGAATGATTGTGTTGAGGTGATTTGATGATTTCTGTTAAAAAAAGCAGTTAATCTCTAAAGAAGACCATAAACAGAAACGTAGGCCACAAGTGTTCAGCAAATGCTTGTCTCGTCCTTATTTCTGCCAAAAACATTTAATCAAGTAATTACTAAGAACCCAGTGAAAACACTGTAATCTACAAAGATAAAAAACATAGAAATTGACATCTTATTGGGATGAAGGGCACATATATCTTACAGCAAAAAGGGTAAATAAAGTATCTAAATGAAATAGTTCACTTATAAACTTTAAATAAACTCTCATGACAAACTCCTTCTTATTAAACAGTTTGTCCAGAGCAAATGGTCTGACTGGAACATCCTTAAAGACGGCGGTATTTTGCAGTGCCCAAAATATATACATTGCGGGTCAGGCCGCCACCACCGCCGGGCTGTGAATGAAAAAGACAACCGGCAGCATTTACCGTCCTTCTCATGGCCCTGGAAATAGAAGTGTCAGTGTGCCAAATTTACATTATGTGGAAATAAACCCTGATCATGGCTCTGTGCAAAAAGAAGCCTCATTAACTAATATTGCACTGTTTAACTCGAGATCTCTTAATGGCAAAGCATTGGTGCTGTCAGAACTCATCACTGACACCAAACTCGATATACTGTGTCTAACAGACACTTGGCAAAAACCGAACGTATTTTACATCTCTCATGGAGGCGATTCCACCTGGTTTCACTTTCCATGCTGAACCTTGCAGCTCTAGACAAGGAGGTGGACTTGCAGTAATTATCAGAGCAGACTTAAACATCAGACGAATCCCAATTGACTGTCCACTGTCTTTTGAGCGCCTGGCTCTTAAACTAATAACGGAATCAGGTCCTATCTCACTCACTGTTCTTTATCGTCCCCCAAAATACAATGCATCCTTCTTATCTGAACTTTTAAGCCATCTAACCTCTTATTTTCAGAGAATTATCCTTCTTGGTGATTTCAACATCCATATTGACATTACTGCATCTAAACTGAGAAATGAATTCCTATCCTTACTGGACTGTTTTGACTTGACACAACATGTTGATTTTCCCACCCACTCTGGTGGTCATATATTGGATCTGATCTGTATTTCTGGACTATCTGTTGCCAACATTTACAGCACTGATTTGGGACTCTCTCACCATAAAGCAGTATTTTTCACTGTCTCACTGCCTTTCCCTCCTCTTACCTGTACATGACAAATTTCTTACAGCAACCTTAAACATATCTGTACCTCTATTCTTTCTGGATCCATTTCTGATATTTTACTGTCTGCACCTATTCCGTCAACACTAGATAGTCTTGTTGACCACTATAACTCAGCCCTTCATTCAGCTTTAGATAAAACAGCTCCTTTAAAGCATAAGGAGGTTTCCTTTAAACGTTCAGCTCCTTGGTATAATTCAGAATTGCGATCTATGAACGCAGCTGGCCGACGCCTTGAGAGAATGTCACGTAAGACTGGCCTCACTGTGCACATCCAGGCTTTCTCTGACCACCAAAGAGCTTACAGAGAAGCACTAAATGCTGCTAAGAACACCCACTATGGCAGAATAACAGAAAGTGGCCACGATAACCCAAGGGTTTTGTTTTCTGTAGTTAATAAACTACTCAAACCCACATATGGCCCAACTACCTCCTCTACTGAAGTCTGTGAGGAATTCCTCCACTTTTTCAGTAACAAAATTAAAGATCTAAATAATTCAACTAACATAAATACATCATCTGTTTATATCTCTCCCTGTTTTCCCACTCCATCCAGCTCCTTCTCTAAGTTCTCACCAGTCACATCGGCATTTGTTAATAATCTGCTTTGTAAGATGAGGCAGACTACTTGTGTACTGGACCCCTTCCCCAGCACACTACTCAAATCCTGCCTTCATGCCATAATCCCGACTGTTACAACAATAATAAACTCATCCCTTGACATTGGATCTGTGCCGCTCACTTTTAAAATCACTTCTGTAACCCCAAGGTTAAAGTCTGGCCTTGATGCTGACAATCTTAACAATTTCCGGCCTATTTCCCACTTACCTTTCCTGTCAAAAGCTCTTCAGCGTGTTGTAGCCTCCCAGCTCACCAATTACTTAACCACTAATAACTTGATGGAACCCTTTCAGTCTGGCTTCAGGGTGCAGCACAGCTGTGAAACTGCTCTGCTACAGGTAACCAATGATTTGCTTATGGCAACAGACTCTGGACAAACCAGCATATTAATTCTATTAGACCTCAGTACAGCATTTGACATGACATTCTACTGTCCAGAATGGAGAACATGCTGGGTATCTCTGGCACTGCCCTCCAAAGGTTCAAGTCCTAGCTGACTGATAGGCAAGAGTTTGTTAGTCTTGGCAACAGCAGATCCAGCTCGGCGCCAGTCACACAAGGTGTTCCTCAGGGCTCTGTCTTCGGTCCTCTTCTCTTCTGTATTTATATGCTTCTCCTTGGCCATATTATTTGTAGCTATGGACTGGGCTATCATTTTTATGCAGATGATACTCAACTCTACTTCAATGTTAAAAGTGGAACTTTATCAGAGCTTTCTCAGCTCACAACCTGCCTTAGTGAAATTAAAACCTGGATGGAGCAGAACTCTTTAAAATTAAATTGCAAAAAAACTGAACTCCTGCAAATTGGTACTAAAATGCAACTTAATAAAATGAGCTCCTTCCCAGTCCATCTTGGAGGTGATCTCATCAGACCTGCCTCTACTGCAAAGAATCTTGGTGTCATTTTTGATTCATCCCTCTCTTATTCCGCCCACATAAATCACATTAAGAAACTTTCTTACTTTCACCTCCGTAACATATCCCGTGTTCGCTCCTTCCTCTCCTTTTTTAATGCTGAGGAACTTGTCCATGCTTTTATCACATCCCACATCGATTATTGTAACTTGCTGCTGGCAGGTGTCCCTTCTAATCTTATATCACAGCTCCATCTTATTCAAAACTCAGCTGCAAGAGTCCTTACTCGAACCAGCAGCAGCGATCACATCACACCCATCCTGCTCCGTCTTCACTGGCTCCCTGTGTCTTACAAAATCGAATATAAAATCCTACTAATAACCTAGAAAGCCTTAAATAACCTCGTGCCAAACTACATCAGTGACCTTCTCCATCACTATGTGCCTGCCCGCCCACTAAGGTCCTCTGATTCTGGCAATCTTGTTGTGCCCCACACTAATCTACACTCCATGGGTGACAGGGCCTTCAGCTGTATAGCGCCCAGACTCTGGAATTGACCTACAAAAATTAATCAGGTCAGCTGACTCCATGAATTCTTTTAAAAAACAACTCAAAACTCATCTGTTCAGGAAGGCTTTTAGCTCTATTTGACTTTATTACCCTTCTCTCAGTTTACCTCTCTGTCAAGATGCTCATGTAACCTGTATGTGTGTGCTAGACCATCAATTATATTGACTGTTAGGCTTTATCTGAATTTACTGTCTTAATCTTCTTTATTTATTTATCTGGTTTGTACAATGCTATATACTGTATACCCTCCCGTTCTTTCTTATAATCTGTAAGTGCCTTGAGCATGGGAAAGGCGCTATATAAATAAAATGTAGTATTATTATTATTATTATTATTATTATAATATGCAGATTAAGGGAATAGATAAAAATAATTTTACATTCTCAAAATAGGCATCACTGAAGCATTGTAGACCCTAAACAATTTGTGACTAATGCATATTTTTTGAGGATTTCCTTTAAAACTACATGTTATGCACAGCAGAAAGCAAGGGCTTTGTGGCTTAAAAAAAAAAACTGGTACTGCATGCAGCATTTTCAGTTTTTTTAAAAGGAAAACCTTCTGAAGCTCTGAGCCTGGAAAATGCTAAAATGATCAGTATGCTTTAGCCACAGCAGGTGACAAGATCAAATGAACCATTGTTCTAACTGTTACAATAAGTGCTATGAATGTGATGATGGGAAAATGTTTTCTAAAAAGGCTTTTTTTTTCATTTTAGATCAGATGATACAAATTATCCAATAATTTAGATTAGATGCCATAGGGAAATTCAGATGCATACAGCAGCAGAATTTCCACTGATGGCAAGTCCTGAGGTTGAATAACATAAATTAGGGACAGCATCTTGTATTGAAGCATCCTGCTACATAAAGGCACTGACTCATAATCATGACCAATGTCTAGCAAGGAACATTAGGCTGTCAATTTAGTACTCTTTAATAGGCCACAGTACTTTCTACTTTTTGTTGCACTGCTATCAAATGGTCAGGGTGGGGGATGTGAAACCAATGCACTTTAGCAATCTTTTGCTAATTTTGCTAGGATTTGGTAGGATTTGATAGGCCTTGTATTTTTTCAGGCAAATGTTATCATATTAGACAGGCTATGGTTGGGTGTAATTCTGGATGCATTCATATAGTGCTGGGCGGTATACCGGTTCATACCGAAAACCGTTTTATATTTCTGTTATGATATGGATTTTTCTTATACCGCAACACCAATTTAAATTGCCTAAACAACGTTCGGAAAGTGGCACAGTGGGAAACTGTTTAAGGGGGACCTTTTTCACTGCTACACCACTAAACACATACAACGGAGTACATGTGTTAGTGGAAGTGTTACGTGGTGAAAATGGACAGAGAACATTCCAAAACCGAAGCTGTAGCAGACGATAAAGTTGAACATGATGACACAGAAGAACTTTTGCTGGAAAAAGGAGTCACGTCTGTTGTCTGGAGATACTTTGAATTTAAAAGGTCGGATGTGGACCATTATGTTCAAATGTGTGAATACTGTTTCTATACTACTGGATAATACTGCGAGCCAAGTTGTACTTGTTTCATTTTTTTTAATATTGTGTAATGTACCTGGGTACTGTGTAAAAAGTGTGACGACATGTTGACTTTATTCTCGACATTTCCACTTTAATCTCGACGCTTATGACGAGAATAAAGTCGTCATGTTGACTTTATTCTCGACATTTCCACTTTAATCTCGACGCTTATGACGAGAATAAAGTCGTCATGTTGACTTTATTCTCGAAATTTCTACTTTATTCTTGCAGTTTATGTCGAGATTAAAGTCGACATGTTGACTTTATTCTTGTAATTTTTTATTAAAGTAGAACATCATAAACTAAACTTCATCTTAAAATGAATATTTAATATACTAGATTTTCTCAAACCCTGTCATAAGTTATGTAGCACATTAAATGCTTTGTGTTAAGTGTTCCCCGAGCCATGTTAATTGCTACGTGCTTCTTTCACTGACTTCCTCTTGCACTAAGAGGAGGTGTAGGCAGTACACAGAATACATTAATTTCATGATATTCCTGCTCCCTGAACATTTAGAATGGTAAGATAAATACTTGATATAATTTTCATGATGAAATGCATTAAAGCATGTATTAATCATGTGGAGGCACGGTGGCATGGAGGTTGCACTGCTGCCTCGCAGCAAAGGGGTCCTGGGTGTTCCCTGCTTTGAATTTGCATGTTTTTCTGTTGGGTTTACTCGGTGTGCTTCAGTTTCCTTACAAGTCATGTAGGATGTGGGGTTTTGTTATGCTATATTAACCCTGCTAGTGTATGTATTGCTCGTATTCACCCTGCGATGTGCTGACCGCCTCGCTCAAGGTTTGGTCCTGCCTCACACAAAATGCTTGCTGGGATGGGCGCAATCCTGAATGGATGGCATATTTAAACATGTATAACGAAGATTTTTTAAAGTTCTGAACACTCCATGGTCTAAGTTTATAACTAGTTTTAATTTCACAAAGACGTTTATCGTGTGGTGATAGGTTATGTGGAGAAAGAAAAAGGATAGGAACTGGGGGGTTTGATATGTCAGATAGAGACAGCATGCATGCAATAAAGAAAGCCCACTCAGAAGAACATCCATTGATTTCCGTGTTTGTGTCTCCGACCACCAGATCATGAACCCAACGTTTACACAATATTTAAGTTAAACCTCTGCAATACCCATTCATACATCCAGTTTTTTGAAGCCTCGTCACACCTGCCATAAAAGTTTACACTGAACGTACACCTGGGGACCCCTTACTGTGAGGGAGCAGCACTACCGCCTCAACACTGTGCATGTTTAATACCTACTTTAATGCATTTCATTATGAATATGATATCAAGTATTTATCTTAGCATTTTAAATTTTCAGAGAGCAGGAATATCATGAAGTGAATATATTCTGTGCAGCGATCCCTGCCTGCAACTCGTCTTAGTGCGGAGGAAGTCAGTTTAAGAAGCACGTAGCGATTAACAACTGGGTCAGGGAACACAACACAAAGCATTTAATGTGCTACATTAACTTATGACAGGGTTTGACAAAATCTAGTAAATTAAACATTAATTTTAGGGTGGAGTTTAGTTTACAGCATTCTCCTTTAATGAGAAAATAAACTATGAGAATAAAGTGGAAATGTCGACTTTAATCTCAACATAAGCGTCAAGATTAAAGTGGAAATGTCGAGAATAAAGTCAATATGTCAACTTTATTCTCGACATATAGTTTTTTTTTTTTCACTGTGGCCCTAATACGCTTCCATAGGGCTATACCACAAATAGCATTATAAATGCAAGTTGCAGTTTTATTATTTATGTATATAGCTTAGCTTGAAGCAAGGTTAATATTAATGCAATTTGCCTTAATGATGGTTCAGTTGGTAAAGGTGTCTCACCAAGTTGCACTTTTATTTTACTTTTATTTGGTGAATAATGTGTAATGCACCTGGGCTTGAAGTCTTTATTACTGGAAGTTCCACTAGTATTTATTTTATTGTTATTATTTATTAGTTTAAATATTATGCAGTTTAATGATGGTACAAAGTTGTTTAAAAAGTCACTTTAACGTGTCAGTGGACAGAGATTGTTAACATTACCAGAAAGTGTAGTTGGTTTACAAAAAATATTCACTATTTATTCCTTTTCTAAGACATGTTCAGTGCAACACTTTTAACAAGCACCTCTGAATATTTTACGAAGTCTACATGCCCCTTTGGATGGTTGAAAATAGGTTATCAAAATTTTATCTTAAGTTGTTTGCAAAATTTGTTCAATAAAAAGGTTCTATTTCATTAGTGCCACCCCCTTGAAAACTATCACTTTATGGGGCCATGTAAACCTGCATTAATACTTGTGTGCTCATTAAAATGTTTTTTTGTACAATTCTCATTACAGTGGAATAGGTTATTCTTAGCCAGTCTTCTGCAGTAATTGCAGTGGAAAATGTGGCTAATATCCACTCATGCATGGGAAAAAAATACCATTGAATACCGTGACACCGGTATAATTTTGAGAAATACCGTGATATAGAATTTTGGTCATACCGCCCAGCTCTACATTCATATTGACTACCAGAATGACAATTAAAAAGTGTAGACAACAAAGAGCTTTGTAGACAACAAAGAGAGCTTTGCATTTAGAAGTAAATCTATATATTTACTATATTCCATTCATTCTTGTCATGAAGCATCTTCCAGGGATAAAATGATTATCAGGAACTTCATAAGCGAGGTTCATCAAAAGCAATGTTAAGAAAATCATAAAGCAAGTTTATTACTAGTAGTGGTAGATTGCAATGTCCTGCATCTCCAGTACCAAGATACTAGTTATGCCAATGAAACATTGCAATATTGTTATCACTCTTAAAACACCACGTTCATTCTAAGGCCATTTAATGAAAAATAAATTATTCATGATTAAAGTAAACACAGCATCACATGTCACATCTCATGTCTTTTGCCACACCACAGAGCCTTGATGTCTGATCACTATTCAAGGAGCGGATGTAGAGGTGGTCCACTCCTACAAGTACTTGGGGGTCCACATTAATGACAGGTTGGAAAGGTGTCAGAATACAGAGGAATTATATAATAAAGGGAAGAGCAGGCTCTTTTTCCTTTAGAAACTATGTCGCTTTAATGTGGGAAGTTCTTCACCTCTTCAATAACTCTGGAATGGCCAGTGCGATCTTCTATGCTGAGGTGTGCTTCTGGTAACATCACCTCAAGAGAGGCCCACTGAATCAAAAAGCTAATTACAATTGCAGGCTCAGTCATAGGACGTTCTCTGGACCCCTGGATGTCATAGCAAAGAAGAGAATTTAAAAAAAAAAAACTGACTGCCATTATGAATAACGCCGTACCTCCTCTTTTTGACACAATATTACTGGGCACTTTTAGGCAACAAATTATTCATCTGACTGCCAAATCAGAACTTTTCTTTCTTTTTCTTGCTTTATAGTCATTCTGGTATGTGTTCAGATCAAAGTGTGTGTGTGTGTATTTACTTATTTATTATCTACTTATTTATGCATTTATTTATTTAATAAGCTTCCATAAAAGCCAAATTTCCACCTGGGGACAAAGTTTTATGTATCTGTTGTAGCAGTAGGGGGCGCTATTGCTCCCTTGAACCCTCAGGTACCACGCCAAACACCAGGTAAAAGTACAATACTTATTATTTTTATTATAATAATGTGCACTAAGCACCCTCCACTCCACACTACTCATACAATACACAACAACTAATATAATACTCTCCTCCTCTCCCAGACACTTAACCACCCTTCCTCCAAGCTCAGCTCAGAGTCTGGGATTTCCCATGGTCCTTTTATATCTCCTGACTCGTAAGTGAATCCACCATACAGTCCATGAGATTTCTTATCACTTCCGAGTCAGATACAAAGTCCTTTTCTTCACCCCGGAAGCACGCCGTTCCTACTGTTCATGTGACCAGGACGTACTTCCGGGTTATAGGGCACATAGCACTCCCCAAGTCTCCCTACAGCTGCTCCTGGTGGTCCCCATGGTATCCAGTAGGGTTGTTTATAAAAACTACAAGGTCCATGAGGCCCTGCTGGAATTCGGGGAACCTCCATGCTGCTGGGAGGTCTCCATCTGGCGGCTTGGAGGTTTGGGCCGGAATATATGGCCGGCCATCCTTCACACTGTATATACTACTAAATGGGCTGCACTCCCTTCACCAATATGACTCAGACATTAATATCGCAAAAAGGGGTTACGGTAGTCTGTTCACTTAATTGATTGTTTGGTCTATGTTCACAAAACTCATGCACCTCTTACTTGTACAATGGATTCACTGAGAAGTCAACCAGGCTATTGGCAGCAGAAGATCACTGCTAGTTACACACATATTTGGACACATGAAGTACATGCTTGAGGCACATATTATAATACATGTGAACATGCCTGAATTACACAACAGATTGTTTATTTACAGCTAATATTTTCTCTGAATCCCATAGGCTGTGCTTAAGAGAAACAATTCTGTTAATTTAACCACAGAATTACAGTATGCAACAGAACTGCCAAACCTCAGTTTGTAAAGCACAGTCTGCTGTTCTGAGTACACATCTAACATGGATTAAATGGAAAGGCCACTTGAACCTTGTTTTTTTTTTTTTTAAATTGACTAGCATGGTCAAATCATCTAAGATCTCTTGGATCTCTTGTGGGAAGTTTGCTTATATTCATATTTTCATGTTATCAGGGGCCTCTCGCTTGCTGACACAATCTAAAGACATGGTGATAGGTGGATTGTTCCAGTATGAATAAGTAAAGGTGTATGCAAGATTGTGATGAACTGGCATCTCATGCTGGGTTATATCTAATAAGCCATGGCACCCCAATCCTTAGACAAGATTAAGTAGCTTCAAAATGAAAGAATGAGTGTTTCCATTCCACTACAGTCAACAAAGTCATAAAGTACAATAATTTGTCTGTCCCACCACTGGAAAAATAGTGGGATAGTAACTAGTGCACAATAGCCATGGTGCAGATAACCTAAAACAATTAGTAGTAAAAAAAAAATGGTTGATTACCATGCAGGTCTTAAATTTTTTTTACCTTAACTCAAAACACATCCATACTCAACGGAAAACCCAAAGAAATATCTGTAGTAAACATCTAAAACCAAAACATGTCATTATTAATCCAATTAAACACTGATGGAAGTCTTAAATTTCGTACTGCCGATAGAGAAGTCCTGCTGCCTCAGCACAAAAATATTTTAAATTTAAAAATTTTCAAAATGAAAGTGTAGAACCTTCAGCTTACAACAATTTACACTTAAATATCCAAAGCCTTATTGTGCCACTGGAGAAATACTGTATTAGCTATGACAAGAATATCACAAAACATTACTATACGCATGACTTCATGTTTAATGTAAAACGTTGAACAGAAAAAAATATTTATTAAGGAAAGCCTACAATTAAACAGTGCACTTAGCACAGTGAAATATTCTGCTTCCTGTATGCTTTGTGAAGCTGTCAGGCAGAAGATAGATAGCATGCCTGATGAAAATGATATCTGATCATTTTTGTCAGTAAAAATAAATCTTAACATTTTTAATGTAATCTGAAGCCACCCACCTTTTCATACTGAATACCTCCACCACTGCCTGTGCACTCTGGGCAAAGCCAGTGATAGACTTCAAGCAAACTATGTCAATGGTGATATGGAAGACACTGTAAATATTAAAAAGTGTACTTTATGCTTTCAGCATATTATTTCTTACTGAAGGAAGCCAACCAGAAGCCTACAAAGGTCAGCAAAAATCAACATGTGTTAAGTTCAGTATTTGCATATACAAGACCTCAATATAGAAATTACCTAAAACTTCTCACAGAAAAAACAACAGTATTTTGAGGAAAGTGCTGTCATAAACAAAGACCACAAGCAAAGTGATCCTTCTCAAAAACAATAGATACTGACAGTCTAGGACAATATGCCAAGATTACTCTTCTGTTCTGAGAATACCTAAGGTAACATTTCACTATTGAAATCCCAGCTCTCTCACTACTATATTGTTACTATGCAATGAGAAGTCAAGCAAATTTATTGGTCAAGCCTTTTATTGGCTTACTAAAAAGATTACAATATGTAAGCTTTTCAGGCAGCTCTGGCACCTTCTTCCGACAAGATGTAATACAGAAACTGTAATTCTCTGTGTTTATATAGACACGAGGACAGATATGGTATTGGAAAACCTTTAAGTAAGACATTTTAGATGTAAAACATTAATAGACCTTGCCAATCTAACACAGTACAACACCCTAGTACTACTTGCTAGTATGCAAATACTTTGTTTAAAGTAAATATAGATTTGTGCAGTGTGTATAGCACTGCATATTCCAAGACAAAACAGCAAGCATGCTTCTATTTTTGCGTATAGTGTATTGCTACAATAATCACAATTTAAACTGCATATGTAAAAAAAAAGTTCTATATTTATTTGGTATATCTTTGTAAGGAAAAATAACTCCATACCTGTGACTTAGCACACATTTTGACAAAGATATAAAAGAGTGTGCAAGGGTCTCATTGATGCAAAGGTTCTACTGTCTACGTATAGTCAGTTGAACCACATAATATAAATCAAAACATTTACAAAACAACATTTTGACCAGTAAAATTTTTAAACACAATTATTTTGGCACAGCGATTTAAGAGTTTTGTGGATACTGTGTGAAATTCTCATCTTCTCCCTGTGTCCACATGAGGTTTACCTCCCACTCTTAAGTAAACTGGCGACAGTAAGTTGGGCTGGCATGAAATGTGTGTAAGGGTGTGCTATACTTTATGCAGGTGTCCTGTAAAACAGATGTTACTGCTTCATACCGTAAGCATCCAAGATGGATTTCCTGTAAACTTAAGAAAATTAATGGACAAATGTCCAAGTCTGAGTTTGGTCCCAAGACGGACTATAACATTATTGATATAACACAAAGGAAAGTAAGACAAGAGAGATTACAAAGTGTAAAGGATGCAAAAAAAATAAAATATAATAAAGCAGTTCCTTTATTGCGCTTCATATCTTTCTCATTCTCCTGTACTCTTCCTTTTTGCCAATAAGCCTTTGTTGCAAATCTCCTTCCCTCTTTACACTTAATTGGTTCTCTGGCTAAAGCTAGCTTCATACAAAGTCCTGGATTTAATTCCAGCTAAATCCCAGAATCAGAATCAAAGTCAGTACAGCTTTTCCACAGGATACAATGCTAGAGTTCTCTCTAGTGGTTCCTAGTATTCCTGCACCCTTCAAGGGCTAGGATATTTAAAGGTAGCCTCCATACTCTCAGTTTTTTTATGTTGGACATCCGCTCCAGCTGTGAGCTGGCTACCTCCACCTGAAAGACTGGAGGTGTTCGGTCCTCATCCTCTCCCCTTCTCTCTTTAAGGAATGGTCAGGCACTCCTCATTTTCTGGTTCCCATCAAGTCTTTCAATTTTATTTCTTATGTTGATGCTTTTCTGTACTTTTGAACTCATCCCAAATTGTACTTGCATAAAATATAAGAATAAAACTGATAAAAAATACATAGGCTGTAAGATCATTCAAATAAATTAAAGAACTAAGAGAAAGTAATGGGCGATAAATTGTTCTTTGCCCCTTGCTTACTGATGGATTTTAATACAGTATTTTCTCAGCTACACAACTCAGCTACACACAAAAAGTACATATTTGGAAGATATTAACAGAAACATCTCTGGGCCTCTTGTTGCATCTTTTCTCACTGGGCAGTTTCATACTCACTAACAGGTTCATATTTGCCTGTGACCGTAGCCTTATTGTGTCAATAAGAATATCTCTCATCTAGTATAATACCACCACTACCTTTAAAAACAATATGGGGAAATCCCCCACTAGAAATTTCCAGATATTTACTAATGCAACTGTGTCCGTCTCTCTCTCTCACACTGATGAATCTGCACAGAACTATAGCATTTACTTGGTGAGACCATCATGCAGGTGAGTCAAGGAAAGAGGAACATACATGAAAATGTGGGACTTCCCACTGAATACACTTTGCTGTTGTTTTGTTCTTTTCCATTCAGCTAATCTAAGTTCTCTTTTATGTGAATTTCCATCCTGATTAAATATGTTGACATGCAGACCTGAAAGGGGGAATAAATGGGGACTTTCTCCAACATCAGATTGTGCAACTTACATTATTTAGGGATGTGAAACACACGCGATTAGGGGACAACTAAAGGGCTTGAATAAAAATAATTCCAAGCCTGACTAGGGGGCGGTGAAGTGCACCGATTCTCTCTCTCAATTCCTTGCAGACCATTCTCAGGAAGTCCCACCTGGTTCCAGGGCAACCAATTATGTCACTGCCAGTTCCGGCCCTGATGACATCACTTCCTCTGCTTGCATTTAAAGGCCGCCATTGTAAGGCCGCAAGGCAGTTCTGCTTTGGACTCCAGGAAGTATAATACGGGTGGCTGCTCCAAACCTTTCCAATGTCTCTTTGTTGTTCTTGTGACAGGGAACATATCTCTGCTGAGGAATACAACAAACAAATTAAGCAGCAATGCTGTTGTTACTACAGTATATTGTACAAACAACATAATTTTCTAAAAACAAATTCAATTAAGGGCACAGGGGACTGGGTATAAGTCTCTCACACAGCCCACTCATGCAGGCCAACTTGGAACTGCCACTTAGCCTAAAACATAAGTCTTTGGGGATGTCAGAGGAAAATCCATACAGACACTCAGAGAACAAAGTACACAGTGACAATATGCAAATGTGAGATTCAAACCCAGGATGCTGGATCTGTAAAGCAGCAGTACTACTTAACACCGCACTGCCTAAAGCATACAAATTGGAATGTGTTATATTGGGTTAGCCATGTAAGAACAACAATTTTAGGAAGTTATTATTTATTTAAAAAAAAAATTTTAAAAATACAGAAAATATCAAGGACAGACAGAGAGAAAGCGAGAGAGAGATGCTTGTTACTAATCATAGCAATGTGCTAATATTTTCAAAGCAGTCTTCCTTATTGCAGTACAACTGCAGGTGTAAACATGCCAGGAAGGTCATTTTGCCCTGGTATGTCATGTCTGGCAAGCAGTACGGTATATGTTTTACTTATTATCAAACTGCTATGAAATACTTACACCAGCAGAGAATGCAAACAACCAATACGTTTGCTATTATACACACACTGTACCAGTTTAGTCAACAATGAATATGGCCTGTATGACAAATTTTGATGATGGTGGAAAAATGTAGTACTTGGAGGAAAACCTCAAAGACATAGGGAAACTAGATTTGCCCAGAGGCCCTGGAACCACGAAGCACCAGCACTAACCACGATGCCAACATGATAATCCAATCTATTTTCAATTATGTGTTAATGTGAGAGTGAAAAATGAAAAATAAATAATTGGTAGAAGAAACTGAAAATAGGAGAAGAGGAAGCATTAATCCAGGGAAAGTTTTTCTTTTTTATATGTACACAATTCCCACAAACTATTTTTCCCAGAGATTGTCAGTTAGAGACAATCAGCAGTTCTTTGAAAACTGCTTGCAGTAGGAGATGCAGCTTTTGGAAAATGGTCAGAAGATAAATAATGTTGAAATATTTGCCTATATAATATAGGAATACAACTTAATACTGGCAAAGTGATTAGAGCTGCTACTTACATATTCAGCATCATGAGTTTTTATTCCATGATCGGTCGCTCTGTGTGTAAAGTTTACACATTCCCCCTATAGGTTTCTCTTCCCATACCCTCAAAGAGATGCATGGTAGGTTCCATGACAAGGTAAACTGGCCCTGCATCTGCACAGACATGGGCAAGTGCATAAGTGGGTGCTATGAGACTCTGGAACCCTGTTCAAGGTAATTCTTCATTTTGTGCCCAATGTTGTCATGATAGTCTTTGCTACCCCAGGGCCCTGAGTTGGGTTTAAGGATTTTATGGTTTATTATTTGCACAGTTCTTTAAAAGACCATGGACCTTTTCATTTTAGCAACAACACTGAAGCTTAATCCATATAACTTACATACTGTAACTGTATAAGTCCAGGAGCAAAACCCAAAATATCAAAGCTAACTGACCAATGCAGTACAAACATTTGAATTCTTAAAAGCTTGCATGTTTGACAAAGTCAAAATAATTATCACAACAATGTTTCTAGTTAACCAAGAAATTGCTTTTATTTTCTTAAACTAACAATAAAAAGGTAAATTTTTTTTTGGTGGAAGACCAGTAGAATTAATTTTCAGGTGTTTATATTCATCTAATTCTCCTGTTGCTTAAAAGCTGGAGCATGTTTTGGCCACATCTGTTTTTTTGTTTTTTTTGTGTGTTTCTTGTGCCCTTAGCACAGGCCAGCTCGTGGGAGCCTTTGGAACCAACAATGGAAATCAGCCGTTGCATTTTGGCTTGAATATAGCTACCGAATGAGGTGCTCATAGTATTTGGAGTAAATAGCTTGATAATATGTGAAAATAATTTAAAGCTGAGCTTAGAAACAGCTGTATGACAAACCTATCATATTTGTGTTTTATAAGCCCCATTGTGACCCTTGGATTGAGGCTAATGTTTTTTGAAATATTCACAGCTGTGAAGTACTCATAAAAGCAAAGCTGTGGCTGCGATGAAACATGTTAAGGATTTATTTAGCTAAAATGTTCTGCTGTTGTGTTGATGTACTGTTGAAAAGGAATCCAAATACAATGGAAATGAAACTGCAACATATAACAGGACTAAACTACATATAATTAAAAGTACCACACTGAGTGGATCAGGCAAGTGTCCTTAATAAAGCACTGAAAAATATTAAAGCCCCAAAAAGTCATTATTGGATCTTCTAACCAAGAACTTAAAATGCAGTTTTAACTGGAGTTTCTGGGCTATACTGTATCATAAAAATAAAATTGTGTTTTTCTCCTCCAGTTATCATTTTCTAAAGTTTCACTAATCTTCTACAAAACATGAAAGGTATGCTGTAAAATATCAAAGTCTTCAAGTCTGCTTTATTTCCTGGGCTAATTTAAAATTTCTAAGCATACTTGCATGCTGAAATTCTGTTATTTCTGAGCTTGGTGCAGAGGGGTACAACTTAGAGATCCCCGATTGTTGTAAATGTAAGATTCTCTTGAGAGTTCCAAAGCAATGCAAATTAAACGTATTTATGTTCAAACAAGCAGGGACTAAAAGCTGTATAAATGACACTGGGAAAGATTTTCAAGAAATTTAAAACATGCACCTCTTACATAACAAGTTAATACCACATCATGTCTAAAACATGTATTAAAACAATGATCTTCAGTAACAATTTAATATTACTTCACAGCACTCTTCAGGTTTCCATACTAGCTGAGATGTTATGACAAAGGTAGAAAATAACTAAATATACATATAATACTATATTCACAAATTACAGTACAATAATCTGATCTTTTTTGTATGCATTCATTGTTTGTGAGAACAGTAGTGGTAGCAGCTATCCTCAAAAGTGTAATCAAAGACTTCATTTGGTTGAGCTTGCTTTTGTATGCACTGTATTATTGATCCACTTGGATTCCACAACCACAGTGTGCTTATACTGTAGCACTATTAAGAGATCAAGTCTATGCAGCACAGAATTCTGCATTTGTCTTATATGCTGTTTTGACTGGACAAATTAATATTTTCCATTTAATTAATAGTATTTAGGTGCAAAGAGATACTACTTTATTAAAAAATGCCTACATTGTTTTCTGTTTATATGTATAAAGTATATTACTGAATATATACTGCATCGCTTTGTTCAGGATTGTGCTTTTTTTGCTGAATGTTACAGTTAATATTGTCCTATCAATCTATACATTCAGGTTTAAACCACGTATTGTGTGCTGCTCTTTGAGGTAGAAAACTGAAGTGTACTGTCTAAGTATAACACAAACAGAACTCAATTCAATAAATAAAGTGCAGCAAGTAACTGCTGCCTCATTTGTTTCTATGCTCATAGGTTGTTTTTTTGACAAATAATGTCGGGCAAATGGACATGCAAAAGCCAGGGAATTCTTAGTTAAGTAAATGTGTTGTATCAACAAGAATGTCCTTTAAAGTAACAGACTAGATACAGCCACAATGCTTAAAATGGAAACTGCAGTATTTATTACATTTTGATTGTATTACAAAATCTACACTCCCAAGTTTTTGCAAAAATATTGACAAAAATGTCTTTTGTACAATAATATGTTAAAGATCAACATTTTGATACTTACAGGAAAGCCAAATGCTGATATATACATAATTTACAATATTGCTTACATTTTCCAGTACTTGTATGTACTGCTTTGCTTTATTTTAATTCTTTGACATCATGTATTAATACTTTTAATAGAACAACAGTATATCAAATAAGGTATATCAAACTAGAAGACCAATACATTTCAACATTTTAAGCTCTTTCTTGGCTTTCACGAAATAATTCATGCATGCACCCATACTCAAAATGTGTTTTAAATGGTTAAGGCCACTCTCAAACAAGGACATAGATCATAAAAACAACTGAATATCTAATATGCATATTGTAAGAAAGTAAATTAAAGGTTATAATGAGTGTGTATGTTCTTTCCATGTTTGTGTACATTTGTTTATGGTCTGCTATTTCCATCCACTATCAAAAGACATAAATGGCAAGTAACTGACACATTTGTCCTAGTGTGAATTTGAGAGTATGAGATTGCTTGTACAAGTGTAGAAATACACTGGTGCCATGTTTAATGCACCTATTAAAAAACTGTCCATACAATTATCTACTATAATGTTCATGTATTTCTTTTATGGTTATTGTATTACACAGTCACCTGATGCTGTAGCCAATCCCTATAACATGATGTGCAAGGCAGGAACAAAAATTAAACAGCTTGCAAAGTTATGTAAATGAATGCATTTAATGTGTATTTACCTTTTGTTTGCTATTTTGATTTTTTCTTTTGCAAAGTACTTTATGATAGCGTCTGCTAGTAAATGTGCCATATAAAATAAAGATATAATGACTGACAATACTTGTGTTTTGCTTAGAGCTTAGCTGCTGTTTAATTATTCACAATTCCTTTACGGTGAATCCTGTCTTTATATTTGAGAAACACTGAGACATGAACAAAAGCTGATACTATACTTATTAAAACACAATTTAGATTGATTTATGAAACATTCATTGGCTAATTACACTGTACAAACTGTAGTTTGTCTAATAAATTACTTTTCAAAGCAATCTGGCTTATGCCATAGCACATCTTATTTATGACTTCAGTTTAAGCGTACGCATTAATAAAGCACATTATTTATTTGTTTGTTTTTTGCCTAAGAATTTTAAATAAAAAGAACATTCAAGTAAGAAAATCTATAATAGGAAAGTATTGGTATTTTGTTACTGTCACTAATATGATATGCAATTAAGAATGTCAACCAACTATATAAACTTGAAAAAAAGTCTTGTATTAAAATGAGAGTATAATCAAATCAGAGAAATTAGTTTGATAAGTACTTGCTAAATGGCATAATTGAACATTATCAATTGAGAAGGTTGATTTATAAGAATAAATTCAGTTGAATTTTGTAGATAGAGTAGCACTGTAGTTAATTAGTTTGCACTCCAACCTCACAACTCCAAAGTCCAGTATTCATATTCTCACCTGGGTACTACCTGTGTCACATATGTACAGTTAGGTCCATAAATATTTGGACAGAGACAACTTTTTTCTCATTTTGGTTCTGTACATTACCATAATGAATTTTAAATGAAACAACTCAGATGCAGTTGAAGTGCAGACTTTCAGCTTTAATTCAGTGGGGTGAACAAAAAGATTGCATAAAAATGTGAGGGAACTAAAGTATTTTTTAATACAATCCCTTTATTTCAGGGGCTCAAAAGTAATTGGATAAATTAAATAACTGGAAATAAAATGTTCATTTCTTATACTTGGTTGAAAAACCTTTGCTGGCAATGACAGCCTGAAGTCTTGAACTCATGGACATCACCAGATGCTGGGTTTCCTCCTTTTTAATGCTTTGCCAGGCCTTTACTGCAGTGGCTTTCAGTTGCTGTTTGTTTGTGGGCCTTTCTGTCCAAAGTTTAGTCTTCAACAAATGAAAGGCACGCTCAATTGGGTTAAGATCAGGTGACTGACTTGGCCATTCAAGAATTGTTCACTTCTTTGCTTTAATAAACTCCTGGGTTGCTTTGGCTGTATGTTTTAGGTCATTGTCCATCTGTATCATGAAACGCCGCCCAATCAATTTGACTGCATTTAGCTGGATTTGAGCAGACAGTATGTCTCTGAACACCTCAGAAATCATTCGGCTGTTTCTGTCCTGTGTCACATCATCAATAACCACTAGTGTCCCAGTGCCACTGGCAGCAATGCATGCCCAAGCCATCACACTGCCTCCATCGTGTTTTACAGATGATGTGGTATGCTTTGGATAATGAGCTGTTCCACGCCTATCCAATACTTTTTTCTTGCCATCATTCTGGTAGAGGTTGATCTTGGTTTCATCTGTCCAAAGAATGTTTTTCCAGAACTCTGCTGGCTTTTTTAGATGTTCTTTAGCAAAGTCCAATCTAGCCTTTCTATTCTTGAGGCTTATGAGTGGCTTGCACTTTGCAGTGCACCCTCTGCATTTACTTTCATGCAGTCTTCTCTTTATGGTAGACTTGGATATCGATACGCCTATGCCCTGAAGAGTGTTGTTCACTTGGTTGGCTGTTGTGAAGGGGTTTCTCTTCACCATGGAAATGATTCTGTGATCATCCACCACTGTTGTCTTCCGTGGACGTCCAGGACTTTTTGCGTTGCCGAGTTCACCAGTGTTTGCTTTCTTTCTCAGGATGTACCAAACTGTAGATTTTGCCACTCGTAATATTTAGCAATTTCTCAGATGAGTTTTTTCTGTTTTCGCAGCTTAAGGATGGCTTCTTTCACCTGCATGGTGAGCTCCTTTGACTGCATGTTGTCTATTCACAGCAAAATCTTCCACATGCAAGCACCACACCTCAAATCAAATCCAGGCCTTTTATCTGCTTAATTGATAATGACATAACAACGGGCTTGCCCACACCTGTCCATGAAATAGCCTTTGAGTCAATTGTCCAATTACTTTTGAGCCCCTAAAATGAAGGGAATGTGTTAAAAAAATGTTTTAGTTGCCTCACATTTTTATGCAATCATTTTGTTCACCCGACTGAATTAAAGCTGAAAGTCTGCACTTCAAATGCATCTGAGTTGTTTCATTTAAAATTCATTATAGTAATATACACCAAAATTAGAAAAAAGCTGTCTCTGTCCAAACATTTATGGACCTAACTGTACATTCTCCCAATATTCCTGCTTTCTCCAACATCCCAAGAATGTGTGTGTTTGTTAATTGCGACTCTAAATTGTCCCTTACTGTAATCATCTGCTGGTGGGTATGTGTGACTGTCTGTGCCTTCGAATGTGCTGCTGTCCCATTCGTGATTGCTTTCCGTTTCGTGCTTAGTGTTGCCAGGACACACTCTAGCTATTTGTGATGCGGACCTGAAAAAGCAGGTTGAAAAATGCATGGACAGATAATGTAGATAAGACAATAGTCTGCCAATCTTCCTAAATTACATATATTATATATTAACTCCACTGGTTATAGTGAAAGTCAAACAAAATTACACCTTTTATTGGCTAACTTAAAAGATCACAATATACAAGCTTTCGAGGCAATTCAGGCCCCTTCTTCAGGCAAGATTACCAGACTAAAGCTAAAGCATTTTCAACAGAGTGAACACTGGAAAACTGCTGCAAGCAAAATGCTTGCATTGTTCTGACCCCATTTACACCACAATCGATAACAAACAACTGTGAACGAAATATTAATGTATTGTTTTGTACAAGCTTCAGGACTCTAATAAATAGCAAATGTTATTTCTTTTATTGTATCAGACATATTTTTATGATCCTTTTCAAACGGTCAATGAAATCAACTAAGCACAGTCTTAGGTGTTGATCAGACTTTGGGAAAAATATATAGCAGGTCAAAAAAAAATGACACATATAAGGAAAATGAGCATTACAGAATTCTAAATAATATGATAAGAAAAAAAAGATAGAGGACTGAACATACTGACATAAACTGGAATCTTTGCATTTTAAAGAAAAAAATTTGCATAGGCACTGAAGTCAAGTCCAATGAGCTGCAAGACAGATTGAATAGTAAATTAAGTGATGATTCTCACAGGAAAGTGGGTTGAGTATAAAGTAGAGATAAAGCTGTTTCCTCTTCTTTTCTTATCACTGTCATCTTCTTTCAATCTATGCTGAATAAAACCCATCCAAGTGTAGTTAATTATGCTTTACATGCTGAAACATGCTTGATTAAATTATGACTCATTCTTTTTTAATACACAGATAAGCCTATCCAGTATTTACTACTGCTAGACATCATGTCTGGCACAGAAAGTGGATGAACTACTTGATTCGTCAGGTTATTATATTATATGGGATGGTAAGCAGAAGTACAAGGTACAGGCCCTAAATTTGTACACAATGACTATGTCATCATTCAGACAACTGACAAATAGACATATGGGGTAACAGGCGACCACAATTAACTGGAATAGATTCAGTAGATCCTCATATACTTTCTATATGTATTTGGCAGATGGATACAACAACACTCTTTAATATGGTTTACAAGATGATGGTAAAACTTGCTGTGCCAGGAGATGCCTCACAATCTGGGTTAAGATTTGGTGACTGGTACATATGGTTTACAGCCCTGTCATGTTTATCAAGACCCCTACTGCACTGTGATTTCGGGAATTGTCCTTCTGGAACATTCTGCTACCATCAGGATAGAACTACTTCAGCGCTGGATGAACTAAAACACACAGAGCTGCTGATCATTTAGTGGTGCTTCACCATTTTAGGGGGACCTCTGCCATGTAAGTATAATGTATCTTACAATATAACAGAACTATACTGTACTTTAACAGAACATACTGTCACTGTGGAAAACATACTTGTACAATTCTTTTGATATGAGTCATGATTGCAGTTGTCTATTTGTTGAAAATAAGGTGAATGACGAGAAGTTTGACAAGATTGATTTTTTTAGTCCATAGCTCATTAGATTACTGCTTGTGTATTGTTCTAACATGTTACAAATAGAAGTGCCTGTGCCTAGAAAAGCCGCCCATCCAAACTCTGTGACCCAACAAGAAGGTGTGCGAAAGAAGCTGCTATGTAACAAGAATTATAGAGATCAGTGTCAAATAGTAAATTAAAAGTATATCAGTAATATCAAAAACCTAGCATAACATTGGACTGTGTGGCACTGTGGAACAAGAGATGTCTCAAGAAAAAAAACAATTAGGCAGATGAGACTGAATCAGAGCGCAGCTAAAGTTAAGCATAGCATCGTCAGGTTTATAGTATGGAATGGCTTTATTCAACAAGCAAGGGAAACCTTTCAAAACTAAATTAAAAAGTATTGAGCTAATTGCAGTTAAACACTGCAACATCGATTGTAGCAAAGGAACATAAGAGACCTAAGTTAAAATGAAGTTGCTCTGGAATAAAGGCATGCATGTCCTTGTGGTGTAGTCAAAGTTCAGATACAATATAAACCCACTGATAATCAACAGTACAAATTGAAATATGTGGTGCAACTTCCAAATAACTTCAGATACCTGAAACAAATTTGCAAAGAAGAAAGCTCATAGAGGTAGACACTAATCTAATAAAAATATATTATTGTAATAAAAATATATTATTACAACAAAAGCTAACACTTACAAATGATATTCAGAGAAGTAACAATATTTCTTAGTGCACTACACAGTGGTGCAGTAGTTAAAACGACAGCTTCATGGATGTAATGTCCTGGGTTTGAATCCATTCCTAGACATTTTTTTGTATGGAGTTTGCACGTTCTCATGTCCCCATGGGTATTTCTCCCAAATTCCAACGTGTGCATTAAATTAATAAATGATTCTACTTGACTTGGCATGAGTGGGCATTTTCAAGGACAGGTTTTATGAAACTATCTCTACACAAACATTTAGGTATATCACTTATTTATGGAAAAATTTTAATATGTCGGTGAACCTTTTCAAGGTACAGTATGTATGTAATATGGTATACTATACACATATTAAATGTAAATGTTTTGTTGATTTTCAAACTAATCCAGTTTCATCAGAGTGTCCTGAAGTTGAACCCTACTAAAAGTACAATTCTGGATAAAGTCATGATGAATTTGCTGAGTGGCCTGCAAATTCTGAATGGTTTATCAGCTGTGAAATAAGCCCAAGACAAGAGACATATTACAAAATACCTCCTCCAATGGTAACACTACCAGAATTCCTACGATACAACATTGTAAATTCAAATAAAAACTATTAACCGTTAAGCATTTAGTAGTTTTAAGTACTGTATTACTTCAGGACAACTTTAATGTTATGTTCAGGATCACCTCAATTAAAAAAATAAAATAAAAGCAGTGGTATTTGGTTATTTTAAAAGGGGTCTCTTCATTATTTTCAAAGGAATATTTTTTCTTGCAATGAGGTACATTTAAATATGCTTATGTTTTGTGTAATGCTGTATTGGGGTTTAAATCATAAATAGGCATTCTTTATAAAAAAATAACCCTTGCACTGTACCAGGACCAGAAAGATAGGAATGGTACTTTATTGAAAAAGAACAAAGGGAAAAAAAGCTCACAAAGTGTCTTTAATAAAGAAGAAATGCCTCTTATTCATTGAGCATCTTGGCTGTGTTCCTAGATCTTGTCTCTCATGAATCACTAGCAGGCACCATTGAGTCCTCTTGTTTACAAGTTGTTTTCTAGATTTGAATGTCACTGAATTAAGAAACTACTGCTCTATCATGTAGTATTATAAAAGACAGTATATTTTTGTGTCTGTCTCCATTTTATGCATTGAACCACTGATGGTGCCAGTCTTTCATTTACCGGGGCAGATCTTTTTTGCAAATCCCAAAGTGGGTGACATTTGAAAGATCAAGAGAGTTTGAGACCTGTCATACTGTACATAAACAAAGTATTGTACTTCTTTATGAATCAGCTGAGAAAATCCACTGAAAAATGGTCAGTTCAGACTGGCAGGTCACAGTTACTTGAATGCATGTGTGCCAAATGAGTATATTAATTCTAAACAGTGCAAAGTGTGGGAGGCGGTGGTTACTTATCACACAAGACAAGGGGTTGCTGACGCATATTGCACAACTATGGTTTGTTCAGAAGACTCAATTACAAAGTACAGAGAAAAATAGATGACTATATTACAGTGGGCTTGATTAGTTTAAAGGAATAAAAACTCTGGTGAAAGAGCCTAGGGCCATGTGCAGATATTAACAGGAGAGAAACAATGGGATATAAAACATGGATTAAAAAGTAATTACACATTAGGTGACATTTAAAAAATTTAATTTTGTAATACAGGAAACAAAATAAGAACATTACTTCTACAGACTGAACAAAAAAAGTACTTCTTAAGTATTAGTGCATACAATATTAAGTGTTAGGAGAACCAGATAGGCTAGTGTTCAAACAGTTTACTAGGACATCAAAACGGTAGGCCTCAGAATGGACAAAAGCTAAGGAGCAAACAAAAGTATTGTCAGCTAACTGAAATAAATGTGAATAGTGATTTGGTACTGAGGAGAGAGACCGTGTTTGGAGACTGAGGAAAGAAGTACTGACGTTCTGACACCATCCTTGCAAACGAAAGAGAAGTGCAAGGAAGTGTCCAAGAATTTTTGTGTTTTCTGTAGTTGAAAACTAATTAAAAATACATTTTGCTCTTCAAAACTTTGTCTTTTGGTTGTTGCTATGGAGACATGCAAGGATTGTTAAAATTTTTTATTCCCTTTAGAAGAGATTTTTGCTTTTTTGTTCCCAATCACACAGGAGTAAAAGCAGCTGAGTGTTTGAGAAAGCGGTGGAAAATTTACTTCTTCTCTCGGCTCTCCCGTTAAGGGTCGCCACAACGGATCATCTTCTTCCGTATCTTTCTGTTCTCTGAATCTTGTTCTGTTACACCCATCACTTGTATGTCCCATCTCACCACATCCATAAACCTTCGCTTAGGCCTTCCGCTTTTCCTCTTCCCTGGCAGCTCTATCCTTAGCATCCTTCTCGCAATATACCCAACATCTCTCCTCTGCACATGTCCAAACCAATGCAATCTCGCCTCTCTGACTTTGTCTCCCAACCGTCCAACTTGAGCTGACCCTCTAATGTACTTATTTCTAATCCTGTTCATCCTCGTCACGCCCAATGCAAATCTTAGCATCTTTAACTCTGCTACCTCCAGCTCTGTCTCCTGCTATCTGGTCAGTGCCAACGTCTCCAACCCATATAACATAGCTGGTCTCACTACCATCCTGTAGACCTTCCCTTTCACTCTTGCTGATACCCGTCTGTCACAAATTACTCCTGACACTCTTCTCCACCCATTTCACCCTGCCTGCACTCTCTTTTTCACCTCTCTTCCACAATCCCCATTACTCTGTACTGTTGATCCCAAGTATTTAAACTCATCCACCTTCACCAACTCTACTCCCTGCATCCTCACCATTCCATTGACCTTCCTCTCATTTACACACATGTATTCTGTCTTGTTCCTACTGACCTTCATTCCTCTCCTCTCCTCTCTAGAGCATATCTCCACCTCTCCAGGGTCTCTTCAACCTGCTCCCTACTATCGCTACAGATCACAATGTCATCAGCAAACATCATAGTCCACGGGGTCTCCTGTCTAATCTCGTCTGTCAACCTGTCCATCACCATTGCAAATAAGAAAGGGCTCAGAGCTGATCCCTGATGTAATCCCACCTCCAACTTGAATGCATCCGTGACTCCTACTGCAGACTTCACCACTGTCACACTTCCCACGTACATATCCTGTACAACTGTTATGTACTTCTCTGCCACTCCCGACTTCCTCATACAATACCACAGCTCCTCTCGAGGCACCCTGTCATATGCTTTCTCCAGGTCCACAACGATGCAATGCAACTCCTTCTGGCCTTCTCTAAACTTCTCCATCAACATCCTTAGAGCAAACATTGCATCTGTGGTGCTCTTTCTTGGCATGAAACCATACTGCTGCTCGCTAATCATCACCTCACTTCTTAACCTAGCTTCCACTAGTCTTTCCCATAACTTCATGCAGTGGCTAATCAATTTTATTCCCCTGTAGTTACTGCAGTCCTGCACATCCCCATTATTCTTAAATATCGGCACCAGTACACTTCTGCACTCCTCAGGCATCCTCTCACTTTCCAAGATTCCATTAAACAATCTGGTTAAATACGCCACTGCCATCTCTCCTAAACACCTCCATGCTTCCATAGGTATGTCATCTGGACCAATGGCCTTTCCATTTTTCATCCTCTTCATAGCTGTCCTTACTTCCTCCTTGCTAATCCGTTGCACTTCCTGATTCACTATCTCCACATCATCCAACCTCTTCTCTCTCTTGTTCTCTTCATTCATAAGCCTCTCAAAGTACTCTTTCCATCTGCGCAACACACTCTCCTCGCTTGTGAGTACGTTTCCATCTTTATCCTTTATCACCCTAACCTGCTGCACATCTTTCCCAGCTTGGTCCCTCTGTCTAGCCAATCAATACAGGTCCTTTTCTCCCTCCTTAGTGTCCAACCTGTCATACAACTCATCATACGCCTTTTCTTTAGCCTTCATCACCTCTCTCTTCACCTTGCGCCTTATCTCCTTGTACTCTTGTCTACTTTCTGCATCTCTCTGACTATCCCACTTCTTCTTTGCCATCCTCTTCCTCTGCATACATTCCTGTATTTCCTCATTCCACCACCAGGTTTCCTTTTCCTCTTTCCATATGTCACGCCAAGCACCCTTCTTGCTGTCACCCTTACTACATCTGCTGTAGTTTCCCAGCTGTCTGGTAACTTTTCACTGCCACCCAGTGCCTGTCTCACCTCCTCCCTAAACTCAACATTGCAGTCTTCCTTTTTCAACTTCCACCATTTGATCCTTGGCTCTGCCCTCACTCTCTTACTGTTCTTGATCTCCAACGTCATCCTACAGACCACCATCATATGCTGCTTATCTACACTTTCCCCTGCCACCACTTGCAGTCTTCTATCTCCTTCAGATTAACTCTTCTGCATAGGATGTAATCTACCGGTGTGCAACTTCCTCCACTCTTGTATGTAACCCTATGTTCCTCCCTCTTCTTAAAATACATATTCACCACAGCCATGTCCATCCTTTTGGCAAAATCCACTATCCTCTGACCTTCATTCCTCTCCTTGACACCATACCTACCCATCACCTCCTTGTCTCCACTGTTCCCTTCACCAACATGCCTATTGAAATCCGCTCCAATCACCACTTTCTGTCCCTTGAGTACACTGTTCATCACTTCATCCAACTCACTCCAAAAATCTTCTTTCTCTCCCATTGCACACACAACTTGCAGTGCATATGCACTAACAACATTCATCATCACACCTCCAATTTCCAGCTTCGTAATCATTACTCTGTCTGATCCTCTTTTCACCTCCAAAACACTCTTGACAAACTGTTCCTTCAGAATAGCCCCTACTCCATTTCTCCTCCCATCCACACCATGATTGAACAATTTGGCCTTACTCCACTTCCATTTAGTCTCTAGCACGCACAATATATCAGCCTTCCTTCGCTCCATCATATCTGCTAACTCTCTCCCCTTACCAGTCATACTGCAAACATTCAAAGTTCCTACCCTCAGTTCCATTACTTGTACTTGTTATTTGTATTCAAACTAGTGTTGGCTAGGCAGGGCAATAAGCAGCAGTAACTGACACTGGCATCTGTGTAAGTAAATAACCAGCATTGTAGCAACGAATAGTTATAATTAACAGAAACAATGATTCCTTAGTGGGGGGAAAAAGGAAGCGGCTGACTTCAAAGCAGTAAAGAGAATGGTGTTGCAGCACGTAGGCAGGCAGCTAGCTTTAAGACACCAATTAGGCAGAAGCGACTGTAGTACCAAACAAGACAGTAAGAAATTAACTAGCAGCGGATAATCAGTAAGTGAGTTTTTCTAGACTGAATGGTTCAAGACAGTACAGCAGTTAACAGGGCGACAGAGTAAGGGTTCATTAATATAAAGGAATTCGAACAGTGCAAGTGGAGAGCTTTTAAGTAAGGAATAAGAGGAGAGCAAAATTAGGAGAGCAGACAAAGAAAAATACAGTTAACCTCATAGGAAGACAAAGAGAAGGCATTCGAGGGGGTGAATATAATAGGAGTTTAAGGGGCCAGAAAGCATAAAATAACTGTAGCAGTTCTTCAATCAAATTTTTCAACTTAAAGTTTTTTAATTTTAACATTTAAGTTAAATTGTTTAATTTTAATATATAAAAAGGTGGCAATTTTTAGTAAATCAAAATCAAATTTTAATAATGAAGCCAGTGCAAAGCAAGTCCTGTTGGATGTTGGACTTTTTAGAGGATGGCTTGGAGGTGCCGGTCTTCTATGAGGGCTATATCTGCAGGAGATGCCAGCTGATCCAGCACCTCAAGATTAGGGTCGCTCAACTAGAGGAGGAGTTGGTTGGCCTGTACAGTAGTAGAGAATTGGTGGACCTGGCCCAAGTGTGCTTTAGAGACATGGTGTGCACCCCTAAGGTGGCACGAGAGATGATTCCAGACCAGACAGGTGGAGATAGGTAGGTTAGTCACAAGATGCAAGGTAAAGGGTGCACATTCTCCAGGGGGCATCAACCTCAGAATCGAAAGTGTAAAACCATTTTCAGGTCCTTGCTGAACAGTGTCTCTGAATATTCTCAGGAGGTAGGCAGGCATTAGAAGCACCAATGGGCTACCTCAAAACCAGTTCTCAGAAAAAGAAAGGCAGTGATAGTTGAGGGCTCAATCATTAGGTGGGTTGAAGTGCCACTTTCCTACAGAGACAGTGAGTATTGCACGGTGTGACGCCTTCTGAGTGCACAGATGGGAGACCTCCATGAAAGAGTTGATAGGCTCTTGGCCAGAGTGAGGGCAGATTCCCCAACGTGAGCGTCCTGGTTTTTGGGGGAAGCCAAGTCTCGGTCTGAAGGGAGCGGAACCGAAGCCATGGATCAGGAAGCCTCCAGACCAGAAAGTAGAAGGAAGGCCAGCTGCGGGTAGGGAGAAGCAGGGTAGTCACCAGTTAAAGAATGCACCGGGCTTGTTTTTAAAGAGACTGCTTCATGCCATTAAAATTTGCTTGCTTAATGTTAGAAATATCAAAAATAAAAAAGTGAATCGGAGTTGTATGTACCGCTGCACAATTATGATATTGTAGCAATAACAGAAACCTGCTTAAATAACAAAGATGGAAATGAACCTAACATAGTGGGATACACATTTTTTT
Source organism: Polypterus bichir lapradei (assembly GCA_026402145.1). Taxonomy (NCBI): domain Eukaryota; kingdom Metazoa; phylum Chordata; class Cladistia; order Polypteriformes; family Polypteridae; genus Polypterus; species Polypterus bichir. The sequence goes on along the minus strand of JANRMT010028174.1, from coordinate 116,292,030 downwards.
AGGTAGTTGTAAAAGTTAGCTTTTTTTCAGT
>JANRMT010028174.1:116251999-116289499 GCA_026402145.1 Polypterus bichir lapradei | reverse complement strand
CCATTCTCACAATTCTGTGCATATGGGTTTAACAGCAACTGTGCCTGTGGCCTTCCATGTTCTGATTACATTCCTTACAGCTAAAACTGAATATCCCCTCTGGGATAGCTTTTTGTAGCCTTCCCCTAAACCATGATACTGAACAATCTTTGTTTTCATATCTTTTGAGAGTTGCTTTGAGGATCCCCAAGCTGTCACTCTTCAGAGAAGAGTCAAAGGGAAACACAACTTGCAATTGACCACCTTAAAATCCTTTTCTCATGATTGGACACACCTGGCTATGAAGTTTAAGGCTTAACGAGCTAATCCAACCAATTTGGTGTTGCAAGTAATCAGGACTGAGCAGTTACATGCATTCAAATCAGCAAAATTACAAGGGAATCCAAGTTTTTGCACAGCTAGTTTTTCACATTTGATCTAATTTCATACAACTAAATACTACTTCGTGAACTGGGCCCTTCGTCATACAGCATTATGATTTTTCATAAGGGAAACAAAATTACAAAAGAAAACCCTTGGATATTGATTCGATAGGAACGGCCTACTCGGAATCACTGTCCGAATCGTAATTATGTGGTGGTGTAGGAGCATTTCTGCTTCTGTCCGTTCACAGTCCGTCTCGTTTTCACGACACTGTCGTTTCCTCTCACGATCTCTTCTCAACCTTTCTCCAATCTCGCAGGTTGCTTTGTGGCAATCCAAAGAGTAAGGCAATATACACGGAGCAATGGTTATAAAAGGAGGACACATAGGTATCCAGGCTCTATAAAGCATAAATAGGGATCCCTTCACTGACATGTGAGCAAGCCACGGTACAACTGTGAGACGCGCAGCACTCGCCGGCTACAACGTAACAATAATAATTTCCGGAACGTGCTGTTACGTTGTCATTCATTTTACCCACTGTCTTTCTTTCATTCATATGTTATGTAGGCTCGTACCTTTCATCTTCGGCAATCTCATTCTCTAACCAGGCCTCAGGAGCTAACCAGCGTAACACTGTCCACCACCCCTTTCGTTATTCCGGCACATTGTTGACATCCGTGAGTAACAACAACGTACTAAACTGGAAGGTGGTCTACGCATGCGTGGAATTTGCGGACAAACAAAGATCAAGATCTAACTGAAGATCTCTTTAGTTAATTTAAAGCACAACAATTTGTTTAGTTTGAATGTCTGTGTTTTGAGGTGTGACTGGCGTACTACAGTCTTCAGTAGTATAAGCCTGGAGGAGATTCTTAATGCAATTCCTATGTTTTAGCTGTCTCTCTACTGCCATCTAGTGCTTCTTCTTCTAATTCATTCGCGGACAAACAAAGATCAAGATCCAAATAAAGATTGTATATAGAGATGAGAAAAGAGGAGTCAGAAGCAGCAACATCAAGAAAGTATTTTTCCAAGCAAGTTCTTGGGGCACCAACAGATGTTATGTCTTTATCCACACCTGGCCCAGGTTTCTGCATTCAATTATCATTCTAAACATTTATGAATATATTACATTATGTGCTCCAAGACCCATTTGTAACCTTTATAAACAGTAGAAATGAAAGAATGTTTTTCAGACTTTACAAGCTGATCACTGATGTGTTCCTTCTAATTAAAAAAAAAATTAATTAGCCTTTTTTCATATGAAAAAAATTAGAAGAAAAAAACTGAAAGCGATTAATACAGTGTATGAGTAAATGTTGTGGCAGCTGAAGAAGCCACTAATCAATACATTCTATTTTATAAAAATGTTTTATTATGTTTTATTTTTAATTTATCCATTTCTTTAACCCATCAGTTTCAATAGAGGGTCACAAGGAGATAAGCCTGTTCTAGAAGGGTCTTCTGCATGGCAGAAACCAAGTATTCACTAGACACTCCATTTTAAAGCACAGCCATATGCACCATCTGACTTAATCAGTTATGGGCCAATACAGTTGCCTTAACTTCCATGTTTTTGAAATACAGGAAGAAATTAGAGGACAGAGAAAAGAAAAAAAAATGTTAAAGAACAGACAGTGTGCTCAAACTATGAGGACCAGATTTTTTTCTTCAAAAAAAAACATACACAGACCATCTGACTTAAAATATGTGTCTATAAAATATTTAATTGATCATATTCATTTAATGCACAAAGCCAGTATTGAAAATTAAGAAAACCTAATCATTCTCAAACCTGCTCAGTCCAATTCAGTGTATGGGGTAACTGGAGTCTAGCCTGACAGCATCAGAGACAAAGTATGAACCCTTCCTGGAAAGGACGCCAGTCCATATCAAGACACACTAAAGAACATACTCACATGGGTAAATCCAGAATTGCCAATTATGATAATCTACTTAACTTTAACAACTTTGGGAAGAAAACTAGAGTGTACATATAGACCATAAAAACTGCTCAGACAGGGACTGGGTGCAGGATCTATGCTCAGGTTATTTGATCCATGAGGCAGCAAAAGTAACCAATAAGCCACTGTACTACACCAAGCACTGAAAATTACTTATAATGATTTGTACATGCAAACTATATATTTTCTTTAAAAAGTAAACAGTGAAGGTTGCTGTAATCTAACACACAGTTTACAGTAATGCATACAATACTGTAAGAAACACATTCCTCCTGCCATTTTAGTATAAAAAGCTGAAGTGTTCTGTGTTATATATTAAATTGTCTATTTCCCATTAGACATACTTAAGAGTGCTGTATGAAAACATAATAAAGTTAAAATAAAACTCTAATGTTATAGATAGATTGATGAGCATAAATAAATAAGTGTCTTGAAATATTTTTTTGTTACTTGCTTATTTATTTAATTTTGCTTGTAATATTCCTCCAACCCCATCATGAAATATGGCTTGAAATTAAACTGTCACTTTCACTCGTCAAAGTTGAGTGCAGGCTCTAGCACATACTGTGTTTTGATTGGTTAATCCCATGTAAACCCTGATTCAGGCACTGGTATCCCTCTCGGCGGGACTACTGCAACTGTCTCCTTGCGAGACTTCCATCAGCTTCTATCTGACCTCTCCAGCTCCTTTAAAATGTGTGTTAAGGCCTTGACTGGTGTTCTCAGTTCTTAATTTCACTCCTACTACTCCTCTGCTCTAGTGTCTCTACTGGCTTCCAGTTGGTGCAATGATCTAGTTGAAAACTCTAGTCTTGACCTACAGTTCTCTAATTGAGTATGCTCCTAAGTATCTCAAATCCTTGGTCTTCTCTCCATAGATCCCTCCAAGAAGTCTCTGTTCTGCCTCAACTTGTGTACTGATCGTCACTCCTCTTGCAAGACATGTCAAGACTGGAAAATGTTTCTCTATTCTTGCTCTAAAACTGTGAAAAGATCTCCCTTTACCTATTTTTACTGCACCTAATTTACTTGTGTTTAGGAAACTGTTTTTGGATCAGCTTACCTTCTCTCCTAGAGGATAGCTGCTGTTGTACTGACAAAGACATTTTTGTCTTAATCTAACTTTAGGTATATTTATGTAGTAGTTTTAGTCCCTTGTGCTTGCTTTTTTATCCTGTTCTCAGTTGCTCTGATGCTTGCACCTTCATTCTTGTATGTACTATAAACTTGCTCTGCAAGTCACCTTGGATTAATGCTTCTGTTAAATAAATACAAAAAAAAAAACACTCCATCTGTGGGGGACACCTTTACTAAGCTGCACAATCGTTTATACTGACCAAGGCATGCTATCAGTTTTTGCTTGTATTATAGCTAGGGTTTGGGCACTTCCAGTTTGCAAATTGGAGCGTAGCATCACATTGCGGTGTGAACACCAAGAAAACTCTTCAGTTCTCTGCAATATTGCATGTATTTTACCAAAAAAAGATGACACCCCCTAAAACCTTGCCATAGCATTCTTCGAAGAATATGTTAATAATATATATAAAAGCATACTTGATGATCCAGGGAGGACAAATATCTCCACCCTGCCCCCTCTTGAATTCAATACTTCGTGAGGAGTAAGAAGAAGCGACCCAATGATACAACTCACTCATAGCCACAGAACGAGCTTTACAGCACACTTGTTAACCAAGTCTTCTTTGAGCTTTGCCAAGCTTTCATCTTTCCATTTTACTTCTGCTATCAGTCTTAATTTGCATAAAGTAGTAAGCCCATTTTTCTGTGGAATTCCTTCTTAGCACTCAGCCAAAAAAGGGTGTGGTTCATTACTACAGCTTACTCACTATATTATTAGTACTGACAAAAAAAAAATACAGACCAGCTTGTTTCCTTTTTTCTATAACATCAACAAATTTCAATCAAATCAGTCAAAGCATTTTTTAGATTTTGAGGAATTACATTTTTCTGTTTTAGGGATTGTTTTCACCTCTACACATTGAAAATTAGAAATATCTTTTCTAAGGGGATACATACTGCCCTAATGCCAAATATCAGCTTTTAACTAAAGGAGAAATAATGTTTTCAAAAATAGGTAAGTGACTAGCTGAGAGTGAGTCAGTCAATGTATCTATATAAATGGGTTTTTGTTCAACCCAATGAATGCGCTATTATTCTGGGTAAGGTGAAACATCATGAGAAGACTTTTTTGATAACGTTGCACATAAACATTTGTAGCTTTGCATATTCTTAAGGCTTCTAATGATGATAATGCATGTAAATGGAATTATAATGTTAAGGTGAGCTGTTGGTGGAAGAGAGGAAAATAGAAGAAACGTTTATACAGATGGATCAAACAAAATGCTCTGTGTGCTACCAAAGTGTTAAAGAAAAGCATGACTCTAGCTGATACAGGCAACTGGTCAGTAAGTTCTTCCCTGAGCATTCTATAACAAGTACAATGCAATGTCTTGAATATGATTTTATTGACATTATATGATGAACTGATTGATGCTGTTTCTATCCCTACTGTCCACACTTCCATACTGAATTTTTGCATCACTTGAGGAAATGGATAAAATGTAATAAAAACATAGAAAATTATACATACATTTAACTAATTTTCTAATTTTTTTTCAGATATATATTGATAATTAAAATTTTATTGTATTCTTTCAAGGCTGCTAAAAATAATCTGAAGTTTAGAAGAGTTTATTCTCTTCTTTGACAGGGATACAAGATTTGATGGTTAGGACACTTACTTTCCTAAAGTAGTCCCATTAACAGAAACTAAGGCTTCATTTTATGTACAAACATACATTATTCCTTATATTGCGTACAGTATATATAGGAATATTCAGGAAGACTAATTTGTAATTCACTGTTGATATTCTTAACAAACTGAGATTTTTTCCAGTTTTTTAAATTTGTTTTACCATATCTAATCTAATCTATCTAATTATTTCAAAGCCACAGACAATCTGCTGAAGTCATATCATTGAATTTTGTGTATAACTGTTCATCTTTCCCTTGATCTGCTCAGCTTTAATTCAATAAAAGATAACATAGTTATGCTTGTGAATGAAAAAAATCAGCACAACCAAAAATATTTATATATTGGAAAGAAACCAGCTATTACCTTAAAAATCAATTAAAATGTTTCCAGCTGCAATATTTTATATCTATAGGATACAGTAGACATTTTCACTGTGACTTACATTATCTTGCTCATGTTTCTAGACAGTCATAACAGAATGTCTGGAAAAGTTTCAGGCACTGGAAAAAAAAAAACATCCAAAGATAATGCCACAAGTCCACCCACTTGTATTTTGAGTAAGTCAAAGCACAGCTTCAAATTTTAGCAGAGGAGTTTTCAGGCTTTAAAGCATGTAATAGTAAAAAAAATGATTGCTCCATGTGTTTTCATACCAGTTTAATCTAAGTTTTTAACACGGTTTCAGGAAAATTGGTTTTCACATTAAAACAAACTGTAAATACTGTTTAACATTATTTTAATTCTTCTTCCATCCATTTTTTTAGCCCACTTAATTCACTAACTGGGTTAAGGGGAACTGAAGCTTATCCTGACCACATTAGGGGTATGGAGGGGCTGGCCCTGGATGGTGTGTAAGTACTCCACTAAGCTAAAAAGAGACTTCAATAGAAATTGCAGCACTGGTTAGGTTGAATACAGTTAGAGGATTTTATACATCCACCCAATAGTGAATCCTAGTTATGCCATCTTTTTGGACAATTTTAGGAAAAAAGATAGTAGGAATAAAGTAATAGTAATAAAGCAGAAAGGTGCACAAATTCCTGAGGTATTAGGTTAAATCTGAAATTATTTTTAGATATCCAGCATCTTCATCTTAATTGTCTTCTCGATTCATAAGGTAAATATATAAATTTAATGTAGGTGCCACTTCATGACTAGAGGTTATGCATTTTTGTGATGTAATTATAAATCAGAAAACCAAAAAGCTTAACAGCAACAAAAATAAATGTTTTGAACATAATTCAAACAAAAGTTTTTTTTTATTTTTTTTATCCTGATGAATGTATTTGGAAGTCCAAATACAGCATGATTACATAAGTATTAACAATCTTAACTACATTTTTTAGTATTTTTGCAAAAAAAAAAAAAAAAATCACTGGCATTATTGACTACTATAGGTTTCAAAACAACTGCTTGGCAGGTTATTACTTGCTGCATCTGTAATATAAAACCATGCTGACAAGCTGAACTTATCTTGTAGATTTCAAGATATTTTGAATGTAATAAAGTATTGTGCTTACAAAGACTAAAAGGATGTCTCAGTCTACATTAATAATTTGAGGCAATTACTTTTGCAGGTCATTATTAGTTATCTAGTCAGTCACAAGGGCTACAAATTGTCTGATGAACTGCAAAGTATGCATATGGTTACACAGCACTTCAGCAATAAATCTGGTGAATTAACAGTTAGTTTGGAGAATTTGTTGGGTGTAACTAGAGCCCTATATTTTCAGATACACTGAACACTATCCTCTGTAAAAGGTTTCCAAATTGAAGTTAAAGACCAAAGCAAACATAATTATCGTGTTTTTTTATCATAAGGTCTATGACCAAAGATTCTGAGATTCAAACTAATCTCACCCAGTAAGTAAATGAATGGAAAGGAGTTTTCTGTTTCACCAACAACAACAGTGTCTTTGCTATAGTTGCAAATGTTCAATGTCTAAATATTGCACTTCTGTGAACAGTATTGCTGGTTTCTGTCGAGTGTCTCAAATTTACAAATGTCAATTATACCTTTGTTTAAGTGAAATAGACGAGTTAGATGAACCATCTAAATCAAACAGCTGTTGAACTCTGCTGAAATCTATATATATATTGTGACAGATAGGGGGTGCTATCGCTCCCTTGAACCCTCAGACTATACGCCAGACACCAGATAAAAGTTCAAAATAATGACTTTTTATTAATCAACAGTGCACAAAGCACCCTCCTCTCCACAATACTCATTAAATACACTACAATCAATAATCAATAATACTCCACCACTCTCAGACGCGTTGCCACCTTTCCACCCAGCTCAGCTCGTCGTCTGAGGTTTTCCCATATAGTCCATGTGACTTCCTAGCACTTCCGGGTCAGATCAAAACTCTTCTTTTCTTTGTCAGCCCGGAAGCACTTTATTTCTTCCGTCCTCATGACCTGTAAGCACTTCTGGGCTGTATGAAAACCAAACGTCTCTGTGTCTCCCTGCAGCATCCCCTGGCGGCCCCGATATTATCCAGCAGGGCTGTGCATTAAAACTCCATAGTCCATGATTTCCTGCTGGAATTCGGGGCATCTCCACATTGCAGGGTGGGCTCCATCTGGCGGCTTGGGGGTCTTGGCCGGGATAAGCTACCAGCCATAGTCCACAATATATATACAGTATATATATATTTACATATATAAAAGCCAAATACCACTGACTCACTCATCATCAAATCTCCTGAACCATGAGAACTTGAAATTCGGAATGTTGGGTTACCCTTGGCCCGTAGGTGCTCGCTAAGAAACGGTTTTAAAAATCTTGTGGTTCAAGCGCAAAATTTTTGATAGATTTTTAGACCCGTTTGTATGTCTGTCCACTTTTTACAAGAGGACTACTTAACGGATTTAGATCTGGTATTTTTTCTATAATTTGCTTGAACATCCTGTTGATTTTGCGATGTTCTCATCGCACAAAGTATCATAGTTCGCTTGAGGTACCGATTTATTAGCACAAATCTGAGAGAGACTCATCGGGCAGCGGGGAGAGGGCGGGGCCCTCCTCAATCATGCGTCTGTCTCAGGGTGTAACCTTAACTCGAATGACAGAACTACTTAACGGATTTAGATCTTTTTTTTTCCTAGAATTTGCTTGAACATTCTGTTCGATTTTGCGACTTCTCTCATTGCACTAAGAATCATAGTTCGCTCGCAGGAGTAATATATTCTCGCTAATCCAAGACAGAGGCTGCGGGCCGAGGGGTGGGGGAAGAGTGATGTCAGGAGTAGAGAGCTGGGCCGGGCCCTCCTCACTGTCCTGTTTCACTAATACACGGGTGAAGCCGCGGGGGATGGCTAGTCTTTATATATAAAACGCTACTGTGGCTGTCCGTTTGTCTCTCCAGGATTTTAAATTACCTGTAGCTCGCAAACCGCTTACCTATTAACCTGAAATTTGGTACACATATACTACGTGACGTCTACTATCTGCTTTAGGGGTGATGATTGACCTCCAACGTTATTCCACTTTTTATTTTTATTTTATTGTATCGTAGAATCAACTCTTGGCAGTGTCCAGCAGGCTGGCCATGCAGCACATGCGTACGGGCATCGTTTTCATCACTTCCACCTTCACCGTCACTTCCCTTACCTCTTCATATCTTAAATCATTCTTGAGGCAGATTGAAGACTTAAGTGCCAGCTTAAGTGAAAAATAAAGGAAAACATACTAAGTAGTTGCAACACAAACACTGACTTAATCAGTTTTAACGTGAAAAGATGCAGATGAAAGAAGAGAAGAAGCGGGCCACTAGGGTGGAGAAAAGAAGAGCTGTTTAGGAAGCAGCAAGTGCATCAGCCTCCGAGCAAATGGATGCTAAACATACAGAGAAAGAGTATGAAAACTATGAATGCTCAAGTCAAGTGCATTCACTGCACATTATCGTGTAATGCGCCGTTACTGGTTGTTAATAATGAATTTGAACATTAGCAAATTAGTACTTTTACAGCTGCAAAATGTCATGCATTTTACCAAAAAGTACAGAATGAATAAACAAAAAAAATAAAAATAATAATTGGAACCCCTATACAAGAACGACGTGAATATCAGTCTAAAAATAGGTGTCTGTTTGGATCATTAAAAAGCATTATAAGTAGAAAGATAACTGAACATGCCCATAATACTGGTTAATACAGGTTCAGACCTTAAAGTAATGACACTGTAACAGACTGTATACAGTAAGAAAAAAAAGCAAAAAACAAGCTTACTTCATTTGTATTGGTATAATTAATAGGAAATTGAAGTTATGTATGCTATTTAGTGCTATTTAAAAAACAAGTACAGAACATGCATTTATTGTATGCAAGCATAACCTTTTAATTTACTGACATGTGCAAACCAGAGCATTACATTAAAACTGGGAAACAAATTACAGCACTTCCAGAAGGTGAGTGACTTCTTCGCACCTCTGGCCAAAGAAAATAGCAAAACGGTGGAAGTTTCAATTTAAATATGTATATTGATGTAAAATATCACACAAAAGGACAATACAAAGTGGTAAAACAAAAAAGCACAGAACAAATCCTTTCTGGGTTTGTCTTCACAAGTTAATGTCCAGTGAAGGTTTCTTGCCCACTAATCCACTTCTTGAGACCATGTCAAAATCATCTCCCTCCCACCTACTGTTTTTAGTCCATCTCCCTACTACCTAAGAATAAACCTAGACACTCTTCCTCTCAATTCTAGACATTAGGCTACAGAGGGCCATGATATCTATCTGCAACTTCTATGTAGCCTTCAAAAGTGCTTAGTCTCTCAGGCAGCTTCCTTCCTGACTACATTAAAGCCTAAAGCAGCCCTTCTCATCACGGTCAATGACCAGGTTCTGCCAATTTAAGCTTTGATTGGGACCTGCCTGTCCTTCTCAACCTTACTCCAATAAAAGTGTGATTCAGACATTCCAATTTTAATGTTTGTGTTCTTCTCCTATAGCCTTAGAGATCCTCTAATCTGTTGGATATCCCACACCACATTTTCACTTTCATTATTTTTGAGTCACAGCACAAGCAAGGATTTCTTCTCTTATACTTGCATGTAATGATGCAATCCTATTATTAGTGACAGTTCTATTTTCGCTCTTTTCCTTGGTGCCAACTTCACTTCTGCCTACCAACTGTGGACCACACAACCCTTCACACAGTTAAATATTAACTATGTACAATCATACAACAATGGCTTATTGCAGGAAAGCAAATGGATTCAAACACAATTTAAACATACTGAAGATTAACACCTGCTAACAAAAATTAAAAAAACACACACAAAGAAAACTATATAAAGTCTTTCTGAGGAGTGGAATGAAGAATATACGGCTAATGATTGCATCCAATGCGTTATAATGGCACCTATGAAAAGCAGAATCAGTGAGAGTAAAATATGTTGTACTGTGAAACAAAAAATTGGCAACTCAGTCTCCACCACTAAGCCATTATGTGACCTTGAGCAAGTTATTTAACATGAGCAGGAAGATAACTTTTATTTCTAACAGAGGAAAGTGCCATTGGTACCATAATAAGTTGCTAAAGAAAATTAAGTCTGTTTGTTGGAAGAAATTGAATTCTTGCGCTGTGTACTGAAGTGGAACATTTCTTGATAAAATTTTAACAACTGTAATTGCTAATAATTTTGAAATCTAGAAAGCATTACAATGCTACTTACAGATTTATACCTGGCCCTATAATCATCATTACAAAGTTGACTTCTAATTTGTGTCAGCAATGTGCACCTTTTGTGCTTGGAACATCATAACAAAAAATGCCTCAACAGTAATTATGACAGTGAATATAAGTTCATTTAAATATGAACAATCACATTTGCACTTAACACTATATCAAGCATGGAAAGATTAAATTTATGAAATCTCAACTGCTATGATTCCTGACAAATGAATCTTTGACTAATGTTTCACTAAGGCTTTGGTTGTCAGGCACTGATGCCAAACAAACAAATCTGTATTTGACCTTTAACATACACACAAAGAGCCATGTTCCTCAGCAGCGTTTTGTTTACATCACGCTAGGTGCTGTGCACTAATGTTACACATCCTGGAGGCAGATGTCTCAGTGTATATATTCTTGTACGTCTGTTTACACACGTTATGAAGAACAAACACTGTAGTACACATGTTCACCAGAATGGCACAAAAGTAATTATGTTAAAGACAATACTAGACAACCAGTCATTTTTCCGAGTCCTTAGTGTGATCATCTGGATTTATTTGGCACTGTGACGCATACAATATTAGCATCACCCATGATGGAATAAGCATTAGTCACTGCCTGACAGCAACTTACTAATCGCAAACGAAATGTCAAATGACTACTTCGACTTCTCTAATAACAAAAGCCTTTTGAATGAACTGTCAAAAACAAGAAAAAGTAAATAAGTTGCAGTACCCGACATGCTTCTAAAGATTGCATTTAACCATTTATTGTAAGCATATACTGCAATACACCTACATGTGTCAAGCAAACTATTTTAAAACCCATAAATAAATATCTAAATAAAGCAGGTTTAAAAACATCGTATTCCTTCCAGCTGCTAATAAAATGCAGATGATCAAAAATGAATTAAGCTTTTGCAAACTCAGAAAAAAAAGTTTGTGACATGAAAGAGAAGACAACAGACACTCTTTACATGAAACAAAGGTGCACAATTTAAACTTGCAGTACATTAACTGACATTCTTTCTGGGGCTGGTTTATGGTTTTGCACCCAGAAAAGCCTGTAACTTCTATGAATGACCAGAAAAATACTGCTACTGAAAGCAGAGGGCTAGGTGATGCATTAAATATACCTAAAGCCAAAATCCTGGCAAAGCAGCCATATATGTAAGACGTTTCAAGTATTTAACTTTAAGGTAAGAATGTGGACATCCTATTACACTTTTGACAAAATAGTCAAAGTTACATATTTTACAAGATTCTATGATGTTAGAATGCAAGTTTTAAAAACACATATGCTTAAAGACAACAGGTTTTAGACAATACCCATCAAATCAATTAAATAAAATGTATAAAAAAAAATCATAGATGTGAGAAATGGCTATGAATACTGTGCAACATTCCTTAAAAACAAAACTGGCTCTCATCCAAACATTGACATCATTCGTTATTTCTTTGCCTTTTCAAAACAAGACCTCTCTCCTACAGATACAGTATTAAATGGAGTCTACTTTTTTCACAGTTAACATCATTTAACAATCTGAACATAAACCATCATGATGGTACTGCGGTTAGCTGCTTTACTGTGCTAAGGCCCTGGTTTCCAAGCCACAGTCTGTTTGGAGTTGGCACATTCTTCCTCTGTCTGCAGTGGGGTTTCTATAGGTACCCCTGCTTATCCACCTACCTCAAAGACATGCAAGTTAGGATTTCTGGAAACTGGCAGAGTGTGAGTCAGTGTGTATGCAGGCGTGACTGTTCCCCTTAATAAACTAACATTCATTCAAGGAATTATTCCAGCCTTGCTCCCTATGCTGATGGGATAGGTTCTGGCATCCTCAACTGTCATTTACTTCAAACAAGTTGAAAGATGATTACATAACTTAATTTGAAAATCAAATGGTAAAACAGTGTAGATGAGTTGCTGAGTAGTGTAGCTGGGATCATTTGTAAAGTAAAAGTAATTCTTAAGAATATTGAATATCCTCTTTACTTTTAGATTTTTACATTCCCTTTAGTGCTTTAGAATAGAATGGCTAAACAGTATCATGTATTTCTACAGCTGTTTCATTGTGAAATAAATCACATCAACGTGGGAGATTAATCTTTCACATTAATTCAATAGTCTTTTATTAATTTTTGTTAAATATCAGTCATTATGGCAATAAATTTTATTTCTCCTTAGCACTAATTAAAAAAACATAGCAATGAAAACAGTAACATTATTTGTATTGTGTTTTTGTTTATTATTGTTCGAGTTCATCAATGTGTGGCCTTGGTTGCGTGTAATATTTCTCTCTATGGCAAATATAGAAAAGGTATTTCTGATTCTTTTTGTCATGTTTCCAGTTTTTATGTAAATGTATGCAAAAGACAGGCTGACAGATAGAAATAGAGTATGTGTTTAAAAAGTTGTAAGTTTTATTGATCATTTTTGAAACACCCAAAGACCAAGAGAGTAAAAAGGAGGTGATTCAATATGATTTTAATAAAAGAAAACTCACAATGACTGATCATGAAGTTTAATTTCTTAGTGGGGACCAATAAGCATGAGTAAGCTAAATTTATTATAAAATTGCCTTCCTTTCAAAACACATCTGCATTTAAACTTTACATAAACTTAAGCCTACAAGTTAAAATGCAATTTACTTTTTCGGGATTTAGTATAAGTGCCTGATAGCAGAGTGGTTTGTTGCATTGTTTGCTAAGTTTGTTAAGCTTTGTCTCAAAATACCTAAAAAAATGAAAGGACACAAAATTGTATACAAGTAGAGAAAGAAGTAAAGAACTAAGAAGCATGTACTAAATTGGGAAACCAATAGGGCTTGCTGTTCCTTGCCAAGTACGACAACTGTGAGAACTTCCAGTCATGTAAATTTTACTTTTCACTTTTTCATATTAATGAAATTTGCTTTAATGTTTAAATGCATTCATTATGACATACCCCTAATATAACATATTATAATACTGCCAATACTACATTCTTAAAAATTAATGAAACAGTTCAATTCCATTTATATAGCATATTCACCGCAGAAAATTACATGAGAAATTATATTGGAATCAAAGTTTATATCATTTAGAAAAAGGAAATGCCATACACAATGGTGGAGAAAGAAAAACTGAAGTAGCCAAATCAAACATAAGTTATACAGTATGTGCAGTTTACTTTTTCAGTTTTCTTCTTTAATGTTAACTGAATTGCTTTTTAAGATTCAGTAACTGAAATTGTTTTTTTTCCTTAACCAGTCAGTCAGTCAGTCAGTCAGTCACTTTCTAATGCACTTAGTCCTGAACAGGGTCACGGGTATTGCTGGAGCCTATCCCAGCAAGCAAAGGGAGCTAGACAGATAAACCCTGGACAGGGCACCAGTCCATCACAGGGTGAAAACGCACACAACCCGCACACATCACATAAATAGCAGGGCCAATTTAAAAATCACCAATCCACCTATCCAGCATATCTTTGAACTGTGGGAGAAAACCGGAGCACATGGAGAACGTGCAAAGCAAGCAAAGAGATGACAAGGTGGTCTCAAACTCAAGCTAATTTTTGCTGTTAATAGAATATGTTATTTAGTTCTATCGTTTGTTAAGTGCTCTCATTCTGCTACACCAGACATAATTGATGAGTTAATTTCCCTGCTCTGGAAAAAAAATGTTAAGACAGTAAACAAGAAAGTGTAACAAACACTGAGATGGAAAAAACTGACAAAACAGAATTGACAGGTCAGCTCTTCTTTTGTTTGGGATATTTAATGTTTTATTTAAATCATGCTGCCTCCCAAACACCTCTAAAACAACACATGTGAGCACTCTGGCTTTGCAACTAAACATAATGTACAGGTAATCCCCAGGTTACGGACATCCGACCTACGACTTACGAACGAGGACGCAGCTGCACTGCATGCGCCTCAGTAACTGCCGCTCTGTCATCTTTGGCCTGGGGATGCTGCAAGCGGTGGCTGGAGGGTGTACGATTTCGCTGCTCGTGCAGTGTAGTTACCCTCGGGCAGCCCCCGTTGGCAAGCGGTGACCCGTGGTCCATAGTCACCGGGGCCACAGCTATCACTCGTGTGCAGGACGATGGTTCGCTGCCCGCCCACTACGCTGCAACAGCTACTGCTCCTGACTGGACACAGGCTGGATGGAGCGGAGGGGGGCGTTTCACTGCCCGCCCTGCTGGTAATGCTGCAAGCAGTGACCCGGTTGTGGCTGAAGGGAGGCCACTGAGGGTGAACGGGGCAGCGGGGGTAGCATTGTAGTGTACCTCAGATGGCTGCCTGTTGAATTAGGATTGGGCGATTCACTACCCGCCTTTAGCCGCACCGTGTTCATTCTCGGTGGGTGGACGCTGCATGCAGCATACTGTAGTGTAGGTGACTGTGTGGTGGGTGAGTGATGAACACCCCCTCGCCGCCCCCAGTCATTCTCAATAGCAAGCCTGCCTGTACTGTTACACACATAGCAGGAAGTTGTCTCTTGTCAGTACATTAGATGTGTTGACGGGTGCCATCCTGCTGTGACAGTGTGTATAGCGCTGTGCAGAAGAGCTCTTCTTAACCTTTTGTCTTCACCCTTCAAGAATGTCTCTGAAACACAAATCTGATGCAAGTGCTGGTGATGCAGTACAGAAGAGAAAAACCATCACCATTGAAAATAAAGTAGAAATAATAAAAAGGTCAGAGAGGGGTGAAACTCCATCATTCATTGGCAGAGCACTTGGTTACAGTCGGTCAACAACTGTATTAACTTTAATACATTTAACTGTATTAAATGTATTAAAATAATCTACCTGTTCCGACTTACATACAGGTTCAACTTAAGCACAAACCTACAGTCCCTATCTCGTACGTAACCCGGGGACTGCCTGCATTTCTTTTTCTTCTCAATGTGTTTCTCCTGTTCCATCATGGTAATTACATACTGTCTCTTTCTTTTTCTATTTTATCACATTGTCTACTCCTCACTTCACATTTTTCCAACACCTATTCATTTGTTGTGCCTATTTTTAATTCTACAAGATATCCCCACAGGTTGTCTGACTCATGGAAAAGGTCATTCCAGCAGGCTACTGCACTGCTAATGCAAAAGAGCATTCAGGTCGGCAATAAACACACAGTCCCACCCTAATGATATTACAGTAATCCCTCCTCCATCGCGGGGGTTGCGTTCCAGACCCCCCCGCGATAGGTGAAAATCCGCGAAGTAGAAACCATATGTTTGTATGGTTATTTTTATATATTTTAAGCCCTTATAAACTCTCCCGCACTGTTTATAAATATTCCCCGCAGCGTTATACAGCATAATCCCTTTGTATTCTCTTAGATATTAGGTAAGATTCATTGAAATTATGTATATAAACACACTGTTTATATACAGTAAAACCTAAATATTATTTTAAAGATATTGAGTGTCTCCGATATCACATATGTTACAGCCATTACGATAGACAGGCCACCAGCAATAAATACGTACAATGCAAGAAAAATAGTATACAGTAAATGTGTGTACAGTGACACTAAACGTACGTACATGTACTAAGCACTGTAAGAAGAAAATTAATTATGGTTACTCACCAACAATGACACGATGACTTGTCCGATAACAATGAGTTTAATTTTACTGCACAACAAAGGAGAGCGTTACAGCCCTTGTAAAGGAGCCACTTCAGGCGATTGTGTAGCACTGCCGTTGTTCTTCTTCTGGCAGTCTTCAATCCAAATCCCTAAAGCAGATTCCATCCAGACTACTGCCTTATTACATCCACTTACAACTCGTTTTGCACCCTGGTTAAAAGGACGCTGCAGCCGTAGATCTTATATTCCTTTCCTACTTTTTAAATAAAAAGAATCGTAGCCTTCAACAAATCCAAAACGTTTACCTTTTCGGCAATCGTTAACATCTTCTTCTTGCGCTTGGGCACGGCACCTGAAGCAGTAGCAGATTGTTTTGGAGCCATAATGAAGGGCTTGACTATGCACAAAGATAAACATTAAAGAGCACAACTCTTTACACAGCGAAGCACGTTGATGCTGAATGAGCGAGATGAGACTTCCTGGTTAACACTGCATAGCTCCTGCGTGCTCTGATTGGTTAGCTTCTCAGTCAGGAGAACTTAACTGCGTGCTCTGATTGGTTAGCTTCTCAGCCATCCGCCAATAGCGTCCCTTGTATGAAATCAACTGGGCAAACCAACTGAGGAAGCATATACAGGAAGTAAAAAGACACATTGTCCGCAGAACCCGCGAAGCAGCGAAAAATCCGCGTTATATATTTAGTTATGCTTTCATATAAAATCCGCGATAGAGTGAAGCCGCGAAAGTCGAAGCGCGATATAGCGAGGGATTACTGTATTTACCATTACAAAAAAAAACAGCCATTATACATGAAGTGTTTCACACACGTGCGAGTAGGAGGCAGCTAAAGGGCCCAAACAATTGTAATAACACCTTTGACCAGGGGGTGGCAGGGTGCACTGACTTATCTTTCCTTGCAGACCTTTCCCGGGAAATCCTGCAAGGTTCTGGCACCTCCGAAGACATCACTTCCTATACAGGCCTTTAAAACTGCCATCAAGGAGTCAGTTCTGTTTTGGACTCAGTCTGGTGAACATCTCTGTTACTTTAAAGGCCTTTTGCAGTCAGGGATATTATACGGGTGGCTGTCCCAAACTTTTTTATGATGTCTGGACTCAATTATTGTTAAAAGTGTTTATTTTTTATCGTAATATGTTAAATGTTAGGCTGGAGATTTGCTTTCAAAGTTCATTTTTTAATAATAAATAATAATACATTTTATATAGCACCTTTCACATGCTCCCTATCCCACTTTAAAACAAATGTCTGGATGTAGAAAATTCATTTAAACATGTTAAACCATGGTTTTTTGTTCTAAAAGTATTTGCATTTACCAACAAACAAACAAGGCATAAGAAAGCATATAAAGGTGAATTTCAAGTGGCACCTACTCTATAACAACAAAATGCTGTATTCTTTTAATTTCTAGAACAAAAGCATCTTTTTCTATAGGAAAGACTGCTACATGGAATGTATACAAGCATGTATTCTCTATTTCATCTTCTGGATAGAAAATAAACTGTAAAATAATGCAAGCTAGCTTTATAAATACATAGATTTATTTTGCAGAAATACTCTGAGGCACAAAAAAAGGCTCCAAAGAGCACAAACGGCACAGCCAGGGATGCCAGATAAGGCAACAGCAATCCAAGACACACAGGTCCCAATCAGTAATCCAAAACAAAACGGAGAATAAGGTCAAAAATCCAGTAAATCACAAATAATCTAAGAGCACAGAAAATCATAGTAGAAACTCACCACTCTTGGGGAACCATTCACAAGGCACACAGAACTTTGCAAATGAACGAGAAAGACAGTAAAGAGATATATGAACCCCACTCAGGGACGTAACCTATGACATCATACCATCTAATACCATGATATAAAACGATGATGGCTTACAGTGTTAAATTTGGATTCCTTTGCATAATGCAAACTCTTGTCTAGTTCACACTTTATTTGCCTTTTGGTTTAAGACTTTTGTTAATGTCCTTTATACCATGCATTTTTGGTGTATGATCATTTTGGACAACTGTTAAAAGATCATTAGCCTGAAATTTAATGGTCTTTTAATTCAGCCTTTTTATCCCCTGATAATTGTGAGGACAAGTCCTGTATTTTCATTGTACGCACAACAGACAATTTAACAGAAGAGTTTTTGTCACAGAACTCAGTGATTTATCAATTACTCGATATTGTAACCTTTGTTGCTTTAGAAAACCTCTTCCATTTCTTAATAATCTGGAAGTGAAAGATATTTCAGTGACTTTAAAAGAGAATAAGACATTCTATATCAGAGAAAAGTACATTTAAGTCTGATGACAATCAGTAATTATGATGCATCATTTAATGTTTCAGCAGCCAAGAGATAGTTACACAAGTACACGAGGATATAAGGGGAAGCAAAAGGCCAACACTGATGTTCCTATTAGTGTCCAGTAAACCATAATATGTAAATACATGAGGCTGTCTAGTGTTGCAGAATATGTTCAAAAAGAGTTAAAAAAAAATTTTTGCATATATAACGGAATACACCTTAATAAAAGGACATGTATCTGTTCAAGTGCTATGTCTCTGTCATTCCAAAAAGATGGCACATCAAAAACATTAAAATGGCATTTACAAATCCCTTAACAAATGGCGTATTACTGAGACAGATGCAATGCATGGTGCCCTGCAAATGTTAATGAAAAGGTCTATGTTGATTACTTAAATGTAAACGCATCTTAGACAGGTTGCAAAACCAGTATAATACATCAAGATATTACAAAATCTATGGAACCATCCTTGCATGGTGTCAATAATACATGTTAGTATTGTTCGTTCAACAGTGTAGTTTGTGTTTTAATGTCACACTTAAGGTGTTTTGATATGAAAACAGTAACATTTCAATGCTAGAGGGTAATCTGAAAATTGCTGCCAATCAGGAGTAGCCTTTCATGACAACAATGAAAGCAACTGCAATTTGAACTCTTCAGCTGGATAATGTTGCATGCCACAAGCCTATGAAAAGCTTGGAAAGGATCAATGAATGTGAAAGTAAATTCAGTATAGTGCACTAGCTGCTAATTCTTTGACTATTAAATCAGTCACTCTCTCTCTCTACTTATATACCGTATATACTTATGTATAAGTCAGGTCCTGAAATCCGAAAAATAGATCATAAAATCAGACACTGACTTATACGCCAGTTTGTCTATTTGAGCGTAGCAGTGTAATTCGGTTTTTGTTCAGCACTCTTTGGAACTGTTGCTTTTTGTCTGCGCACTGCGTCAGTTCACGTGAGCCGCTGAATATGGTTTTATATGTCACTCGCTCGCTTCTAATTGTTTCGCTGCCTTCTTAATTATATAATGCATGTTTTCTTTAGCGGTTTTTGGAGCTCTTCCTGGTTTTCTACGTACTGCGTGATTACGTGGGAGGCGTGATGATGTCACACGAAACTCCGCCCCTCCACGGCTTTCGAGCTCAACTCCATTACAGTATATGCAGAAAAATAGCTTCCAGTTATGACCATTACGCGTAGAATTTCGAAATGAAACCTGCCCAACTTTTGTAAGGAAGCTGTAAGGAATGAGCCTGCCAAATTTCAGCCTTCTACCAATACGGGAAGTTGGAGAATTAGTGATGAGTCAGTGAGGGCTTTGCCTTTTATTAGTATAGATTACATGTTCATCTTTAATGTAAGTTACCTTTCGAGTTGATGTGTGTGAACTTGCACAAAAGAAAAATAAATATTTTTTTAATTTTTGAAAAATGTACTAGTAAACACCATTTACAACCCAGACAGCTAATATGAACCTTTCTTATTTCTTTCATATTTTTAAATATTTCTTTAATACCACCTCTTAGTCTCCACTTACTAAGGATGAAAACATCAAAATCCTTCAGTCATAATCTTGCAGTATAGCAATATGTCTAGAAACTATTCTTAGGCTTTCTCTAACTCTATTACCGTTTTTTACTTGTTAAAACAATGGACTATGAAAAGTGTACACCATTCTATAGAAGATGTATCCCCATAAATGTATACAGCTTGCACATATCCTATCTTGAACTGTACTTCAAACACAAGTAAATTATAAGAGTCCAGGCTCCCATTAGCTTTTTTAATATTGCTATGATACCTTAAATTAAAACTCACACAATACCAAAACAAAACTGTATAATGTTAAAAGCTTTGTGCAAAATATGATAATATTTACAGTATTTCACTGACAGGCATCAAGAAACATTTTGAAATACTTCTGTGATTGATATAGATGCACATTTGCAAAGATCAAAAATGCATGTTTTAAAAAGCTACTGTATTAGCACCCTTATGAGGCTAAATGTTTTCATTTTAACATAAAGAATACAAAATTCCAATGACCAGAAAAACCAGAAAGCTGAAAGAAGAAACCAACAGCCTACCTCATCTGTGTTACTCTATTTCCATGGATACAGTATAAATATTTTCAATTCATTTCTTAATTATTAGGAAAGCTTTCACTTTGATATATAAATCTATTCTACTTCTGGCAATCTGTAATGTAATTGGCACCCTTAATCTTGAAAAGTAAGGTATAACATGAGTGCTAAGGTTTCCTTTTCAACTGTGCACTTTGTATGAAGTCAGAATGGTTTCTGAACACTGATCACTGTTCTGTTTTAACACTTTTGCATGTGATTGGAATTAAATGATTAAATGTAATGAATTAAGGTTCACATGGCAAATTGAAACATGATTTTAATTGAAGGACAAAGCCACTCAACTCTGTCTGTAGAGGGCCATTGCAGCCACTAGTCCTAACTGTAAATATTCTGTTAATCAGAAGCTGATTAGCAGCCCTACATCTAAAGTTCTATAGTATACATATTTTTAAGCAAAATGTTATTTCGGTTTTCACAGTCATCATTAATATATTAGGTGGCTGCTTGCATGCACTTGTAAAATAATAATATGCTATGCGTTATAATCTGTAACCCATTTAACAGGCTTATGATTTCAGCCCCTTTCAATCAAAGGCATCAACTGTACAGGACACTGGACCTTCCAGCATCCAGTGGTAAAGGTGGTACACAGCTTCCTTATTTTATTTTGGTTATTTCACGTTTTGTCATTTCAATATGAATCTCTCCTGGACAATCTCACAATGTAACCTAAATCATGGTAATGCAGGGAGGCAGCATAATGTCCAAAACTAAGAACAAGTTCTTTATAGTTTTTTTAGCATGGCTTAATAACTGTTTTCTAGGAAATGTGAAACCACTGATCTAATTCATTATTTTCTGTTATCAACCCTGAATCCATAAATTAAAATTTTAACTTTCAAATCATGGCTGCTGTTTAAATCTGGTTCTACAGTACTACTGTATATATGAAATCCTGCTTTTGACTAGACATTTCCATTATAGAGGAAATATAACATTTAGCTAAATGTATTTATTTTGTAAATTGTTTTAGATTAGATTAAATTAGATTAACTTTACTAATACAAAAGGGAAATTTAGCGACATATAGAAGCAGAAATATAAAACAAAGAAAAGACACACAGGACAAATAGTGCAACAATCAATCAAATCAACCAATAAATAAATTTTACACCAGACTTTAGTAATATACATTTTTTATGAGAGTCCACTCAATAATGATGCTCTATAAATACACAGCAGTTTAAGCATAAACTCACTTGACACATAGTCTAGACCTGATATATAACACAGAATCCTGTATTATCATTTTGGACTTTGTAATGGCTCCTGGTTTTAGCCTCCAGCCAGTATTTAACTGCATCTAGTACTTTCCTTCCTAAGTGAAGAGAATACATCTATTTATATTGAATTTCATTTGCTTCATATACACACACCTGACCTTTGTAAAAATTCATCCGTAGGTATTTTATTCACCCTACATTACATTCTAACTCATCCAGTTCAGCGTTACATGTAAACTTAAATAACTTGTTTGTTAGATTTGTATCTACATAGAAACTACTACAAATTGAAAAAAAATTAACTTCAGCACTATAGCCCCACTTCTGATAACATCTAATTCAGAAAAAGATCCTCATACCTCAAACCCATAACCCATATCTACATTTTCCTGTTGCTGCAGTTCAATACTAATGTGACTCTACAATCCACACAGGTTAGATTTGGTTCTTTATAAATGGATATTCAAAGTTTTCCCCATTGCTATGGCAGTTCCTCTTAAGCTCAGTCTTTTACATTGTTATGAAGTGGTTTATTCTTATGAACTTTTAGATTGGAGGTTGGGGGTGGTGGTGAGTATAAGAGACAAAACTGGCCTCCAGTATCAAGAGTTGACCACATTAGGCAAAACTGGCTATATCAAGATCACATCAGTAGAACACTGTAATATTACCACATATTTATAAACTCAATACAATATAATATACACTATATACTATATTTGCTCAACATAGATCTGCACAACACAAACAACACTGCATATAGATCTATGAATAAATGGAGGACAGAGAGCATGCTACTGTATTTGGAAATCTTTGAAGCTTTGATAACTATTGGTGTTGGAATCCCTTTAAACAGCAAGGCCAATAAAGATGCATTTTAGTGGAGACTGAGATAAGTTGCGTCAATTAAAGAATTGAAAATATAGTCTACTATTTGCCATGAAAAATGTCAGTTTCAGTAAAACTATTGTAGCACATGTTGTAGCTACCAAGCTTTCATTTGCCATGAAGTTAAATTGGTGGAATGTCAATCAGTTTTGGACAGGATCAAGAAGGATCTTTTGTAATGGCACCTCTTCTTGGATTCCATGAGGTGTCACATAAACAGTGGATGTACTAAATGTGACACGTTTTACATTCCTCTTTCAGCCTTTTCTTTTCCACACAAAAAGACATTAAAACAGGTTACTGGAGTATCTGGTTTCACAAATTCTTTGTGGTACTATGCAAAGTACAAAACTGTAGCTATCTTAAAATTTCTCTTTGTCACTATGTAGTGTGTGCTTCAGTAGTTAATTACTTCTGACAGCCAAGGACTTTATATCTTGCTATTTGAGCAGTCCTGGAAAATACAAGATGGGGCATACAAACAGTATGGAGAATTAAACACTAGTTTGCCTAAAAACAGGACAAAACAGCACTGACAACAGCATGAGCTCATCTAAATTTCAACAGATTTCACTGTATCATATTGCTTAAAAGTTGAAAATCATACACTATGAATAGCATCACAAGTTCAAGAAAATCATTTGATCTACAGGTGGTCAATATAATATAAATTAGTGTTCTTTCAACTAGGGTGTAAACTGTAGTGATGTATTTGGGGAAGCACCTTCCTGATTAATTTGATGTGGGGTGAGGGGGCAGCCTAGGAGTCAAAAACACATTATCCACTTACCTTTATCACCCATATCATATCTTACACGAGTAATTAGACAAGCATTACCATGTACTCTGCTTTCATCAACAGCAATGCTGATTTTTGATTCTACATAATTTTTTTGATTCAAACCAATCACAAACTTTTGTTGCAAAATCATTCATAATGTTAGCACAGAAATGGTAAAGTTTACAAACTGATTATACTTTTGCACCATTTATTTTAAGCAGGATTATTAAATAAGTGACCTTTTTTATTAGAAAAGTTTACTTTGCTGCTATATAGTCAAATTTGAAAGAAACTGCCATTTCTTTAAACAAACCAGTATTAATATCAGGAAACTCCTTTTCCTTAATCTTTGCGATCTCAAAAGCCCTTTTATGTGATATGAATTGGCTGTGCTTATAATTGATTTTTCTTTTATTCTGGTTTTCAGAAGTATATCTGCATATCATGCATTTTAACCTTTTCATATTGGATGAAGACACATGGGCCATGTTCCCTCCACTGCTAGGTTGTCAGTTTATATAATTTTTCTATAAAAGAAAAAAAATGTGTATGCTAATATATAATGGGGAAGCAGCTGCCATTACATAAATGGAAATATAAATTACACTGAAAATGTATGGCCAAAACAGTCATTTTTAAAACACAGCTTTATTTTTGATTATGCTCCAAAATAAAAGTGTCTCTGTATCTGTGTGTCTGTCTAGTTGCTAGGGTTAGGAAGAAAAAATTAAAAATAGGCCAAACATGTAGAACAAATTGAAAAAAAAAATCAAAAATGATAATAAAAATACCAAAAAAAGGGTTTAAAAATAAGAAACCATTGGTCTTATTGGCCAGCAACAGCAGCGTGGTAGTGACTTTCTTGTACCCGCTTGAGTCACGTGAACGAGGTTTACAGCTATAATGCTAATGACTTATTTATAAACATATAAATCAAAGTAGACTTTGGAAAACCAAAACTCCACCACATCCAGGCTATAGTTGGTAAACCAGACCAATGTGGTAGCAACCACTGGCACATTTTTCCAGCTAAACACATCTACTATAAGAGTGGTCAATTTGATGAGCAATGCCAAGAGGAAGCAGTAAAAATGGGCAGATCTATTCAAAAAGGAAAAGGCCACTGTGAAGGAAAGGGATCGGGTCCATGTTATTATTCCAGACCAAAAGGACAACTCAAGTATCACATAAAAAACGTGAAGTCCAAGTAGATTTCAACCCATCTTAGAATGGTAGCAAAGCTAGTTTTCATGGTTTGCTTTTATTTAACAGACCCCCAAAATTTCAAAAATGATCCTTGGAAGGGAGCTCATGTCTCATTCAGTTATTCCCAGCTACCTCAAAATTTTGTTTTTTGTTTTGAAAAAGATTAATAAGAGACATGTCTTCCAATGAGAGGTGCAGAAAGAGTTTGCTCATCTCCCAAATTTGAAGTACCAAGGAACACCAAATGCTCTACCTTTAATCAATGTCCTCAGTAAGATACACAGATACTCCAACAGAATTTAAAAGCACACTTCTTTTCAAAAGATGAGCAATGCTTCGCTTTCATCCACAATATTCAGACTTGGTAAGCATGGTCAAATTCACAAAAAAAAATTAGCCATTCTACTATAAGTGGTAAAAGGCTAAGGACACTTCAGTGCTTACTATGCACACCATCTCTCTTGAAAAATGTACAGTAATAAAATTACTTCAGCTCTCCAGCCCAGCGTGCCCCAGAATTACTGTAAATTATGTTGGTTTGAGAATGTTATGTTAGCTTGTCTTTACAATTCATTACGAAGCTAAAGGCAATAAATAAAACACACAAACAGGTCTAACCATGTAAATTTCATATTGCAGACACCTCAGAAAAGAACTAAATTCTAAGTGCAAATGGTAATGCTACTGACTGCCACATTGTTAATAAAAGAATCAATGTTTTAAGAAAACACCAGTTCAACAGACCATTAAATATGTTATCATCCTATTTACCTTTTACCCCTGTTAATCCCAGTTGTAAATTATCCCAGCACAAAAACATGAGAGGTGATCAGATCATTTTAGCAGGCACAGAAATACAATTACTTTACCACTGATCGATGCCAATCAACAATTAAGCATGGAATTTAAATTTTATGAAGTCCGTGAAAGAGGTTATCACAAACAGCAACAAAAATTCAAAGAACCATAAATTACAGTTTACAGAAATGCATTGCGTTCATTTTCTGCATTACTCTTTCAGTATTGAAGAAAAAGGTACAAATGCCTATCCTTATGAACATGTGCCCCATTGCCACAATGTGAAAATATTATATTTACACAAACAGCTCTACTTTATTCTTCAAATTCTAAACAGTATGCATATCATGGCAAACAAAATGTATAAATTAGTTATGTTGAGTCATATTTTTGTAAGCGTGTGACAATTAAAATATATTCAATACACAGGCTATCCTTGTAACCTACACACAGCAGATGTTACAGTTGCCATGCTAGACCATTAATAACTTTGCCCCAAGCAATTATCTCTTTTCATTTGTCTACTCTGTCCTACAGCTGACGTTCAAAACGTGAGAAGTGAAACTGAGAAGACAGTAGATGATCTTCAAAGAGTTTGTAAATGTTCAGTGAACTGGAGCATGAAAAGAGAAAGTCATACCATGAAATATTATGGAACAAATTCACTAAGACTGGTAGGTAGGGTGGTGCAAAATGTAAGCACTGACCAATCTACCAATCATGAAAGACTTTCATCACTAGTTTAAAAATCAGAGCCATTACCACTTAAAATAGATGATCAGAAGTATGCTGATCAACTAGGATGTATTTCATTACTTCTTTCATTCTCCTGTCATGGGCCTGCAGCTTTAGTTACTTGACAATAAAGTCATTTACAAGTTCCATGATGTTGCACTGCATCAGGGAAGCACGTTTTCAGTGTTTTTGGAACTTCCCTCTTCATTTCAGTTTTCTGACTCGGTCTGCTAATATTTATGTTTGGACTGTGTCTTTCATTCCAACAAAGTGTACTTCTGCAGTGAAGTTTTTATGATCTTGAGAAGTGGGAATTTAAATGTAAGCTGTGAGCCTGACCAAAATTCTCCCAGGTTTCTATTTTGACAAAATAAACATCAAAATGTCTAAATAATATTTTCTGTTTCAGCCAACAACAAATGGTGGATAAATTATTAAACAAAATAAGAGACATTAATGTTGTTGTTATTGACTATATTCTGTATATAGGGGGTCCTAGGGTTACGACACAGTTCCGTTCCTACAACAGTGATGTAACCCGAATTTTGGTGTAAGTCGAAACACACCCTAGCCTAAGTCACTTTCCTATCTTAACACATTTGCAAAATCATAATCTAGAACATAAAAGCACAACTAAGCCACACAAAAAGGAAAAGGACATAAATATACTGTACTGTACACTGTACTGTAGTAACAGAAAAAATGAGTGTAAAAAAATTTCCTTACCTTTATTCCTTCTCATGTATAACTTTTTTTCAAGTTTTTATGGGAGTGAGCATTGTAAACTCGAAACGTAGTATGTCGAGACATTGTAACCCAAGGACCCACTGTATTGTTTCAACATGCTATGAATGATCAAAATTTTAGGCTTTAATTCTTCATCA
This sequence comes from Polypterus bichir lapradei, assembly GCA_026402145.1. Taxonomy (NCBI): domain Eukaryota; kingdom Metazoa; phylum Chordata; class Cladistia; order Polypteriformes; family Polypteridae; genus Polypterus; species Polypterus bichir. Next base: position 116,262,142 of record JANRMT010028174.1, on the reverse strand, counting down.
TAGTTTACATCTTATCTCTCTCAGAGTTCTGTTGTAGGAATAAGGCTAGCAGATTGCAGCTGGCATTTACTGAAGCCTCCACTTCAAATAAGAACCTACACTTTACAAAGGATGCATGGCCTCTAAATTCATCAAACATATGGAATAACATTAACACCATGATTTTAATAACATTGGATCTTAAGAATTAAAATCCATCCATTCATCCACCCATTTTCCATTCTCGCTCAAGAGTAGACCAGTCATAGGGTAGCTGGAGCCTACCTCAGCAATTACTGGGCCCAAGTCAGGAACAACACCTGGACAGAGTACCCATCAAGGTGAACAAACATACACACAAACACTCTATGTTCAATTAATTAAAATAAAGAAAAAATCATTGGAGTCTATGTGTCTAGTAGAAAATGCAAAATACAATAACACTTTAGGTACTGCAAAAATGCATCTGTTACTCATTTACTATTATGTAAAAAGGCCTTAACAAATACTTCTTTGGATCTTCATAAAAAGTCCAAAGCATCGATAAAGTGCATTTTTTTTGCAGTACCTAAGCTAAAGCATTATCCAAAATACTTATTGAATCAAATATAGCTTTAAATAGGTCCTCATTTCCTCATTAATAGTTAGCTAGAGGTATAGTAGAAACAGATTGAAAAACTGATCATTCATTAATTCCAATAAAAATGTAAGTAATGTAAAATGTAAATAGAATATATACATTGTAGCATTTTTAAATGACAACTTTTTACATTAGTTTAACATTTTACAGAAAACATTGTGCTCACTAACTACCAAACCTTTTTTCCCTTAACTATGTGGACTGCATAATATTTTATTTCTATCTGCAGAAAATGCAACACCCTAATGGTGTTATTTTCACTCCTATATAATTTTTTAAATAATGAATAAAAAGCTGGTTGTGTTTTTAGTGTTAAAAGTATTGGTAAAAATGTTCATCATCTTTTTATTTCTTCAGTAAACACTTTAATCTGTCTGGCTTCAGTCACAAAACAAGTAACTGCAAGACTGGAACCAATTCTAGATCAGATACCAGTCTACTGTACTTACTTGTGCCATATTATATTTTTCTACTAACACTAAGTACTACACGCTAAAGGATGCTAAAGGAGGCATTAATAGCACAATTGATAACATCAGATGTAAGCACTGGATATTTGTGTGCACACATGGATGATGAGATATTATTGCAGTGATTATTCTTTATGACCCCCCATGCTCTCCCAATCTGTCTACTGACTTCACAGGAAGAGTCACCAGAAACATGAATGTCACTGCCAAGGTAAGTAAACCTCTCAACAAGGTCAACACTCACTCCGCAAACAGACACACTGCTGATGGCTGTCCCCATGAAGTCATTAAAGGCCTGGATCTTGGTTTTTATCCAGGACACTCGCAAGCCCAGACACTCAGACTCCTCACTCAGTCTCTCGAGCGCCCTGATCAGAGCTTCCATTGACTCCACGAAGATCACAGCATCATCAGCAAAGTCAAGATCCGTGAATCTTTCTTCACTAACAGATGCCCCACAGCCACTGAACCCTACGACCTTGCCCAACTCCCAGTCCATACAAGCATTAAACAGAGTAGGAGCAAGAACACACCCCTGACAAAACCCAGAATCAACTGGGGAAAACGCAGAGGTCCTGTATCCACTCTGCAAAGCACTCACAGTACCAGTGAACAGGTCAGCCATGATATCCAGCAACCCTCAGGATGCTCCACAGGGCAGCTCGATCAACTGAGTCAAACGCTTTGCGAAAATCGACAAAGGCTGCAAAGAAACTCTGCCAGGATGCGGTCGATGGTAGACTTCTTAGGCCTAAAACCACTGGTCACAGGTCGCTGGAAAGGGGTGTTTGGTGCTCCCGATATCTATGCAAAAGGATGAAGGTCAAAGTTTTTAGAGTCCTGGTGATTCCTGTCTTGCTATATGGTTGCGAGACATGGACGCTATCTAGTGACCTGAGACGAACACTGGACTCCTTTGGTACTGTGTCTCTCCGGAAAATCCTTGGGTACCGTTGGTTTGACTTTGTGTCGAATGAGCGGTTGCTCATGGAGTTCCGAATGAGGCACATTACCTGCATTGTGACAGAGTGTCAGTTACGGCGTGTTTCCCCGAGGGTGATCCAGCTCATAAGATTCTCATTGTTGGGGACCCAAGTGGCTGGACCAGGCCAAGGGGTCACACACGTAACATCTGGCTGTGGCAGATGGAGGGTCATTTCCGGAGGGTGGGACTAGACCGCGTAGCTGCGTGGAGGGTTGCAAACTGGTATCCCAAGTTGTTTCGCCGTGTAGTGAGTGCGGCAACGCACTGTACCAGTGCATGCTCCCCAACTTCACTTGACTTGATTGTTCTTTATATTGTATTGTTATACTCTTTATTTTGCTTTTTTGTCTGTATTAGTTTGCTAAGTGCAATTCCTATTTTTCCAGCTTTTTGTTACGGTGTTGGCAAAACATTTTCTCGTTATGGATTACAGTTTCCAAGTCTTTTCAAAACTGTTATCACCACAACGTGCTATTACATGAGCAATTCAATTTAGAGGAAAAGGTGAGTATCAAACAAAACAAAAGCAATCCAAACAATTTAAGCAAGCAATCTAACAATTATTAATCTGTAGTCCTGTTGTCTGCATGCTAATATAGGCTAAAACAAAACACTAACTACTACTTTATGAAGGATTTGTTTCTGGTGGCACATGTTCTACATGATGTACAGAGCATCAAATTCAGTGTAAATTAAGGAGGATCCAAGCTGGTTTCTGGAGAAATTAAAAAAACCATGTAACCTGATCAACCAAAGACAATTAACATACAATATGAAGGTGGCACAAAACCATAGTGGCAAAAGAAAATCCATATAGACCGAGGGAGACTATGCTTCCCAACATCTATGGCTTTATTACAGTAAGGAATAATTAAATATGGGAATTTCAAAAATTAATAAAAACAAAATTATTTAGTCAGCATATTCTTGCTGGTTGCTGCATTTTATGTGAAAACAGTCTATCAATGAATGGCCAGACAATTTAATAAACTTTCCATCCTTCTATTTATATTGAAAAACAAAAATGAATAATTAAAAAATGCTGATAAAATATTACCTGAACATTTTTATGAACAGTAACTGTTCTTTCTAAATCATTTCTTTGAAAACATCCTTTTCCACCAGTACTGTCACCCTTCTTTGCATGTTATATCATGAAGAGTAACTCTGACACTACAATTCATCTTCCAGATTTATCTAATAGACACACCTTCTTTGTAGTGGGAAGTCTGTTGTTGACCGGTAATAGCCCTGTCCACCCTCATTCCTGCCCAATATAGCTACTATATTCAACAGCTCTCTTATAAAAGGCAGATGTGTAAATACTATATACACTCTTTATTAAAAAAGACCACTTTGCAAAGCTTGCTAAAGTACTACATCAGATAGCATCATACAGTATTTATGCCAAACGTAAGTAAACGTGTATATAAATCAAGTGCTGTACAGGGGCAGCATTAAAAAATATCTAATCTTAGAAAGAAACTACATTATACAAATTAAATAAGATGAAAAGAGCGTATGACAGTGAGATGTGCTGCTCTCCTTTTAGGTATCAGCAGTTATCTTGCAATAACCTGTATACTACATGCAGTAAGTACTCTTATGCAACCTGCAACAGTTCATTAAATGATTAAAGCTCTTATCTGCATCAATCCTAATTTTGCTGTGCAATAATGTTTTGTTATAAGCAGTGCCTCACAAAATACATGTGACTTTATAATTAGCAAACTTGGAAATAAATTGAATCATTCCTTTTGTGACACAATTCTGATAAATCTGATTGGGAGATTATATTGTCAATTTTTTTTTAACTGCTACTAATGCTAAATTACAAATCTCCACAAAAATCATAAAATAGAAAAATAAATGTGCAAAATTCTAACTCAGATAAGGTTAAGGCTTAGTTGTTTAATTCTAGGTCCTTTTATGTATAATAATTTAAAAGGGTTAAGTTGCAGAAAGTTGTAGTCAGATCCCATGCAAAATGCACTTTCGGATATCAAGTTTGTTTGCCTGAAAGTTAGACCTCTATTTAGGAAGAATAAACGTGAGCATTGGGAGCTTGAAGCCACCTATGTGCACAATTGTGTCATGCCACACACAAAGAGATACTACATATTCAAGTGAGTAGGACAAGAAGGATTAATTTAGGATGGCAACAATGGAAAGGACTTCTTTTCCACACTGATCAATCCTTCTTCATTTTGATATTTCTTCTCCTACGATTGGGTGAACCTCATTACTATCAATCTTGTTAACATTTAGATGCTATATATATGAATTTCAAATCTGTGTGCTTGAGCAATTCACCGCTAATGCTTTTGTTTAGGATTAGGCTATCTTAACATTTCCTGGCTACTATGAAGTTTTCGCTTCATGGTGTAGCATTATGATAGCTATATAAATGATATAGCAGCCCTTAATTACTGTATTGATACAACCCTAAATGTATACTGAATAAACACCTAATACACAAACACAAAATCCTTCTGCTGGACTGGACTTGTTTCCTCTCAATGAGAACGTAATGCATTGTAAAATATTCAGCACCATATACAGTATTTCCAGCTGTCACAGTTCACACATAGCAGAATGATTTTTTAAATAGTAATATAAGGAAGCCATTCTTGCCGTGGGGGATAAAAATCAATTGCTTTGCTTGTTTATGTCTGTGCATTGCAATACATTATAGAGTAACTCTGGCATATATATAATTTTCTAAAGATTTCAATTGCAAGGAAAAAGTTATACTAGCCCACTAGTAAAGATCAATTTTAATAGGAAAATAAACTCCACCAACGCCTGGTCCCAAGCCCAGGGTGAGAAAGGAGGAGGGTGGTCGGCCTGCCATGCCGATCAGAATCGGGAAACCGAAGAAAATAGGCAAGAAACCGCATGGATATACGACTTAATCACTTACAAATAAATGCTACTGCATCTGGGGCAGCTGATGCGGCAGATTTGGGGACCAGGGATGCTGGTGAGAAGTGTGCTATTGGCCAAAGACCCAAATTAATTACACCAAAATCGGAAATACGAATCGCCGTGTGGAATGTGCGAACGGGACAACACGTCGGTCAAAAAGAAATTGCCAAGTAATTATCAAAATGTAAAATATCGATCTGTGCGCTATCAGAAATGTGGCTCATGGAATCCGGGACAATGAAGGTCGATCTGCCAACAATCGATGAGGCGATGATGCTATTCTATTCCGGAGGTGACAAACGAGAGGCCGGTGTTGGCTTTATGGTCGATCGACGGACTGCCACTAGAGTTATCGCATTCCAACCGATATCTGAGCGCCTGGCAGTTATCACTATCGATGGAACGATCAAGACCCATATCAGATCCATCTACGCCCCAACTGAGACCAGCCCGGACACGAAAAAGGACGAATTCTATTATCAGCTGCAACACACACTGGATACGATACCCCAAACCGAATTAATTATACTCGCGGGCGACTTTAACGCACATACGGGTGCAGATCGAACCAGATGGGAAGAAACAATGGGCAAATTCGGATATGGGGAAATCAACGACAACAGAGTACGCCTTTTATCTTTTGTAGCATCAAACAACTTGACTGTCGGCAACGGCATCTTTCGTCACCCCCTCAAACATCAACTCACGTGGCGAAATCCATCCGGCAACGATGCGGCGATGTTGGACTACGTTTTGGTCAATACTAGATTCAGATCAATGCTCAAAGACGTACGTGCGATGCGTGGACCCAACTGTGGATCAGACCATTATCTTATACGAGCGAAATTGCGAATGAAATTACAAAAAGCGAAGAAAAAGGCGTCACCACCAACTAGGAGGAACTGGGCCTGTCTACGAGACCCAGCAACCGAACGAGAATTCCAAATCGCGTTATTCAAAAAATTTGCAGCACTCACAATACCGGGCGATATCGAGGCAGAAGAAAAACAATTATCGGAGTCCATTGTAGGGTGTGCAATGGAGCTGTGCCCACCCATCCGTCAACGGACGCAGCAATGGATTTCGGACGATTGTCTCGACCTCATCGACCAGCGAAAATGAATGAAACACGTCGATTTTGAGCAGTACCAATGATTAAACAAAGAAGTTCGACAGAAAATAAAATCAGAACGGGAAGTGCACTGGAACAACGTTGCGGCTGACATGGAAGAAGCAGCGTCGAGACACGAGTACCGGACGCTGTACCAGACAATCCGACGGTTAGGCAGCAAAATTACATCAACGAATGACAATATTAAAAAGTCGGATGGAACTTTTGTAAACTCTCCTCATGAGCTCCTGCAGCAGTGGAGAGAATTCTTTCACCAGTTGTACAACCATGATCCGCCACAAGGTCCAGTGCCTGAACCACCGATTATCGAGTAGCCGATGAATCAGTTTCCCGATACCGAACCAACAATCAACGAGGTGAAGACGACAATAAAATCTCTGAGAAATGGTAAAGCACCGGGAGGAGATCAAGTAACCGCCGAGATGATCAAAGCCGGAGGAGACGTCTTATTACAACAACTCCACTTTCTCATAATGCATATATGGCATTTGGACCGTGTTCCATCGGCGTGGAAGAAAGCGATCATTGTGCCTATTTTGAAGAAAGGTGACAGTCGGGAATGCAAGAATTATCGCGGTATTAGCCTCCTGTCGATCGTCAGCAAAGTTTTTACGAAAATCATACAATCTACAGAAACATCAAGAGCAAACGAGTTGGGAAGAACAAGCTGGATTTAGACCACATCGAGGATGCATCGACCAGATATTCGCTCTCCACCAGATAACGGAAGAAAGAATTCAATGCGGTAAACGAACTGTCATCGTCTTCATCGATTTCAAATCTGCTTTCGATTGCATCGATTGGACCAGCTTGTGGAGAGCCCTAGAGATCGAACATGTGCCGCTGAAAATCATTCATCTTCTTCAAGCATTATACGACGGCTCAACCAGCAGGGTCCATATCCGGAATGACATGTCTGAGGAGTTCCCGATTCGAACTGGAGTCCGGCAAGGAGACGTTGCCTCGCCGCTTCTTTTCAACATTGTGATCGACGCGATTATACGAAAAGCATTCGATGGGCGACACGGAGTTCGATACGACGACACAAACTTCTTAACCGATCTGATGTTTGCCGATGACAGTGCTGTTTTCGCCGACACGGATACTGAAGCAACGGACACTTTGTATGACATTTCCCGCATTGCACAGTCATACGGATGGAGAATCAACGTGGATAAGACCAAAGTACTTACAACAGACGGATCGGAAGCCAGAGTTTACCTTGATGGAACTCGAATCAAGCAGGTACCACAGTTCAAGTACTTGGGATCACTGGTCACGGAGAAGAAAGCAGCGTCGGCAGCCGAAGTTCACAGCCGGATCGGCCAGGCAACAGCAGCATTCGCTTCACTCAAGTGGTGCATATGGAAGCGGGCGAATATTACGATCAAAACCAAAATACGCCTATATAGGACGCTGATCCTTCCAATTCTTCTTTATGGATCGGAAACATGGACATTGCTCAAGCCGGACCTCAACAAGCTCGAGGCCTTCCAAATGCGATGCTTGAGACAGATTCTCTGTGTCTCACTCCGCGACCGCCTCCGAAACGAGACAATCAGAGAAAGGTGCGATCAACAGGCACCGATCGCGGAGGAAATTCAAAAACGTCGGTTAAGATGGTTCGGCCACGTCTGTAGAATGAATGAAAATCGACTACCGTACAAACTCCTATGGAGAAAACGCCCTTGTGATTGGAGGATACAACAACAAGCACCGAAGATGACATGGTTGAAACACGTAGAGAACGACCTAAAGAACCAGCGACTGACAACAATCGAAGCAAGAACCGTCGCAACCGATCGGCTACAATGGAAGAGTGTGGTGAATAAAGCACGGAATCCAGTGGCACCAACAGCAGCGTATTGGCTAAGAGGTCGACCCCCTTTCCAAGCGCCAGCTATGGAATAAAGAAGAATAGGAAAATAAGTAGTTTCACAAATGAGAGAAGGCCATTCAGTCAACTGAGCTCTTTTTAGTCAGCTCAAAGCTAAGTTATAGAAATACAGTACCCAAATATGTTTTAAAAACTGTTATTGTTTTACTGCATGACTTCATAGTTTGCTCCAGATTTCCAAAGCCCTTTAGTTAATGAAGTCCGTCCTGGATTCCAACTTAAATACACCGGATTCACTATTTAAATTAAAGAACTCTTTGAGATTAACTTTGTCAATGCTTCTGAGAATTCTAACAACTTGGATTACTTCTCCTTACAGGATTCTTTGCTCACAACTGAAGAAGATGAATTCCCCTTAAGCTGACAGACTAAGGTATGCCTTTAGCCCAGGGATGCTCAGATTCTAATGGTGCTATTTCTTTTTAGGTTATTATGTGATGGTAAGAACTGCATATACTTCTCCTGATGAAATGTCAATAGTGCATTAAAGAGTCTAAATTTAATGTGCCATTGACTTATATACTTTATGGAAAACAAATTCAGATTCTACTTATAAAGCAGGTCTCTGCTTGATTTAGTAAAATAGAAATTGTTAACATTTTAATATTGTATTTACTATTATAATCTTCAATGCCTGGAATAAGTACATCCTTCTTCACCCACCAAACAATCAGACAGACTGAAGGGAACCAGTAAAACTGGGTTAGTCAGTCAATCAGTCATTGTCCAACCTGCTATATCCAGTCAAAAGTTATAATTTATGACACAATTAGAATAAAACACAGAATGGACATCAATACTGGCCTCATGGGAATCATGTCTGCAGTTTTAATACCAGTAAGGGCAAACTATGTCAGCTGCTAAGGGATTAAGACACAACATGCTCAAATAAACAGCCTTTTATCATTCTAATTATCTACCCTGCAACAGGTTTAAACAGCATATGGCAACTTTTTAAAGCCTTCATGTTAAGAGCTAAAACAAGATCTAGAATACATCAGTCTACTTTGAGCAGAGCAACATATTGTTTTTATCAAATGGTGTCTAATTTGTTATGGGTTCTATCATAGTTTATTTATAATTTACAGTTTATATCAAATCACAGTTACTGGAAGCAGATAAAACAGATTTATGAAAAGGCAGAAACAAAGATATATTTATGTTTATTAACTGGCTAGTAAAAAGGCATGTTACATCTAAACTGAAGTTCTACTGCATATTAAAATGATAACTGTATGAAAAATGTGTGATGAGGAACAGTAGTTCTGTAGCATCGAATACACTCACATACAGATGTTAAGTCATCCTAAAGGGTAATATAAATTTAAATTTAAGCATAAAAATATATCAAGTGGCTTCTCAGCAATACTCCGAGCAAAGACAATGATACATGCAAACAGCTAGGAAGACCATATATATTAACATGTTAAGAATAAAACTGCAAATTTTATTACTTTAGAAAGACCTACTGAATTATTATGTTAGCAACACTACTGATGCACTACTGGTTAGTGAGGGTTAGTGATTGTGTTTTATTGGAGATATTAAAGTAAACTGCATGGAACCAGAATTTAGTCAAGTCAAGTAAAGCAGCATTATCATAACACTCATACACAGTACTGCAGCATACAGTGGCAAGAAATAAGATTCTCCAGGACCTTGGTGCAACATATAAATAAACTAGCAAAATACCCGCGCTTCGCAGCGGAGAAGTAGTGTGTTAAAGAAGCAATGAAAAAGAAAAGGAAACATTTTGAAAATAACGTAACATGATTGTCAATGTAATTGTTTTGTCACTGTTGTGAGTGATGAGTGTTGCTGTCATATATATATATATATTTACACACACACACACATAAACATATATATATATATATATATATATACATATCTATACATACACACATATATATACACACACACACACACACATATATACATACATATATATCTACATATATACACATACATATACATACACACATACATACACACACATATATACACACAAATACATATATATACACATACACACACACATATATAAACATATATATACATATACATACATATCTACATATATACACACACAGCTATTTCGTATCAGTGCAA
>JANRMT010028174.1:116196103-116225102 GCA_026402145.1 Polypterus bichir lapradei | reverse complement strand
TATATATATATATATATATATATATATATATATATATATATAAAAAACAACATTTTCCTGGCCGATGCAGAGATGAAGTACCTTAGGTACTAAATAAAATCATGGTCAAATAACAAGTAAGGTTTTATAACCAGAAAATCAATTATATCCAAATACTTAATACCTTGTCACCTGAAGCAGGCAGAATTCAAGGTCAAGAAAACAATGGGTAAAACTAGAACCATAGGCGAAATAGTACTGCATCTTAATCAAGGAAGGTTCGAAGGTCAGAGCCAGTTTTTATAAATTACACAGATAAACTAATGCCATGTAGCATTCTGCCAGATAGAACTAAACAAGAAAGCGGTCATTTGCTGTTGTGTGAATGGTTAGACAGAAAAGAAAATGGGCAGCCACAATCTAGAAAAGGAATCGCTGCCTGCACAAACAAGACATAAATCAGGTAGGCACCATTTAGGGGATGATCTGCTGGTATCACAAGGGAAACGGCCTTCAGCAAGTGGGTCGGTTCAGTATACACAAGATATCTTCCTCCTCACAGATGGCTGACTTACCAGAGAAAGCACATCCATCACTATGCTGAGGTTGCCAACTGTATCTACAGAAATGACATGTGTAACATTACATGAGTGCGCGCATGTGCATATGCTTAGCAGGGAATTATGTATGGCATAATGAACAACAACATCATCACTACAAAATGCCACAAACACCAAAACAAAGAATACAAAGAACATTCACCCCAAATAAAACAAATTAATATTGAAAAATGGAAGTAATCACTTGAAAACGCACACAGCCCCCAAATATTTAAATACAGACAGCAGTATTTAAATGTAACGTAAAAATTGATTGTTATTATAGGCGGTGCACTTTCATAAAATGTACACACAAACGTATCCATATTTTCAGTCTACTAAATGCAGAGCAGGCAATAAGCATCCACAAATCACTTGTGAAATGGAGTAATGTGATCCTTATTAGTTCAGTGGAACCAGGCTACGCTAAGAGCTGCACTTGAACAATGTTTATTAACTAAAGACAGCATATTAGTCTACTGTAGTCTATTGTAGAAAGGAACTCCAAAAAGTAGTCAGTCCAAATTCTATCCTGCATTGAAAATTCACTAAACCCATTTTCATTCCCATCTCACATTTTATTATTTGACACATTATCTTCAGAAGCCACAGTGTTCTCTGTACTTTGAGACCTCAGGAATGGAATTCAAATTCTTAAAATACACTAAAGAAAATAAACGATGGTCAATTACACAAGTGCCAACCATTTTGAGTCCAGTGAAGTCTGTACTATTTTTTGTCAACTCTGTCGCTCTAAATAAGAACAGATACCTACAATTTTCTAATAATAAACTTGCCATCATTAAAACCAAACAACTGGTTGTTGACTTTTACTACACCAAACAGATTTATGCCATTGGCAGTCACTATTCAGGTAGTGGAAGTCGAGGTGGTACACTGCTACAAGTACTTTGTCATTGATGTGGATCACCAAGCTGGACTGGTCTAAAAACTACATAAAAAAGGCAAAAACAGACCCTTTTTTCACACAGGAGAATGCATTCCTTTACTGTGGGTATTGATATCCTTTAAGCGTTTGAGAACTCTGTAATAGCGAGTATAATGTTCTATTCTGTACTGTGCTGAGCCAGAAATATCACTTCAGGAGAAACCCACTGAATCCACAAGCTGATTAAGAAGGCAGGCTTAATTATGGGATATATTGGCAACCCACTGACGGTAGTAGCGAAGGACAGAATGAAGAGAATGCTGCAACATCCTCTCTCTGACATATTATCATTTGCTACTTTTAGCTAACAAATTGCTCAACAGAAGTGGACCAAAATGCTATTTGGGTTCCTTCATATCTTTGACAATATGTCTTTAAAATTTGGTTAAGAGATTGCTCAGTTATTATTAGGCAAGTTTTTTTTCCCTTCCTTTTTTTGCAATTCTTGTGTGTGTGTTTGGAGGAGTTTTGTCATTTGCTATAATATTTGTATATTTTCTGAGATTCTGCAAAATTCCCCCTTTGAACAAATAAACAGTACACCTGAAGATTTCTGTCAGTTTAGAAACTGAAAGTCTGATCCATTCAAAACAAAAACAGCTCTATGTACAGTTTCTGACAAATCAGAAACAGGGAGTTGCCGATAACTGGCAGTGACTCCCTGGGGCACAGACTTCCCACAGACCCTTGCAAAGCAAAACAAGACTGTGAGCTGATTCAAAAGAAATACGCAATCTGTTGTAACTTTATAGGGCTTGTACAACGTCACATCTCTTTTAGCTTTTGGCACTGCAGTAGCACAGTATGAGCAGCTGTCTATTCTTAGACACTTGCTGTCTGGAATACCAATCTACTTTGCATTACCTTAAATATTTGGCAAATGAAGTCACTCATCAAATTCATTTTCTGTTTGATACATCCAATTTTGACAACAATGTGGAATGCTTTCTTCTCTCTTCAGAAGTCACTGCACATCATAGTAAATCTCAAATCTCATTCTTATTTTACAGCACCATAAAATAAGTAAAGAAGGAAAGGCCACAGTTGACTTAAAAATATAGATATGTTGCTTGGCTGGCCTAGCGATCTTAAAATGGTAGGCAAAAACAATATAGAGAGTAAAAGAAAATATGAAGTTATTTTTGAATAGATATATTTATTTTAAAGTTTTAGTTCTTGAGATGGTTTTCTTCTGACTAGAAACAGTATTAGTGATCACCTGTTTCTCCATTTAATACATGAAGCACATTTATTTCAGAATTACATAATGCTCAGAATTAGTAAAGGTGGGATTTACAGATATAATATACTGTTCATATAAACTGAATTATAATTTAAAAAAAAAAAAAAAAAATCAAGAAAAACTCAACCGTTCCTGATAACATAAGTGGCATCAGGAAAAAAAATACAATTTATGATTATAATTAAACAGCATATGATTTAGTCTCATGGTGGCGCAGCGGTAGCACTGCTGCCTCGCAGTTAGGAGAGCCGAGTTCACTTCCCGGGTCCTCTCTGCATGGAGTTTGCATGTTTTCCCTGGGTTTCCTCTGGGTACTCCGGTTTCTTCCCACAATCCGCAGACATGCAGGTTAGGTGCATTGGCGATTCTAAATTGTCCCTAGTGTGTGCTTGGTGTGTGGGTGTGTGTGTGTGTGTGCCCTGCGGTGGGCTGGCACCCTACCTGAGGTTTGCTTCCTGCCTTGTGCCCTCTGTCGGCTGAATTTGGCTCCAGCAGACCCTCATGACCCTGTAGTTAGGATATAGTGGGCTGGATAATGGATGATTTAGTCTACACTTGCAAAGTCTATCACAATACCAACAAACACAAGATAAGCATTTTACATTTTCTGTAAAAACACTATCTTGGCATTTAGACCTGTCAGGTGAGAGAATACTTTATTCCTCTTCAGTTCATAATTGAGACCTTTGACATTCCAGGTCATAAAGTTTACTGTTTGGTCATAGAGACATTGCTTCTGAACTTTTGTTGTCATTCTATAAACTTAAATTAAGATTTTACATTGTTGCATATGATACTTTTAATCTTCATTACCAATATTGCAAGGAGTTGTGAATATGAAGGCTACTGTTGTATTGGCACTTACAATTGTGGGGATGAAAAGGATAGATTAGAAATAGCATGCTCTCTTTCTCTCCTCCCCCAAACCCCCCATCTACTTATTTTGTCTCCTCAAGTGAGGCAAGACCACACTTCACAAAATCCCAGTCCTCTGACGTGCCTAGAGACTGAGCATGTCCAGAACAAAACTAGCCCCTAAACAGCGGTGTAGAAGGAATATAGCAGAGCTAAAGTACAGTCCAAATACTATAAGCCTAGAATATGATCTTAAACAGTCTTGAAAGAATAAACCCAGAGTATAATGTTAAACAGTACCCATGCAGATACTGTATTACAATGGAACCTCGGTTCATGAACGTCTCTGAACATGTACAAATCGGGTTACGACCAAAAAGATTGACAAACTTTTGCATCTGTTCACGACCACACACTCGGTTGATGAACAAGCCAGTTTCCCTTCCGGTTCATACGTGCCGATGATTTCTGCACATGTTCAGTCTCTCCCAGCAATTCTTCCTCTTGTTGGGTATTGTTTGAATTTTTACTTTTGGTTTCCACATTCTTTTCAGCATTTGTGCTGTTTCATTTGGGTTCACTCACTTGGAGCAAGTTAAATAGGCAGGTGCTTCCACAAACATTTCAGAGTTAGAAAACTGGAGTCAGTCTTCACCCACCTGATGCAAGACTTCTGTGTATTTCTGTTATTCCGTTTAGCAGCATGGTCCATTAGTGGTGTTACAGCATGTACTGATATCTGATGTATTTTCTTGTCTGTGGCTGGAACTTAGAATACCCAGCAGAATTTTTACAACTACTTTGATTTGTTCCATGATTAGCTTTAACAAAGCAGTAAAAGGAAGCATCTCCAATGAAAAACTGTAAATAAGTGTCAAATTATGCAAAACGAATGAATGCACCACAAATATGTACACAGTATTTATTCCACCAGTACCACCGTGTCTTTGAGATGTAATATGCAATTTTCACCATGCAAATACTTTCAAAATATTTTTTGAATAACACAAATTAAAAAGTAAAATTATCAGTATAAAATGCAAACACAAAAGTAAAGCAGAGATGATGAATGAAAATAAACTATTAGCATAACAGGTTTTTTTTCTGTGAAATAAAGCCTTCAGCAATTTAAAACTAACAGTACTTATTTTTACTATATATGAGAATATCATTTGTATTAGTGTTTGCTCACCTTGCACTTTATGCCTTTGCTGAATTGTATTAGCAGCTTTGGAAAATGAAAGGAAGGATGGGTTTCCCCAAGAAACTTAATTATAATATAGTTGGATGACAACATCACCCACACGCTATAAAGGCTGTAAGTGTAAATATATAAATGAAGGCCATAACATATTTACGTATTTCATATTTAGGATATAAATTCAGTCATTTATAAAGAGAAAGGCAATTATCTAAAATTTATGTGGCAAGGTGCTGCCTTTCACTGTAAGTGTTCTTTACCCCACCATACATTTCCAAATGCAAAATAAATTATCAGATATGTATTAACCACATATCAAACTGTCCTCACAAGGTTGTCAAAGAATGGCTCAGAAAAGTTCCTTGAAGTTCAAATTTAAAGCAATAAACTAAAATAAACCAGGAAACTATTATCTTTATTAAAAGTACCATAAATTCAGCACAAAAGCTCACAGCAGTCTGAAAGGTGTGACAAGCAACTTTCCTCCATCTTAGACAGGAGATACGATATTTAAACTAAGGTAATATAAAAGACAAATTAACTTTACTCTCACGTGTTAAGTGAACATTTTACTAGTAGGGAAAGACTGAAAGGAGAGAAAACATTAATGACAATTATGTGCATGGTACAATTCACAAACTGCAAAAAATAATACCTAAAAAACTATTAAACAAGTATTACAAACAAAATCAAGAATAATAATGCAGGCAAAGTACAAAGGTTCAGCTATCTAAAATGACTAGCTTTTGGAAGGTGCCCTGTCTGATTAAATAATGGGAGTAATGGAGATTATTGTATTTCTGTACTTTAAAATCAAGGACAAGCAGATTATTGACTGTCTTTTGAAATTGAAAAATTCTGAAAATATAAAACTGAAAATATAGTCTATTCTATTTTACATATGAAATGAGTATGGAAATACTGTAATTAAGATATTTAGAAATGGGAATGAGAGAACTATAGTATTTTTCATTAAGATATATGTCAACTGATACACTTAGGAAAAGTAGCTCTGCATTAATGGCAACATTTTCAGTGATCCATTTGTGCATAAAATCAAAATATTTTATTGGTACTTGCATAAAAATATGCATTCCTTCAGCAATCCAACAGATGGCTTACTGCAAATGTTTGCACTACTGTAGAGATTCCTTAGGGTTAAGCACTAACTTTTAAATATGGTTGTTTATTTTTGGTTGCCAAAACTAAAAATATGGTTGCCATTTTTATATATTTCAGTTTGCTGCTACTTTACAGAATTTCAATCTGAAATGGTCTCAATTAACATTTCAGAACTGTGGCTCTTCACACACCCATTCCTTGTGTCATGTGCTTTGTTAAAAACCTAGCTTTGAGGATTGGGGTTGTATAATTCAGTTTATTGAGCAATTGTGGAAAAATGTTTTCACAGCTAAAACGCTTCTTAGTTAGCAGTTGAAATTTAAAGTGCAAGATGGATAATTTCAAAAGACTTACAACAAGACACTACAGAATACATCATTCATTTACTTAAAGTGCAATGAATAGGATTGCATCTTGCAATCAGCTTTGTAATCTTGCTTTAATTAAATACTCCACACGAGCAAAAGAAAATTAACTGCATAAGCAAGCCTATACTTTTAGAAGTTGGTTTCAGTAAGCCAGCCCTGAACCTAACAAAATGAAAAAAAGTCTTCCTACTTTTGGCATAAATCTTAACAGTCAGGGCAGAGTTTGTAAGGAGGAAGCCCTGAGTTTGAGCTATTGTCCATCCTCCCAATAGGTGATCTGAAGAAACCACGGAAAAACTAATATATAATGTCAATGCTTAGGATTCACCTAAACTTGAATAGCCACCACACAATAACAGCATGTAATGTGAAACAAGTGTAGGGCTGGCATGATTAATCAATGTAAATTTTAATTGAATTATATTTTCTTAGTTATCTACCCTTACTGTTTAGAGTAGGCTAATCATGGCAGCTGCTGCACCACATTCTTCAGAAGAAGGTTCCTACAACTATCAGGCAAAATTCTCCTCTGTGTTGAAGTATGTCACCTGAAAATATGGGAACATGATTATTGATTGTGTTGAAGGAAAAAAAAAATTATGGCGTTCCATGACAGCACTAGCTCAATGCATGAGCACCTGAAGAGGAAGTATGCCAATGTATAGCAACATACAAGTATCGTAAGTAACACATTTGCACTTAGCTGATCTGCTGTAGTTTTTTATTGTTGCGAAACTGGTTAACTTGAGTAATTTAGTTTGTGACTAACATTGGGATGAAAGTTTACAACCATGGTATATTTGGGTAGAACAGAAAAATTGCCTGGTAAAGGCACTTGCCTGTTTTATTTCAAGTACAGTTACATTTTTATCCGTCAACCTGTAGCTCTTTAACTGTCACCTCATGGAATTGAAAGAAAACTACTTATCAGCGGTTGTCAAAACTGAGCAACAATAACATCCTATATAAACATAGGTCAACTTTATGAAGTAATTTTGGGTATTTTCTCCATTCATTAAACTGTTTCAATAAACAATTCAGTAAGATGCATTATTTTGAATCCAGCGCAGTTGACATAGTTGATCCAAACTGAAAAGAGCTTGCAGAATAGCAACACGCAGCTGTTCCTAAGCAGTACAGCGACTGCTGGGAAGTTGTTTTTTTTAAAAACAAACACACTTTCCACTGCAGTTTAGATATGCAGATCATACAGCTCAGCAAAATCCTGGTTTTAACATTAAAAAGTGTAGGCACATCTTTTAAGTATGTATGGTTCTAGGCTCTTCCCAAGTTCACTCTTATAATGATGCAGATAGCCTGATGACTGTCCTGCGGCCCTCGTTTTGCCAGAAAGGAGCACTCCGGAGGAGTTATACTAAAATGCCGCCTATGAAGTGTTCTTCAGTGTAAACAGTTCCTTCCATTTCCCTTCAGCACCAATGTCTGAAACAATTTACAGAGTATTTTTTTCAGCAGAAAAACTGTTCTAAGTGAACTCATTTTTGTATTGCAGTGAACCTTTTGCACAGGATTTTTGATGGATCATTAATGCTGCTTTGTGGCTGCAAAAATATGGAATATTGGTTTTAACTCAGTCTTCTCTTCAAGAGTTACAAATTGTACATCTCCAGCAATACAATTTCAGTTTATATGAACATCATTAAGATGCTTTATGCTAAATATGCCTAGCAGCTATATTGACAATGTTTATGAACAGCACGCATCTCAATTTAAGATGGATTTTTTAAAATTAACCCTAAATAAATATTAGAATGGATTAATTGTAACAATAAAGTTCAAAAGAACCCAAAAGCCTCTTTATTTGGTCATGTTTCAAGTAATATTAACAAGTCCATTATTAATCAAAAATATATTTTTTTACTTTTAGACTTTTTTGACTTAAATATTTAAATGATTAACAGTGTTGTCTTTTAGTTCTCTTACTGGAGTTTAGTTGTGGTTTTTCATATCCTGATGTTTTCAAATTCTATATATAAAAATATTTAATATCTAAAAACAGCACACATTCATATGCTTACTTGAATTATTTGGTCAATATAACATTAATTCTTTACAAAATAATAATTTGTGGGAGCCCTAAACAGGAGTATGGATAGCAGCAAAAAGCACAGAAAGAGCATTTAAGATTATGAGTAATACAGAAAGAGGGACAGAGTATGCAATGGCAAAGCTTATAAATATACGTTATGGCCATCTGAAAAGAGAGCCTGATCTATTAACTATCTATTGTCTGAAGGAAAGAGAAAGAGCAATAAGGAAAGAGGGATGAAACATATTTAAAAAAACATTATTCTGGCCCCTGGTTATTTTCACAATATCAGGTATTTTTAGCTGTGAAGATAAAACTAAGAACAAAAAGTTGTTCAGTCTGCAGAAATAGGGCCAACTGAGTAGTAGTACGAGGTCCAGTTTTTGGCTTGTCAACAACATTCTGCTCAGGTATATAAAGTGTAGAGAAAGTTTTTCATTTCAAATGGGATTTATCACTGCTGTACAAAGTGAAAGATAAGTTGAGTGCAAAATTCAAACACCTGACGTTGTTAGCTGAAACGTTTTTCACTCATGATCCACATTCAGGATGGACTGTAAGGGGTTCTCAGTAAAGGATTTGTTGACACATTTCAATGCCACACTTTTGAATTATTACATACAAGAAGCGCAATTAAACTAGCAGCTTGTCCTAACTGACATCTGACCAAATTAGCACCCTGTAATTTTGTTTCTTTTTGTGGTGCTGAATAAGTTTCTTTGCTGGTGTGTTGGGCTCAGTTAAAATTACATCTAACTACTGTCATTTATGAACAGATTGAATATCTCAATGTGATCATCAATACATGATATATCTGCCCTGGACATCTGTGAAAGGCAGCTTTGCACAGCACCGTTATCACAGTGCATGCACAATAAGAAGCTGCATCAGAATTTACTGTTTATACAAAATCATCACCTTCAAATGCTTCACTATTACTAGAACTACAATTTATAATACTGTCACTAGTATAGTTGAAGAAATGTCACCATAACATAACAAATCACTTTCTTCTTCATGCGGTTTACATTCCAACAGCACTTATTCAGTTCTCCTGCCGCCATTAATGCAGTCCAACAGCTGCCCTCCTTCAATGCAGTTTACTGGAGATGTATAAACACTGGGATAACGGTGTGCTTGCAACTAAAAGTGGACGGGTTAACTCATGGGTAATGTAAAATGGGTACTAGAAAAAGAGTACTGGATCAGACAGTCAAGAAAGTAAAAGCATTTCTTTGAAAAAAAATATATATATTTCCTAAAATATTCAGGTACACTTCTCTTACTTGTTCTTTTACTGGGTTTCTAAACTATGGATTCCTGTGTCTTTTATTCAAATAAAAAGAACTATTACTACTAAAAAATATTGTGTAATGAATTTTATTAACATTGCAGTACTTGAAAAAATAATCAAAAAGAAAAGAACTAATGTGTCAAAAGAATGCAGTTTTCTACACTAGTATGTATTAAAAGTTGTTGAGGGTCAACATATTCTGCTGTGTGGTGTAACGTTAAACATCTTATCAAATTTATAGTGACAAATGTCTTCATTTTAGTTCCATCATAGATGACTTTTTCCTGGCACATGCTGCAGCTAGTGACTATCTTTAATCTTCACCCACTTTGTAACGAACTTCCACACAACAAATTGTAACAGGCGTTGGTATTGTGGGAATTTTCAGCTCTTTGTCGATCTAAGCTAAAGCAGACTTTTAACATTGCTGTTACATTAACTCAGTGGCGGATTGTTACAATGTTTTTAACTTGCCAGGAAGTGTAGTGCATATGAGCACAGTTTACATTTTAGTTTAACAGTAAAAACAACTAGTGATTGGCTAGTTATATGCAAATCGGCTAATTACGCATAATTAACAAAAAACAGCTATTTCTGATCCACTGCTGCAAAACTGGTGAATCACTAAATCGGTTGACATTTTCGGCAACCTAGGGCCAAAAAGTGGTTGTCAACTACCGATAGCAACCTGGCAACTGTTAACGTTGAGCCCTGGATTCCTTTAAAAAAATATTCATATTCAAGTCAAACATTTGAGTTATTAGTGTTACAGAGAAAATGAACATAATATGAAACATGCAATTTGCAAGCAATGTCAAATTAAAAACCAAGTACTATGGAACACTGCAAGGTAAGGCTCTCTCTCCAACTCCAGCACTTGAGTGTTTGAAGCCTGGTTTTAACTGTCTTTTTCGTACACAAGCTAATGTTCTCAAAGTGAAAGTGCAGATGAAAAAAAACTGCTTTTCACATTCAGTTGGAATGTTTGCAAGCGTCTGAGAACTCTTCATTCCTCCTATCCGGACTGTTTCATGGACTGCAACAAAACCCCATGTGTGGTATTAGTAGGTCCACAGCTCAAGAAAAGTGGCCATTTTAAAAAATAAATATTTGGTTGCACTAGCACTAGGGAGAGCAGCTGGTGCGAGTGATCTGCTGTGAAGACACCTCGTCTCCAGGTTGGTGCGAGGCAGTTGGCCGGACATGTGTTGCCTTGCCAACACATACGGGTGGGTGTGATTGTCTCAGTATTAGCCCAGGGTGGCAGTCAGGCAATCGCACCTGCAACCACTCCCCAGCATATAAAAGGGGACCGCAGAAACTGAGAGAAAAGAAAAAGGAAAAAGAAGAAGAGAGGCAGGTGTGTAAGAGTGAGAGAGAACCAATGCAAGGAGAGGAAGCAGGCAGAGCCCCAGGAAGGAGCGAGTGGCCATCACTTAGGAGGGGGCTGTGGATTGCACCTTTACACCATCCCCTTGCTTTGTGTGTGTTTGTCCTCATTTGACAAGCTGTTCTGGATACAGTAGCAATAACAATACCATCAAAAATCATATTAAACAATATAAAAAATGAAACAGATGTCAGAAGACACCTTTGTAGAAGAAGTATACCAGCAATGCACTTTTGCTGGAACACACAATGAGGTATGATATGGTATAGGCCTGGTTTATTGTTAAACTGAGTTTATAAGTTCCCTTTTGTTCATAAGGCATCTACACTAAGGCATCCACAGGTTTTACTTTTATAATTTATATTTTAAGGTAAGGGATATGTTTTCTGTGTTATAAATATTCAATAGAAAACTGATTTGCACCTGTTCAGTAAACCTTTTTTTTTTTTTAAAAATGAGACAATATTGAAATTAAAGACAAATTATAAAGACTTCCACATTTTTATATAGCCTATCCAATTAACTTTCTATTCACTTTCTTGGCAGTATCAGGTGAATTAAAAAAAATAATACTAAAAAACCTACTGCAGGTTTGCTTCCTAAGTTAACTCTGGAACATTTAATTAGCAGTTCATCATGGACTCCCCTACAGTCAGCCCATGCCAGAAGAATCAGATAGACATAAAGAAGGTCCATTTAAATCTGCCATTGTACAAACTTGTACATTGTACAAGTTACATTTCTCTGTTCAGTAAAATGTAGTAGCATAATCCTGGGTAGTAACATTGAGTTAGAGTGTCAAGTCACCAGCGGAAGTCTAATTGAGTCCCAATAAAACAAAGTATTTCTGGAATTTAAAATTATAGCACACATTCTTATTCCTTAAATTATTTAGCTTGGTTATCCAGTGTACTTACTGAATTAATAAAAAAAAAAAACACCTAATGTAGGCCATGTGCTTCTTTCCTCTTTTTGCACTTGATGCTGAGGGTATCTTTAGTTTGTTCTTGTGAAGATAAGATTATTATTAAAAGGGCGAAGAGACACATTATTAATTTGAAAATGTTATCCAACTTCATTGTCATATATACTCAGTACAATGAAAATCTTATTCTTAAGTCCTCTAGCCAAGAATACACAAAAACAGACAAGAATATACAACAATAAACTAAAAATAGAAGAAGTAATAGTGCACTTGCAAATAAATAAATTATTCAATGCCAGTTCTGCAGGTATATGGCCTAAAGATAGCCTTCCATCCTCCAGGCGTGAGCTAGCCTGCAGTGCTGAGGGAAGGGGCAGTGGATGGGTTTGGTTTACAAGCCTGATGGCATATGGGAGAAAACTGCCTTTTAGCCTTGATGTTCTAGCTGCTATACATAGTGTCTCCCTGATGGTAGCAGTATGAACAGTTTATGTTGTGGGCGGGTTGTGTCCTTAATAATGTCATGGGTCCTCCTGAGAACTCTGGTGTTATGGATGTCTTCTAGTGCAGGGAGTGATGTTCCCATGATAATTTGTGCTGATTTTACCACCTGCTGTAAAGCCTTGCAGTCCCGTGCTGTACTGTTCCCAAACCAGGCTCTGATGGAGTAGATGAGGATACCCTCGATTGTACATCTGTAGAAATTGCTAAGGATAGTAGTGCTTGACATGCCAAACTTCCTCAGCCATATCATAAAATGCAAACACTGCCAGGCTTTCCAGGTCTGTGACATGGTAGGACCAAGTGAGATCCTCAGAGATGTTAAAGCCAAGAAATTTATATGTGGCCACTCTCTTCACCTCAATCTCTCCAATGTACAGTGGTGGGTGCTGACCTCTCTTCATCTGTGTATTAATGATCATTTCTTTCATTTTGTTGGTGTTAAGAATGAGATTACAGTCCTGACACCACTTCACAAGGTCAGCTACCCCTCTCCTATACACTGACTTGTTACCCCCTGAAATCAGTCCAATAACGATGATATCTGTAAATTTAATAATACTGGTGTTATGCTGAGAAGAAACACAGTCATGGGTAAAGAGTGTGTACAGCATGGGACTTAAAACACATATTTGTGGGGTTCCTGTATTTATGATTATTATTTTGGAAATGTTGTTCCACAGCTAGACTGACTGGAGTCTGGAGTCAGTTGAAGACTGTATTTCTTCCTGGTTTCTCTATTAGCTCTGCATAGATCGTATCTGGATTTTTTGCACTCACTGGCATAGCCTGAGGCATATGCCTTGGAGTGAGCATGAAGTGCAGAAAGGACCTTTGAATTAATTCATGGTTTATTGCTTGGATATGCCCAGACACATTTGAAGGGCACAATAAAATCAGTGCATGTGCTTATGTAGGTAGAAGCGACTACTGTATTTCTCCTATTTAACAGTGCCGTCATCATTCATAGCAGCTGTCTTAAAAACATGCCACCGAGTGCACTGAAAGCAGTCCCGAAGCCCCTGTTCAGATTCCGTCACTGAATAATTGTTTTCTCTCTTTCAAATCTTCCTTTTCTTGATTTGTTTCTAAAGGAAATTATGATTGATCCAGTAGAACTCATGCAACAATAAAGGGAGTCTATTCTGTCATATTGTCCATATTATGAAACAAAATTAATGTAACAAAACAAAAACATATTATGTCAAACAACTGCTAAACAGAATAAAGATTTCATTACATGGTTCTGCAATTGTTATTATAACACATCATATATAATGAAAACTGTTAGAACAGTTTGACTAAAATGAGGGTGGCTTGAATTTGAACTACATTATGTGACTATGTTCATGAGTAATTCACTTCCCATGACGTGTTTAGTAGATATGGCATATGCAGAGCATGTTCTTTGTAATTTTCATGCTGTATAACAGTCATCCACTGCTCAGTTCTTTGTTACCTGCAAACTAAATTACTGTCTTTCTTTAAACTTTAAGCTTTCAGAAGTGGAAACCTGCCAAGTGCATCAACTTTAAAATCCAGTGGCAAGGATTTCATTTTTTCAGTTTTTTTACTGCATAAAAACAATAATTTGGCAAAGTTTTATTAGACTCCTTTCAGCCATTGGACTCAATCTGTGAAAGCTATATATTATAATGTGCAAGCTCTGATTAAAAAAAAAAATCTTGCCTTAATACAACTTTACCATCACTAACACACATCAAATACTAAAAATAAATTTATATACATTGCATTAAGTCATAATAATGATTTTACTTGAAAGGCTCTCTTAAAAAGCACTTGTGAAATTCAAAATTAATAGAAAGTTATGTTTTTTGTTCTTAATTCTACCATTGAACTTGAGACACAGAGAATACCGGGTCACACAGAAAGCTTATTCTACCTTACACCTTTTGAATATCACTATTAACTTTAATCGAAGCATTACATTTGATAGCACATGTATGGAAATACTTTAGTGTAAATATAAAACAGACATACTGTATATGGTGTTTGACACAAACAACATCAGATCCACTTCAAGTACAACATAGTAATTTTTCAGTCCATTTTGCATGTATTAAAAATCTACCCCTAAAGCTGCAACTGAAACAGAGGAATCAGTGTGCAGATATCCTAAAAACTGCAATCTGAATTCTGCAGGGAAAAATGTAACAGATGCAAAAATAAAATCTGTAATGCTTTTGACTGTACTGAAAATATACAGCAGCCTAAAGAGTACACAGTATTAGTAAGTACCTTTGCTGCACTGCATGTATATTTTTGTTTTCATAAAACCTTTATATCATAAGTTTATATTTTTGTGTACACATTATCATCGCCCAAGTTGAATTACAGCTTTATTAACTAAATACTTTTATAATAACTTGGTTTAATAACTGGTTTAAGTTATAAATTGGGCTTAGCATCGATTTTAACAATATAACAACTGGTTTATTTGTTGTGATATTTTTTCAATTGATGTTAGCAAATAGAATTCAAGTGCAGATATTCAACAGTTACCAGAATCATTTGAATTCTGTGGTTGTTAGAACTGGTGACAAAAGTTCAGACAGTGCTAATGAAATTAATTAAATTTGACTGTGAAGCTGCTCTGCTCCAAGTAAACAAGAATTTACTTATGTTATCAGACTCTAAGCAAATCAGCTTATTAATTCTATGAGACCTTAGTTCGGCACAGCTTCTGGGTATCTCTGGTACTGCTCTGCAATAGTTCAAGTCCTATTTAACAGACAGGCAAGATTCTGTCAGTCAGTAAAATAAGATCAAGCTTGGTTCCAGTCACACAAAGACTTCCTCAAGGATATTGTCTTTGGTCCTCTGCTTCCACGTAGTTATATTATGCTTGGCCCTCAGGCTAAATTATATTTTTTGAAGATCATAATCAGATCTATTACAATGTTAAAACTGGATGTTCATCAGATATTTTATGGCTCATGACTGGAAAAAATGTAATGCTGGATGGAGCACAACTCTTTAGGATAAACCTGCAACAAAACACAAACATAATTTGTTTCTTTTAATCTAGGTGATGATACTATCATAACTTTATGTTATGCATGGAATCTTGGTGTCATCTTTGGATTTCTTCCATTTTATTCAACTCACATAAATCCCTTACAGGAAGTTTCTTATTTTCACAACACATTTCATGTACACTTCTTCCAATCTTTTTCTGATACTGAGACGTTTGTTCATGCTTTCATCATATGCCACACTGACTACTGCAAATTTCCGTAAGCAGGTTCCAATTCTCATCAGCAGGTTGTAAACTCTGTTGCACGAGCCTTTACTTGGTCCCACACCAGTCATCAAAACGCCTACTATACTCTATCCTTACTGATCCCCTGTGCCTAACAAGAATTGCTACAAAATATTTTAAAAGCTATTGTTTTATAAAACCTTTGTAAAGCTTTAAATAGCCTTTCACCAGATCACATTATTACACTCACTTGCATCCACTCTGGCCCACTGATGCTGGCAATCTTGTTGTATCCCAAACTAACATGTGCTCTATTAATGACAGAGTCTTTATCTCTGTTATGCTTAGACTTTCAAATTACCTCTCTATAAAGTAATTAGATCTGATGACCCATGTATTCTTTTCAAGGGGAACTTAAAACACATTGGTTCTAGAAAGTAAATAACTTAAGCTGACATTCATACAATTTCTCTCAGTTTATTCTCTCTGTTGAGGTCTTTATAATGGTCCTATGTATCACACACTATGTAATGTGTTTGTTATATAGGCAGTAAATTCTCTTATTTTATTCATTGCTTAATTTGCATAAAACGTTTATTGTTTCCTGTCTGATATTCCATATAAATATCTGTATATGGCCACTTTGATGATCAGTTTCCTTGTGAGACTTCAAGAGTCACAAAGAATATGAGATGAACTGCAGAGAATTCTAATATATCTGGTAAACAAAGACTTCTAAATTATATTTGTGCAATTTTTAAATTCAGTGTAGTCAGGCTTTCCAAAATAGAGATACAGTACTGTTATTAAATTAAAATGGAACACAATGCACAACGGATTCTGAGAACATAATTGACAAAAAAAGTAGTTTCTGACCATTTCCATTATATACGAAAACAACTACTATTGTATGTTTGTCATTCAATTATTTTATACTTCCCAAACATTCATTTATTTTTCATCTTATAGTTTTATCAGTTGCTGTGTAAAGAACCATATGATTAAGTTTAATATAAAAGGTACTGTGCAAAACAGAAATTAACAGGCTGATTGGATTTATCTTTTCCTTTCAAGGTAATCAGTAAAAGCTGCATAAAAAAGAAGTAATAATGTATTTTAATTGTAAAGAATGCCCTTGATATTAGATCAAACTAAAGATCTAAAGATAAACAAATTTTTTTTATGACAAATACCATCTAAAAGCTTACTGTCAGATACACATCCTTACAATCGGAGAACAAAAACAGTGACTTGCCTGACATCATACATGAAAGCTAGGAGTGGAACCAAAGTCTTGACTAATCTACAAGATCCGGTCTCTAGCAACATATATATACTGTACTTACCTGCCCCACAATTTATAAAAAAAAATATTTTTTAATATTTATTTATACCTACACTACAACTCAAGTGTTCAATCACTTAAAATTAAAAATAAAATGACCTGAAGTATATTTTGAAATGTTCTTGTTTAGCAAAGTAATCTATAGTATGTTTAATACTACACAAACTAATTTTTCTGTCCCATACACCAACTGAAATCTTTCTTCAAAGTAATATAAACAGGCAAACATTACCTATGGCCACATTTAGACTTGCATTTGTAACCACTGCAGAGAAAGAAAAAAAAAATCATTTACGAAATGTGCATCCATTGCATTCAGGTTTCCCTTGGGATCACTACACAGCTTTCTAATTTCCACTTTGCCCCTTAATCCTCACTCAGACACCCTGCTGAAGCATATAAACGTGTTTTCAGAGTAGCTCAATATGAACATCTTCAGGAAAGTGAGAGATCCTGAGAGCATTCCAAAGGGGGATTTACTGCTTGTCCAGGCTCTTAAAATAAGACCTTTACAAAAAGAGTGGATTTAGAAAAGAAACAAATGACTTAATTCAGGAGATAAAACAATCCTGGCAAGTGTTATCCTGGTATACAGTGCTAAAGGAATTACTGGGTTTTTGATGAAAATCTTGCAGAAATGGTTCTTGATAATAAAATATTTTCAGAAGGATACAAAGCTGTTAAATAACTGTAAAAGTTATAATATTCAGTAATGTATCAGCTGCATTTATGTATACTTAAATACTATCAATTTACCCATTGTCATACACAATTAAATCAGCAAATTAAGAACATTTGGCATTGCTCATTTCAAGACTTTCATTCTTTTTCTAAATTCACTTCATTCAAAATGCTATTAAAAACTAACAATCAATCATGATGAGCATTAGGCACAAGGCAGGACACAATATTGGGCCAAGACTCACTATTACATGGTCAGCTTTGATATGATTTTCCTTAAGACATTTTGTTTTCTAAAAAATATGCTGGAAAAAAATTCTAAAGAGAATGTAATTAAATATGGTTTCTTAGTTGACTTTTCTCGGAATATCTAGGGTTATTATTAGAAGACAGGCCAGAGACATTTTCTGCTGGTATCCAATTTCATATAGACTGAATTTTAGTGCAGCCTCCTGGGAGCATATTCATAGCATTCCTTATCAGTTTTAGCCTAGATCATTCTTTTAATGGGGGAGTTTGTGTCTATGTGGTAGCCAGTTGTTCTCTGCTCTGTAAGGTAGTGGAGGAGGACTGCTGACAACAGTACAAAATGTACAGTTTAAGGTGAAAAATCTGCAGGGATTTTATTGGGCAATACAAAAAAAAAATAACTATGGGGCTTTTAATAGTAAATAGCATAATAGAAAAATGATCTGCAAATCTTTCAGCAAAAAATCATATTGTGGTTTAAATGCATTTTTAAAAGCTATTGTTGGTAAACAACTGGTGAATACAGTACAGTACATTGTTGCACAGTATACACCCAACACATTGGCAATCAATAGAAATATGCCTCTTGAGATTTTTATTGTAGGTGTGTCATAAGTAAGACATTGTGTGGAGTGGAGAGATATTAATAGACCTGTAGAAGCAACTACTGATGGTGAGTAAATGGATGGTTTGCTTTGCTAAGACAAATGTTGATCACTTCTGGAGTCCAGTAATATAATGGAAATAAATAGTTATGTGTATCACCATATTTCAAAATGTTTATAGATCAGAACCTGAATCTAGTGGTGTTGAAAGAATGAGAGTATACGCATCAGAGATGACAAGTCATGGAAATATTGTAAATTAAAGGACCACTATAATACAAGGTGTAGTGGAATATCGATAAGGATTATTGGTCGTAACGTTTTATTTATTATGACTATGTTCTTAAGTTTGCATATGCTGGGTTTATGTCCAAATGTCTGTTAATGCCGTTTTTGTCTGATAGCTAAGACTCAGCCAGTTCTCTGGCACTTTTAGTACTAGCCTTAAATCTTACTTGTACATTGTCCCAATTAAATATACATCCTGTTGATTTTGTATACATATAGATCTGTGATCACGAGTCCTTCCTTCTAACGGCGTTGTGATGTTCCTGTAGACGTGTTGCAATTCTTTTTGAGGTTTGTCCTATGTATACCTCTGGGCAAGAACTGCATGGAATGCTATAAACTGTGTTTTGTGTTTCTGCTGTCGATTTCTTGTCTTTAGCATTGAAAAGGACAGTGCGCAGATTGTTTGCAAGCTTGTGTGCTATTCTGATGTCTGATTTGGCCAGAATGCGTGCTGCACCTTCCAACACACTGTGTTGATAAGGAAGTGTGTACCAGGTGGGATGGGGGGTCTGGTTTGAGTCAATTGTTTGCTGAGTTTTTTGGCATCTTTTGTGTAGGCTTTGTTTAATGAATGTCTTTGAGTATCCATACTCCCCCGACCCAGCTCCCCCCACTAAATTTTGATATATATAATATTTTATTATATCTTTTCATGAGACAACACTGAAGATATGACACTTTGATACAATGTAAAAGTAGTCAGTGTATACCTTGTATAACTGTGTAAATTTGCTGTCCCCTCAAAATAACTCAACACACAGCCATTAATTTCTAAACCGCTGGCAACAAAAGTGAGTACACCCCTAAGTAAAAAAATGTCCAAATTGTGCCCAATTAGCCATTTTCCCTCCCCAGTGTCATGTGACTCGTTAGTGTTACAAGGTCTCGGGTGTGAATGGGGAGGAGGCGTGTTAAATTTGGTGTTATCACTCTCACACTCTCTCATACTGGTCACTGGAAGTTCAACATGGCACCTCATGGCAAAGAACTCTCTGAGGGTCTGAAAAAAAGAAGTGTTGCTCTACAAAAAGATGGCCTAGGATATAAGAAGATTGCCAACACCCTGAAACTGAGCTGCAGCACAGTGGCCAAGACAATACAGTGATTTAACAGGACAGGTTCCACTCACAACAGGCCTTGCCACGGTCAACCAAAGAAGTTGAGTGCATGTGCTCAGTGTCATATCCAGAGGTTGTCTTTTGATAATAGTCCTTAATTAGATATGTTAGTGAGTTAAAATGAGTGGATGGATGAGCACAACTTGTCTTTGAACACAAACAAAACATACATGTTAATCATTGGAGGGAATGATGCTGACATTTTGTCATTATTTAGTTTCACTGAATCAGCCAGCAATCTATGCATTATCTTTGACTCTAGCATGTCACTTACAGCACACATTACAAAACTGTCCAAAGCATGTTTTTTTCATCTTAAAAATGTTGGAAAATTAAGGTGCTTTCTAAATATGCAAGATACTGAGAACTTAACTCATGGATTTATTTCTAGTTTGACTGACTACTACAATGCTCTGTTCACTGCCTATTCAAATAGTTCTTTATACAGCTTTCAGTTCTTAATTCCCTACACTGGCTTCCAGTTAAGTTTAGGAAAAATTTCAAAATCCTCCTTTTAACATATAAAGCCTTAAATGGTCCTGCTTACTTATCTGAGAGCACATTGAGATTTCAAGATGCTGGTCTACTTATCATTCCAAGGATTCATAAAATAACAGTGTGAGATCAAGATTTTAGTTACAGGGCTCCAAAGCCATGGAATGGTCTGCTTCCTAATAAAAGAGGTGCCCGCTCAGTCTCAGTTTTTAAATCCCAGCTGAAGACTCACTACTTCAGTTTAGCGGGATGGGTACTTGGCAGCTTGTTGGCAGAGGTCCCCAGGACTCTAAACAAATCTATATCCTCATACTGTAAATGATAATTCTGTATTTAGTGAATGATATAATCTAATCTTGCATTTTGCGTTGTAATTTGTATTATTACTATTGTACAGTACCACTGTATTGTATTCTTGAGGTGACAAATGACAGGCTAGCTATCTAGCTCTGTGAAGAAAATTACTTGGGTTTTTTTTTTTGTGTATTGCATTTACCCAATTTTTTGACACCCACTGCATGCCCAACCTACGTGGAAAAGGGTCTCTCACTCTCTCTGCCTTTCCCAAGATTTCTTCCCTTTTTTTCTCTACAAGGGGATTTTTGTGGTCACTTTTTTTCTTTTCTTCGTTGGGGGTACTTTCCAAAAACAGGGCCTGTTAAACCCCATTGTGGCATTCCACATGTGATTTTGGGCTATTCAAGAATTAAATTATTGTTGTATCGTTATCACTGTCACTAGTCTATGGGAGATTTGCCAGAACACTTTTATCGTACTGTTCACTTAAGACATTCAGCTTGAACTTAATATCTCATACAACCTATGATCAAAAAACATTTATACCTAGAGCTAGTAGTGATTTACTTAATACTAGCCAACCCGCGGCGTACCATACGCCTCATAATCAGGCAGGTTTTTAAATGATTTTTAAGCACAGGGAGAAAATTAACATTTGAAAAATCGGTAATGTAATAAATCAGCAAGAAAAGCAACATTGTAACAATGCACGGAACGAACCAACACACAATCGTCCGTGACTGAAAACTGGCGGACTGCAATCGCGCCTTCTCCTGCCAGACGGAGGGATGGGGGTGCACGGCGCGGAGTGTGGAACGGGAGGAGAGGAGAAGGACGTCCATTCAGCTCCCTCCGTCATGCTACTCTGCTGATTTCTCGTTCAGTATGCACTGCCCGCTCATGTGCCCACCTCCAACTCGTCACTTGAGTCGTTGTCATCTTTACACAGTCCAGATGCACCTGTGACTCACGTAGACGATTCATTGCTCTGTGCGGTTTTGGCTGCTTTTCTATATATAATCCACCAAGACACCCGACCACGGTAGTAGCGAGGTGGGAGGGGGGTGTGCACAAAGGGTAGGGACACAACCAGTGGGAGCGTATGAGTCGCACGGTTTGCAGCCCGAATGGGGTTCAACGGCTTACCCACGCCTCTCTGCGCCGGGTAGACACACGCTCAATCTCATGCATAATTATTTATTGAATGCTAAACACTTCTGGAAAGACACGGTTGTCTAAAACGGGTTGGTATGAGAATACAACACATAAGTGAATGAAAAGATGGAACTCTGGAGAGAGCAAAATACAACACAATAGTGAACCCGCAGCATAACAAACGCCGCATATTTATTTATTGATGGTTGAACACTTCTGGAAAGATACAGTTGTCTAAAAAGGAAGGGTCTGAGGATACAACAGAAAGTGAATGAAAAGATGGAACTCTGGCGAGAGCAACATATAATTGTCCATGAGTGAAAAAGACGCATGTTTGTCGCGGATGCGAATTTCTGTATGTAGCCTGTAAAACAGTTTGCTATGGTCAATCAAAAAATTAATGATATTAGAGATAACATAGTATATCTCCCCAACACTGCAGAACCTCCAAAGCCCCGGTACTCCATTATAAACAAATTAAATGCTTTCACCAGGATAGATTTACCTGAATTACATAGTATAATCTCTCAACTAAAACCCTCCACCTGCGTCCTTGACCCATTACCAACGAGGTTTTTCAAAGAAATATCAGGCGTGCAAATTGACAATATTCTGGACATAGTTAATTTGTCATTAGATACGGGGGTCTTTCCAGACTGTCTTAAGACTGCTGTAGTTAAACCCCTGCTCAAGAAAAATAATCTTGACCCCTCTGCCTTTGAAAATATTAGACCCATCTCTAACCTGCCCTTCTTAAGTAAAATTCTAGAGAAGGCAGTCATTTTGCAATTAAATGACCACCTCAATAAACATGCTATTCTTGATAAATTTCAGTCAGGCTTCAGAACAAATCACAGCACAGAAACTGCACTTGTTAAAGTAGTAAATGACTTGCAGGTAAATGCAGACAGAGGCCATTTATCTGTTCTCATCCTCTTAGATCTGAGTGCTGCATTTGACACCATTGATCACAACATTCTTAGAAATCGCCTTAGTCAATGGGTGGGCCTCTCTGGCAGTGTCTTAAATTGGTTTGAATCCTACCTGGCAGGTAGAAAATTCTTTGTGAGTTGTGGTAATCACATCTCAAAGACACATGATATCTGATATGGTGTTCCACAAGGCTCTATCCTGGGTCCGCTGCTTTTCTCAATCTATATGCTTCCGTTAGGTCAGATTATCTCAGGTTACAACGTGAGCTACCACAGCTATGCTGATGACACACAGCTGTACTTATCAATAGCACCTGATGACTCCGACTCTTTCGATACACTAACACAATGTCTTACTGGTATCTCTGAATGGATGAATAGTAATTTTCTCAAACTAAATAAAGAGAAAACTGAAATTTTAGTAATTGGCAATAATGGATTCAATGAGGTTATCAGAAATAAACTTGATGCATTAGGATTAAAGGTTAAGACGGAAGTAAAAAACTTAGGGGTAACTGTTGACTGTAATCTGAATTTTAAATCGCATATTCATCAGACCACTAGGACAGCATTTTTTCACTTAAGAAACATAGCAAAAGTTAGACCTCTTATATCATTGAAAGATGCCGAGAAATTAATTCACGCTTTTGTTTTCAGTAGACTAGATTACTGTAACGCACTCCTCTCAGGACTACCCAAAAAAGACATAAATCAATTGCAACGAGTGCAGAATGCAGCTGCTAGAATTCTAACTAGGAAAAGAAAATCCGAACACATTTATCCAGTTTTGATGTCACTACACTGGTTACCTGTGTCATTCAGGATTGACTTTAAAATACTGCTTATGGTTTATAAAGCCTTAAATAATCTCACTCCATCTTATATATCGGAATGCCTGACACGTTATATTCCAAATCGTAACCTCAGATCGTCAAATGAGTGTCTCCTTATAATTCCAAAAGCTAAACTTAAAAGAAGTGGTGAGGCGGCCTTCTGCTGTTATGCACCTAAAATCTGGAATAGCCTGCCAATAGGAATTTGCCAGGCTAATACAGTGGAGCACTTTAAAACACTGCTGAAAACACATTACTTTAACATGGCCTTTTTATAACTTCACTTTAACTTAATACTGATACTCTGTAGGTTCAATTCATCATAATAACTATTCACAGTGGCTCCAAAATCTGTACTGACCCCTACTCTCTCTTCTGTTTCTTTTTCCGGTTTCTTTGTGGTGGCGGCGGCCTGCGCCACCACCACCTACTCAAAGCATCATGATGCACCAACATTGATGGACTGAAAGCCAGAAGTCTACGTGACCATCATCATCAGGTCCTTCCATGAAAACCCTAAATACAAAGAGGACTGTTTGATTTATGTTAGGTAGATTGCCCAGAGGGGACTGGGCAGTCTCTTGGTCTGGAATCCCTACAGATTTTATTTTTTTTTTCTCCAGCTCTTGGAGTTTTTTTTTTTGGTTTTTCCTGTCCACCCTGGCCATCGGACCTTACTTATTCTATGTTAATTAATGTTGACTTATGTTTTATTTTTTATTGTGTCTTCTATTTTTCTATTCTTCATTTTGTAAAGCACTTTGAGCTACATTTTTTTGTATGAAAATGTGCTATATAAATAAATGTTGATTGATTGATTGATGGTGCACGCGGTCGTGCGTCGTAGCCGAAAACTCGTTTTTAAAGACTGCTTACCTCATTGTGTTTTAACCTCAGTTGTAAAGGATTGTTTTAAGGATCCCATGGGATACCCCTCGCAAACCATTTTACACGCTGCATATGGCGACTCACCTCCGCGAGAAACATGCCTCTATGAACAGTCAAGGTGGCTCGGAGGTACATGAGGCCTCTACGACAGACAAATATAAATGACGCTGTTCTTTCTGTGTCGTCGCATCCGAGTTGGTGGGCGTGGCTCTGCGAGTTGTCGTCGTATCCAATGGTCTTGGAGTTGGTGGGCGTGGCTCCTCCCTGCGTGCGCCATAGGTGTCTTACTTGTCGGCAGCTTAGTGAATACACGCCCCTTCCGGCATGCTTTCCATGGGTGTCTTGCCTTAGTGAATTATATATATATAGATTATACTCAGTACAAAATGATTGCAAATGAAGGAACAATTAAAAAACCAAGAAATGATTTATTGATCCAGAATTGGGCAGCACTTGTGGGCTCATGTACTCATCCAGGAAAATAATTGTCCACAGACTGTGTGAAATGGTCTGAACTGTAGTTAGGGTCTTAAAATGTCCCACACCTGCCTTGTCATGAGTTATTAGTAAAGTTTCGGCCAGCATCTAATAAAGACAAAGGCACACCCATTTTCTTTACATAATCTTCTGTCCTGTCAGCCCCTTTATAAAACAAGCTGCATGTACAACCTGATTAGACCATTGCAAATGGATCTTGATCATTTTCACTATGGTACAGAATTCATTAACGCATGCCCTTTAATCATGACACACATTCTAAGTTGGATATTACCCCGCCTATATATTAGATTTCGTTGTGGCAACTGGGGTACTTTGTAATAGTGTATCTCTTTGCATAGTTAACAAAACAAATTTGAAAACGTTTAACAGAACTGGTCTCTCCAGTACCTTAATACAGCAAACATAATTCGCACAGCCCTGAAGAGGCAAACACCTTCTGGCACTTTCATTTGAGGAGGTTTTTCTCTTTCACTGTTGGAAAGTTAGGACAAAGTTCACCCACGTATGAGACCAGAAATTTTTATAACAGTAGAATAAAAAACAAACAAACAATATGTTGAAAAACACTTGCCACACAAGCTAACTCTTGCGTTTGCAAACTTTAAAATATGCCTTAAGGCAGGTATTAATCATGTCTGTACTATGCTGAATGAGTAGTAAATAAATGGTGGAATGTTACCTTCCCTACCAACAGAAAAACTGTACATAAAACATGCTCCAGCATAGTGTTAACTTACAGAATGCTTTAAATTATTAAAAACAACACTTATTAATTCAAAATCAAAAACGTGGTAAGCTCACAAGAAAAGATTGTACTTGCTTTGAGCACAGCAAGCACCTGCAGAGTAAAAGAATAAACAAAATCATGTCATCAACTTGGCCAAGCAGCTGGCTTTAACACTGCTTAAATAGCAAAATTAAAGTTAAAGTTACCTATTGTTTAAGTCATTTCTTTTGAAATGTAACATTATTATCCTCAACTGATAAAGGAAGAGCAAACAAGCAGCAGCTTGGGTAATTTCCATGGTAACTTTAAACAATCCAAAGTCTTTCTCTTTATCATGTACTTAACTGCTGGCAGCCTTCTGTGCAAACAGAATAACGAGGGTGCCATCCCCCAAACATTCAGAGCGGCCTCTTCTGCCTACTCACAGTTACTTCAAATAGAAAAGTAATGGGAATGTGCATATTCATGTGATCTATAAAACAGATAATAATTAAAAAAATGACAAGATTAAGCCAATTGTGTAAATAAATTGTGTTTGATATTCATGGTGTATAAACAAAACAAAAGCAAGATATTTAGATACAGAACAGTCAGAAGCTAGAAGACATTGCCTTCACATATCATACGAAAATCACATATTTCCATCATTGAATGTGGTAGATGTGAAATATGATTTTATGTTTTGAAATTGAGGAAAATACAAAATGTCACATAATGTTAAGATTTTCCAGATGACCTTTTCTAATGTTAAGCAGCATCAGCATGAAACACAATTATTATTATCTGTCTTCAGATACTATCATCATGAATTCAGGGGTCATTCACTGCTCAGCATTATCCTTTCCCCTAATTTCCTTCCTTCCTTCATCATGCCATTGCCTCACAATATGTGTTCAATCCAAAGTTGCTTCCTCTTCATGAGAATATGTTCCACTTCCACCAGGGAGAAAATTTCTTTGTTTACTTGTTCTTTCCGTAAGTTTCCAGTCTTTAACTGTCTTCCTTTCACAT
This sequence comes from Polypterus bichir lapradei, assembly GCA_026402145.1. Classification (NCBI taxonomy): domain Eukaryota; kingdom Metazoa; phylum Chordata; class Cladistia; order Polypteriformes; family Polypteridae; genus Polypterus; species Polypterus bichir. The sequence goes on along the minus strand of JANRMT010028174.1, from coordinate 116,198,275 downwards.
GCTCCCCAATTCATCCTCTCACACAAACAATATTATTAATAATAAGAGTATTTTATTTTTTTAGAATATTTTTTTAAGAATTCATTGCATATACTGTATGCATCTACTGTCTAATATGTTCTTGCCTATGAGATGTCTGGTTATGAATTATTCAGAATTTTATCCATTTAATGCCACAGATCCATCACACCATTTTAGTTGTTTCTCCATCTATAATGTACAGCTACATCCACCTAGAACAGGAAAGCATTACTGTAATTTTCACCTATATGAGCAAAAAAAAAAAAAAAACTTGATGCAAAGGTGAAATTCACAGAGTAAAATGCGTCTCACCAAAACACAGCTGAGGATATAGAGTAGTGGTAAGGATGGCTACAAAGTATTAGAAAACAGTGAGAAGAAGACAGAGATAAAGATTAGATTTCAAAAGTAATAACATTTTAGAAAACTTTAACCATAACAAAAGGATGAAGGACAGGCCAACAATTACACTGAGGAGATATTTAAATGGGAAAAGATGGAAGAAATCAGTAGTATACAGAAGACTGCAAACTGTTTTTCTTGGGAAAGAATGTCTTCATACTTGTCAAAGTTAAAAAAAAAAAAAAAATACTAAAAGAAAATGCTAAAAAAGCTCCAGACTTTTTCAATATTCATGTCCAAATGAAATTGTCTAATTATGACAAAAATTACATAAGCAACAGTGTATGAGTGGAATTAGGATTAGATTATAGCAGAAAGCCACTGCCATTACTTATCATTTTGGGTAGATGGAAAACCATTGCACAGGTGCATCTCAATAAATTAGAATATCATCGAAAAGTTACTTTATTTCAGTAATGCAATTCAAAAATTGAAACTCATAAATTATATAGATTCATTACACACAGAGTGAGACATTTCAAGAGTTAATTTCTTTTCATTTTGCTGATTATGGCCTACAAGTAATGAAAACTCAAAATTCAGTATCTCAGAAAATTAGAATATTACAGAAGACCAATACAAAAAACGATTTAATACAGAAATATTGGCCTACTGAAAAGTATGTCCATGTACGCACTCAATACTTGGTCGGAGCTCCTTTTGCATGATTTACTGCATCAATGCGGCGTGGCATGGAGGCGATCAGCCTGTGGCACTGCTGAGGTGTTATGGAAGCCCAGGATGCTTTGATAGTGCCCTTCAGCTCGTCTGCATTATTGGATCTGCTGTCTCTCATCTTCCTCTTGACAATACCCCACAGATTATCTATGGGGTTTAGGTGAGGCAAGTTTGCTAGCCAATCAAGCACAGTGATACCATGGTCTTTAAACCAGGTATTGGTATTTTTGGCAGTATGGGCAGGTGCCAAGTCCTGGTGGAAAATGAAATCAGCATCTCCATAAAGCTTGTCAGCAGTGGGAAGCATGAAGTGCTCTAAAATTTCCTGGTAGATGGCTGCGATGACTTTGGACTTAATAAAACACAGTGGACCAACACCAGCAGATGACATGGCTCCCGAAATCATCACTGGCTGTGGAAACTTCAAACTGGACCTCAAGCAACTTGGATTTGGTGCCTCTCGACTCTTCCTTTATACTCTGGGACCTTGATTTCCAAATGAAATGCAAAATTTATTTTTATCTGAAAAGAGGAATTTGGACCAATGAGCAACAGTTCAGTCCGTTTTCTCCTTAGCTCAGGCAAAACGCTTCTGACGTGGTCTCTGGTTCAGGAGTGGCTTGACATAAGCAATGCGACAGTTGTAGCCCATGTCGTGGATGCTTTTGCTTCACAATCCTCTCAAGTCTGTGGTTATCCCTGCTACTTGTGCACCTTTTTCTGTCACATTTTCCTTGGCCAAGTAATACTGTTCCCTGTATTTATAATGTTCCTTGTATCATCCATCGACGACGGGCACTCGCAGCACGAACATGATCGGCTCAGATTTGCTTCCACAGTGCTCCACTGCAGCGATGTGAGCCTGTGGTTGCCCTGGCAACGGACAAACAACCTTCCACAGACACGGCAATCGCACTTCTGGACCCACTTTGTTGTGTCATCCCATGGGGCGAATGTCTGTGATATGTTTTGCATATTTGTAGCTGGAAACCCACAAATAGATCATGCATCTTAAAATAGTTTTTTATTAATATACACACAGTATATATATATATATATATATATATATAT
>JANRMT010028174.1:116161096-116196003 GCA_026402145.1 Polypterus bichir lapradei | reverse complement strand
TGTGTTTATATATATTTTATATATATATATATATATATATATATATATATATATATATATATATATATATATACACACACACATACATACATACATACACACACACACACTAGGGGGCTTTGCCCCCTACTCGCACCTCCCCAACCCCTCTCTCTGGGGGCGCTCTTCACACTGGCCACTTTGTGTCTCTGCCTCTCGCGTTGTGAAGAAGGGGGGCTGAACGCACGCTAAGGAGATGCGGACGAATCAGCTGCTGGCTTGCTGCTGCTGCTACCGAGCTGCGTGTTCTGCATGTTGCGCTGTGTGACAATCATTTAAAAGCCTGCATGACAATCATTTAAAAGCCTGTACAGCAGCTGCTACTACCAAGCTGCGTGTTCGGTATGTTGCGCCTGGCGACGATCATTTAAAAGCCTGTACAGCAGCTGTCCTTTTGTCTCACTTCCTTGTCTCCCGGGACGTTAAAGTGTCTCCAAGAAATTGTTTTTTAAGTAGGGCGTGACGTGCAAGTTGTCTCGCAGGACTTCAAAGTGTCTCCCCAAGATGATCACGTCTCGACCCAAATATTTTTTATATAAATAGATATTCATTATTCCCTAAATCTAAACCCCAAGTCCTAGAATTTTGAAATTTGGCATGATGGTTTGTTTTAGGTCTAGGTGAGAGATAGAAACGGATTTTAGGATACTGCTAGCGTATGGAGGTGAAACTACCACTTAATATTAAAATATTTTATATCTCAAAAATGGTTAATGGTCAGAAATGCCAAAATACATTAGTTTTATTTTGATTTATACTAGTTTTTGCCTTTTTTTTTTTTTTTTTTAAAATGGTTTTATCTTTATACAGGGTGGTCAAAAAACAGGACACACGCTAAGTTTTTAATTTTCTTGAAAAATTTCAGGAAAATATTTCTGAAATTCAATATCACAGAAGAAACTGAGATGTACTGGTTTCGAAAATTCGGTTCACACTACAATATCATGGCACCTAACAGCATTTGCCACACCAAAACATTCTTCCAGATAAAGTTTGACATTCATTTACTGTGAAAGTATGTGATGTTGCCAGTTGGAGTGAATTGAACTATTTAAAATACACGGACTGATATTTTTACGACATTTCCAGTCAGTGACATTCCGTATGTTGGCTATGGGAACGAGCTATATTAACACCTACAAATTACAAAGCTACAGAAATCAATAACTGTCTTTTACCAAGGCTGAATACACACAAGATGACATATGACTCAATTGACTCAGTAGTAGAGGTTGAAGAGACTGTATACTATCCAGTGGAGTTCTTCCATACACTCAGTCCTCCAGGTATTTCTCTGCACAAACTTATTTTGAAGAAAGGAGACTAAGATATGCTTTTGTGAAACTTAAATCCATCTAAACTATGCAATGGCACAAGACTGCAAATACATGCTTCAATTACATTTTGTGTAAATCTTTTATCTTTACTATCTCTGGTCAGGGAGAAACTGTCTGTATACTGAGTATTCTCTTATACGATCGGACTTTCCTTTTCAATTCAAACACCTGCAATTTCAAATGAAAGTTTGTTTTACAACGACTATGAATAAAGCACAAGGTCAGTCTCTAAAAGACGCGGGACTGAATTTGAGGGATTATTGGTTCTCATGGCCACTTTATGTGGTGTGCTCTAGATTGAGTTTACTCACTCTCTATTCATTCCGAAACCTGGGGGTACAACATCTTAACATTGTATACAGATAAGTATTGTAGTTTCTTGCTCAACATAGTCGCTCCTTTTGTTTGATTTTCATATACAATGCAGACTTGGTACATGATCAAAACCTGAAATAAAACTGTTTGTATTTTTATATCAGCCAATTTATTATTAGGAACACTTTGAAAACACATCAGCTCTCAATGGGGGAAAAAAAAAAAAAATCAGGCTAGATATCTATACTGATATGGACTGGGTAATCTACTAGGAACAAAAGGATGCCACATTGATGAAAATGAAAATTATCAACCTACAGAGAGCTGAATTCAAAGACACCCAGAAAAGTGAAAAACTGATGCGGCAGGCTAGTCCATTTATATACTTTTGTTAATAGATTTTGAGATGAAGTTTGCTTTATAAAATAAATATGGAATTAATGGATGATAGTGTATTTGTTATTATCCTTCTGAAAAACTAGACACAAAGAAAAACCACTAAAAACACAACAACGAAAGTTGCAAATACAATGTACAGTATGAAGAATACTGGAAATGAACTGATGTACATGCCTTGGATAAAAAAAAAAAGTAAACTATATTTGAATGCCCCATTCCCAAAAAAAAACATTATTTTTAATTTCCAGTCTGAAAATGAATATATATTTTATCAGCAAATAATCTAGGTTTAATGGCAGTGAAATATGAAAGAAGCACGAATGCTGCATATTTTAAGTTATCAGTACTACGGTCATCTCAGCGGTAGTACCAACCATTTATTCACTTGCCACAGTATATCTGACTGCTTACCACAAAATATGTTAATTTTCTACCTACATATACAACAAAATTTATGTACCAAAGTATTAATAAGGGAAACACAGCTGTACAGTGGCTAGTGCTACTGTCTTACTGATATAGGGAACATGAGTCACTGAGTTTGAGTTGATACACAATCCCCCTTGCCAGGATCAATTTTCCCTGGCTACTCCAGGTTTCTTTCACTTCCAAAAAAACAAATGAGTTAGGTTAACCAATAACTCTAAGCTGTGTACGAGTATGATTTGTGACACATTGGCACCTTTTTGGAGTTGATTAACGCCTTGCACACATTGATGGTGGGATAAGCTCCAGCTTCCCACATAATCATAAAGGAAAAGATAAGTTCAAAAAGAAAAGAGATGGAATTATATTATTTCTTAATCAAAGTGGTCTATAAAAAGAACAAGAAGAAGAGAAAGAACAACAAAATTTTAAAAGAAATACCAACGTGCCTAAATTTCAAATTAAAGCACAGTATTTTGAGCAAAATAATGCAATTCAAAAAGTTATCTCCAAATTAGGGCTGTAATACTCACCTTCCAAATTTAAAGTAGCTTCTGTAACATAAAAAGCTACTACTAATAACTTTTGTCTTTGCTTAGTGACTTCCTTGCTTGCAGTTAGTCAAAACCAACAGAACACTAATAACAGTCCACAAAGCATCCCTTGAAATTTACCAAGTACATGCAACCAAGAAGTAGGTATTTTAGAAGACAAACCTGCTCAGCGTTGTTTCAAAAATCAAGTGTAACTTGCTCACTCTCCTCTATATAAAAAGTATTTGTTAAAACTGTTTAAATAAATTTTATTTATTAATAACAAAAACAATCTTGAAAAAAAAACTTTCTTTTCATATTATCCTGGTATATTTCTGATTTAAAACAAAACAACTATTTTTGAAGATGAATTGGTATATCAGATCACTCAAAAATACTTAAGGAAGTGGAATAAAAACATCCACTGACTCACACACACACAATATTCATTTCCAAATGAGCTTCGACATCCAGAAGGATAATTGAACTATTTTGGTATCCTCAAACTAATATCTGTCCTCTATACCTGACTCACTGGAGGGACATGGGGACTATGTTTGTAATAGACCTCTAGCCTATAAATTTTACCCATAATGCTATTCATTACATTAGACTGAAAGTTGTGATAAATAAGGATACAAACAAGATCACAGACTTCATACGAAGCAATTTAAATAACCTGACTTCATTTTGTCATATGATGAGTCAGCTGAGGACAAGGTGAAAGCTCCTCATTGTACCCCAAGCAAACCTAATTAAGCCATTAAGTAAAATAGATTATTGTTTACCCCCAGCCCAGTCCTGCTTAGCGTATGCCATTAACAAATGAATTTGGAGGAATTGCAGAAGATCAACAACTCCCAGTATTTACCATACAGAAAATTTTGCTTACATAGGAAAGAACAGACAAAATTGTCAAAATCTTACTTATGTAATTTTTTTTTTTTTTTTTGCTTCTCACCACATCTATAATAGCTAACACGGTACAACACCCTAGTACTATATTCCCTAAACCTATACAGAAAAATGCAGCATAAAGTAATAAAGTTATCCAGGTATCTGATAAACAACTTTGTGGTATATTTGTGTTGCTAAGACTTTAAAGAATTGACCTTATACTGACATTGACATATGGAATTTGATTTTGGCAATCAAAGGATCAAACAGCAGGCTGCTGCTGTAAGTAATCTTCAGCCTATTGTCTGTAGTGACAGGACAACAGGGATCAAACAGGGTGTGGACAAAACACACAGATAAGGAACTGGCTATCAAAGCAGCACTGAACACAATTAGTGATTAGCACTGACAGACAGTGTTCCTTGGTGGCTATAGAGCTGGACAGTAAACAACAAGGGTGTCCTTTCATTTCCCTACCCCTGACTAGGTGATCCCAAGTGAATCACTTCACTTGCATTTACTTGAACTATAATGTAAACAACTATAGCATACAGAAACTCTGGGCCTTACAATGATTTTTGTTATCGACAAACACTATACAGAATGAAACATGTTTGTGGGATTGAGGTTGTTAGTTATGAAAAGACAGAATTTAGTTTTATACTGCTTTGTTATTCTAAAAATAATAATGCATTTGCAAAGTTACCTTTGATTACTAGTGACTGCCGACATTCCAGTTCAAGTGTCAGGAAAGAAATAAATCAACAAAGAAAGACAAAATATTGAGGTCACCTTTATTTTCAACCAAATAAAGATATAGATATACATTATGCAATGAAAGGTCATGTTATAAATTATATGCAACACTAGCCATGTGCGCCCAACTACGTTGCGCGTGTTACAAATTGCCTGTGAAGGGCTCCCTGTTTAAACGTGGCTGCCAGTCATGAACTGGGCCCTTTGTTGCACAGCATTATGATTTTTTATAAGGGAAACAAAATTACAAAAGAAAACCCTTGGATATTGATTCGATAGGAACGACCTACTCGGAATCACTGTCCGAATCGTAATTATGTGGTGGTGTAGGAGCATTTCTGCTTCTGTCCGTTCACAGTCCATCTCGTTTTCACAATGCTGTCGTTTCCTCTCACGATCTCTTCTCAACCTTTCTCCAATCTCGCAGGTTGCTTTGTGGCAATCCAAAGAGTAAGGCAATATACACGGAGCAATGGTTATAAAAGGGGGACACATAGGTATCCAGGCACTTTAAAGTATAAATAGGGATCACTTCACTGACATGTGAGCAAGGCACGGTACAACTGTGAGATGCGCAGCACTCGCCGGCTACAACGTAACAAAAATAATTTCCGGAACGTGCTGTTACGTTGTCATTAATTTTACCCACTGTCTTTCTTTCATTTATATGTTACGTAGGCACATAACTTTTATCTTCGGCAATCTCATTCTCTAACCAGGCCTCAGGAGCTAACCAGCGTAACACTGTCCACCACCCCTTTCGTTATTCTGGCACACTGATGACATCCGTGAGTAACAACAACGTACTAAACTGGAAGGTGATCTACGCATGCGTGGAATTCGTGGACAAAGATCAAGATCTAAATGAAGATCTCTTTAGTTAATTTAAAGCACAACAATTTGTTTAGTTTGAATGTCTGTGTTTTGAGGTGTGACTGGCGTACTACAGTCTTCAGTAGTATAAGCCTGGAGGAGATTCTTAATGCAATGCCTATGTTTTAGCTGTCTCTCTACTGCCATCTAGTGCTTCTTCTTCCAATTCATTCACGGACAAACAAAGATCAAGATCCAAATGAAGATTATATATAGAGATGTGATTTGCAAACTTTAAAAACATAAACATACCATATCAAATGGTCCTAATATGCAAGCTGAACCCTCAATTCCATGCAATCCAAATCAGGGTCATAGGAAGGTGGAACTTCTCCTGACAGCATCATCCACAAGGCAGAACCAACAATGAATGTGGTACAAGTCCATCAAAAGACATTTATACCAAGCTCACAAGTAACTGACTACTTCAGAGTGACAGGCACGCCTGTGACAAGAAACTTTGACTGCCTGAAGGAGGTCCCACACAAATAAGGGGAAAATATGCAAAGTCCACATGAACAGTGTCAAGACCTAATTTGAATTCAAGACTCTGGATGCTGTGATGCAGCAGAGCTAGCCACTGCACCACCCATTCCTCCCCCAGTGATGATATCTGAATAAGGAAGAATTTCAGGTAACAAGAAAGTAACCTTAATACAAGTAATGAACACAAACTCAAAGTAGGTGGTATGATGAAGCGCCAGTTTGAGCTGCTATTTCACAGCTCCAGTCCAGATCAAATCCTGACCTGTGGCAAGTCTGCATTTTCTCCCTACACCTGGGTGGGTTTCATCTCTAGTTTCTTGTGCACTTTTCCTACATCTAAATAATATGTGTATTTGCCCAAAACTGGCCCAGTGAGTGTGCTCTGCAATGGATTCACTCCCCATCTCCATACAGAATTTCTTACTACCTTGTGCCAACCCTACATGACTGTACGATTAAGAAATTTTCAAAAGTTTTGAAAATGGATAGATAGAGAAATGGACAATCCCACAGCGCTCCAAACATACTTAATTCTACAATTGCAGTGCAACCATTTCACACTGCACAATCAGAAGTGGGACTGTTTATGATCTTGTGGTCTCAAGTCCAGCTAGGCCACACAGTATGGTCTTTAGTATAAATGTGTCATGTTTTCCCAGTGTACTTTTGTCTTCTCCATATACAACTTTATCTTTCCATATCATACACATAGGAAGCAGATATGTTGGAATGGGAGTATAGTGGATAAGAATTTGGACTTTAAACCCTGAGGTTGGGTGTTCAAATCCTGTTACGGACACAGTGTAACCATACCTGTGTTCCAACTAGAAAACCAAAATAGAAATGTAACCAATTTTATCATAAATGTTATAAATCACCATGAATAAATGCATCAATCAAATAAGTAAATGCCATGAAGTGCAAATCTACTTTTTAAACAAGAGGCCTTTTGCAGTTGTCATTAACCACACAATAAACCTTTCAAAATGGTTCCATAAGCCTACTCCCACTGACCATTAAGGGCTTCAGGAAAACTTCAAGCCTTGCTTTAAAGCACAGCAAATGCTGTCAGGACACTCATACTTCAGCAGATGTGCGATTTCAATAGACTACAATGTCTTAAATACTGGCATTAGTTAAAAGCAAAGCATCCAGGCAGGATGTCCGACCAAACTGTCATCCAACAACCAAAAAAAAAAAAAAAAAAAAAAAAAATGAAAGAAAAGAAACAGCAATGAAGAGGCCCAAGATCAGTCCTGAATCAATTTCAGACAGGAACGTTTGAAAGCAGAGACTGGAGACTGAGTACAAATCAAAGACAGCAACAGGGATTGACTTCCCTGTTACACTTGCAACATCACAAGGTGTTACATAATGAAGCAGGGCATGAAGAAAGTCTTAAATTCAGAAGCCACACAAAACAAAGACTTGGCGCGCTCTTTGGTAAATATCAAGCATCAAAACTTCATATAGTCTTGGGGCCAAGAGAGAGATGCCACCTGTAGAAATCACTAAAAAAAGTGATGACAAGTAAAAGAGAAAAAGCACAAAAGTCATTAACATCTAAAATTCTGCCAGTAATCCTGGCACACACACTCACACAATCCTTCAGCACAGGGGTGGGTGAGCCCAAGGCAGCACCTTCCTGTCACCTGCCAGCACTTTTCTCCCAATAACATGGTAAAAGAAGTTCTACAAATGAAGAAGTGCACAACAACAATGAATGAGCCTTAAAATAGGTAAGAATGGTAAGCAAAGGTAAATGCACCCTTAGTTCCAAAACTTTCCTGATTCTTACTTTTCAGAGAAAGAACCTGAGACAGAACTAACCTAGAACTGATTTTCAAGTATTTTAGAGCACATTATATACTGTATATAAAAAAAAAAGACATTCCTACATTACACACAGCTAGTCTCTATAACATAATGTATAAAACATATGCATACTGTATCCGGACACTGAAATATGCAAAATTTCATATATTGTAAGAAGATATTTAAAAATACTTGGACACTTTCAGCATCTAGAGTACATATTCAAAAAGTTGTAAGAATGAATGTATTTCATATACTAAAGCAAAATAAACATTCATATGCAGACAGAAATATACAACTATTAGAAGATACTTACACATATGTATATAAGTATTTAGACAAACATGTTTATTTCTGTACATGTAGTATAAACTCACAGTTTGATACACACACACCTATCTATGCATAAGAAAATGTTTACTTACATAAACATTTGAGCATACATATACATAATTACACGTGCATACATATAAACACATGTACAGGTATAATGCATAAACAAACAATAATAATTATTATTATTTTATTTATATAGCACCATTCCCATGTTCATGGAAAACAACTAAATAACTGATGTGGGCACAAATTCCTTTACTAAAACTGTGTGACAATAAGCAAGGCACTTCACCTGCCTGTGCTCCAACTGGAAAAACAAAAAAAACAAATGTAACCAGTTCTATCACAAATGTAAGTCAAGTTGTACAAATTTGTTCAACAAATAATAATAATTTGCGCATTTGCCCTTGGACATATTCACTGATCCTACATCAGTTAGTCTAGCATATGGTTTGTTTACTGTAGCTGCTTAAGAACTTCTTGCCTCTCTGATCCTTAGTCATATGTATAAAAAAAATGATTACACTAAATATTAGAATTATTGGCTCTTCCTCTTTTTGGTATCCTGCTGTGGCGCCTGGTGTTTGACTGTGTCCGACTTTGTATTACAACTGGCCATGGACCCTCCAGATGCTGATTTTCTCCAGGGATGCTGTCGAGTGGAGTTTTTGTTTTCCTCTCTATCGACTGGCCATATCTCAATGATAATACTAATGGACATATATCATTACGAGGCTTTTATGTTAATTAGTCTGAATCTTTTTGTTTAGTGTGTGTGTTGAAATATTTTTAAGTGTGTGTCTTTTGTAATTTGTACAGTTTGTAATTATATTTTACCTGTGAACATGTTACTGCATTACGAGTCAATACTATGTGAACAATAAATTGTGATTGGGCAAAAAGGCCGAAACGCCTTAGATGGGTGCCAGTCCATCACAGGGTACACTCAAGCATATCCACATACATATAAATTCAAGATTATGTATGCATGTACCACACAAACAATGTACATAAAGAGAAATACATTTTATATGCAGAGACCCATTAACACAAGAAATGCATGTTTAAAGTAGTATATATATGAATAAAACATCAAAATATTACTGCACATTGTGTAAGCACTTACACATAACTATAGTACATACACAAACACCAATATATACAGATACATATAAAACAACACAATAGCATATACAGTAAATAACGGCTTTTATTCAGAGTTCTGCACATGTTATTAACTCTATACACCAGCGATTTACACATCCATGTTCAAACGGCATGACATATGCACAAGCACAATCACGGGTCAGCGAATTCCCAGTCTCCTCCCATCTGATCTAACCCTACTGTATTCTATACAGGTGCGATTCAATGCAGACCACATCACACAATAAACACACACTACCAGAGCACTCGCAAAATGAACGATAACCAGGAGTGGCCGGACAATGAAGTCGAAACCTTCTTTAGGGGTTATGATAAAATGTCCTCTCAAGGACCACAACAATTTGACTAATTAGTACTCTGCTATCAGGTTCTTCCCTGAAATGCAGCTTTTCGGACCAGCTGAGCCAGTAACATGCGCAACACGTCCAGCCCTCTTTGCTCGATCCCATAGATGCCTCTTTAGCATCTTTTAAAAGTATTATCTACAAGCACGCAGAAAATCGACAAAAGTGTTTACTTACGTAGCGTCTCAATTTCTTCTCCGGCGGAGACTTTCTCAGCCAACCTTCATGAATGATTTCTCCTCCGCTCATCTTCACTGCACTTTTCCCAGTATCAATAATTTCCTCGAATTTCGGCTACAACATTCAAAGCAATTTAAAGCCTCCCTTCCTTTTTCTGAACATTTAACTTGACTTTACTTCATGCTTGGATGGAAAAGTGAGAAGCGCAGTCCTGTCAGTGACCGATCCTTTCTGCTCAAACCGGTTCCCGAAGACGACAATAAAAGGCAGGGCGTCAAAAGCCAAGTGTCCCGCAGGGCAGGTGGCCCGGTCCGAGCGCGGTTGCGGCCCCTCGGAGAGCGGCAGCGAGCTGACAGTTGGTGCCGCACGAAGCACGCAGTGACACCGCGTTGTGGTGAGAAGGGACCCAGCTGTTTGTTAGAGACACCACGCCCACTCGTAACAAAGGGTGGGTTTAGAGCACAGACAAGGGGCCGGCGCCTTCTCCGGGAGCTTTCTAAAATGTTTGCCGTGCTCGACGCCCGGATTCAAGTTGCACGCTCTGTCAAAAAGAGCAGAAATGCGCTGTCCGTGTGGATAGCGAAGGACACCTGGCCGTCGAGCATGGGAGGCAAAGCTGTAGTGATTTGTCACGGAAAGCCATAATCAACTTTGTCATCGAGGTTGGATGCTGAACGATTTGATTTTATTCTCTCTGAAATTTAGTTAAGCTGGGCAAGTAAACTATTGTTATAAATCCTGCGGCGCTGATGACATATGCGATTTTAGCAGTATCGCATAATTTGACTGTATTTTTTCTCAAAATATAACAATCAGAAATATGTTAAAACTGACGATCTCAGAAAAGAATAGCCTGTGCCGGGATTACGAATCCTGTTCTTTGATGCGCAACACTACATTATAAACACCAGGTGATTTTTTTTCGATATCTATTTAAACTGAAAAATATAAGGTAATTGTAAACCGTGAGTTACACCCAAAATAGTCTCTTCCCCAAAATCAATTTTGCTGAATGAAAATTAATTCGTGCCAAACTGCGCCGTCTACTGGACAATGCATCGAACAGTATTGCTAAAGTTACGGTAACCGTTTGCTTGAAATCTCATTAAGTGTGGGCGTGAAGCAGGATTCAGCCCATCGCCAGCTATGTAGGTGTGACTTATTCCCAGTAGAAGATTAGTTTTCTTAAATTTATTTATTTATTTATTTTTCAAACTGTCAGTCTTTATTTTATATATTGCCACTGACTTAATGAACTATCAACTTCCTTCACATATGGTATCATAATACAGTATCAAACTGACCAACTTAGCGGATAAAATTAAAGCCACATTACTAAAAGAACAAATCAGTCAAGATTTACTTAATACAGAACCTTTAACATTTTCCACTTTCACAAATTATTATATTCTTTAAAGAAGATTACAATTAAAGTGGCACAATTGCAAGTGCAATAAGTTTATTTCAAATAGCTCCAGTAATAGTATGGAGGCATATCTCACACAAAATTCAATAAAAGTGCAAATTAATAAATATATTTTGAAATGTGACAATAAATAAAAACACAATGATAATATGAGCATAAAGAACTGAATGTTTTATTAATTTCTTTACACTTACTTCTATATGTTCTTGTTTCATTATTTCATTTATTTTCATACTCCTTCATATAGCATCTTTAAGACTATAATACAAATAGACCACTCACTCTTCATTTTATTTACTGAAGTTAACAATATCCACTGTCATAAGGTGTTGTATAATATCAACAAAACTGGCAGGCCATCTCAATACTACCTAATAACACAACAGAAGCTGAGGAAATTCTAATTTAAGCATCCAAGTCTGTTTAGTGCTGAATGGAACAAATGAACAAGCAAAAGTTATCATTTGAGAATATTTAAATGAAGACACCTACAGCTTATTTGACAATAGTATAAACACAAGGGTTAATGAAAACTGGCTTACACACTTAGTCAAAACTGGGGAATGTTATGTTTGACGTATTCAAGTTGACTACAGAAACACATATTTGTAGGCACTATAAGTGGGTTGTATATTTGACAGAAATCAGGATACACGTATAATACAGAGAAGGGAATGGTGGTTTTTGAAAACAGTCAGTCAAGTTCCTGAAGCAAAAGCTCTGATGTATATGTAAGGTGGCCTGCTGACAAAACATTTGGACTCTGAATTACCAGGTAGCCTTCCTCAGTCTTCAGCACCAATTCACCATGCAACTGTGGGCAAGTCAAAGATCCTTCAGATGTAAAAAATATATGCAAACACCAGAAATATAACTATAAAGCATCCAGGAGCATTTTTCGCATGAATATATTGGTAGAGCTGTAAGGGAAATTTGATTACTGCGTGCAGACTTCTCCAACATTATTTAACATTAACTAACGTGACTAATAATATCTGTCTCTCTATTATTAATGACACAACAATGTCACAAAACTCAAAGGATGGTTTATCCTGATCCCATTGTATCAACTGACAAAAGATATATGACCTCTTCTGATATTATCATTATCTGACAATATACAGCAATACAGATCTAAAAATTAAGTAAATTGAGATCCTAGCAGCACAGGACAAAATTACTGATGATTTAACACAAGGTTCAACTTCTTATCACAATCATACATTGCAGGTAACTTTTAAAATGACCTCTGATTACTACTTAAATCACATTTCATTTGTTCCAGTCCTCAAAAATACAAATCACAGTTTAAAGCAAGAATTGTAAAACATTTAGACTGCAATACTTCATCAATATTTGTAGATATTGTTAGAAACTTCATTTTGGAGAATAATATACTGTAGTTAAGATGACATATAATTATTATGCTTCTTTGAAAGAGACTCAGACACAGTAGTCCCACAGTTAGAGCAAAAAAAAAAAACTTCTGCATGTACCATAAACATATCATACCTTTATGCAAACCTGTGCGGTTTTATACCTAGGACGGAAAAAGATATCACTACACAATGAGAGTTTGATATTTGCATGTGCACCTTATATTATAGGCATTAGAGTTTTAATTGACTCGTCACTGTTTACAACCAAGCACTGCGTAAAAGATAGTAAGGTTAATAGGATGTTGTATCCATGTGAAGTCACCTAGATCACTTTGATCTCACACATATAAAAAGGAGAATGATATTGGCAAGCTATCATGTATTTTCCAATGTTGGAGAAGAATACTCCTTCAAAGATTTATTCTCTGCCAGTCAACATTTAAGTGGACCAGACAAATTTATATTCAACAGTCAAGAAGTGGGCAGCAAAATTCTTTTGTGACAAGGCATCTTCTGAAGAGAAAATCATTCAAAAGTGTTGATGAAAGCTGTCATCCATTCCTCTTCTACCTCAAGACAATTATGTAGCTCATACACTACACAGGTTGCATGGGATCTTCGGTGAAGCGATGGGTGTGAAAATACAGAATGCCAATATGCCACTCCCTACCTATTTGTGAACATTATAATGTGTATTAACTAGGGAACTCTGCCCCCTGCTCACTTCGCTCGCCAACCCGTGCGGGCCCTACCCACTAGTCATTTCCCGGATCTGCCACTTGCGACGAATCGTGCTGTGCTTTTGGATCAACACGAATATCAACTCTGTCTTTAATATCTCCATCTTTCAAAACTATTATCGCTGAAGATTTGTCACATGTTGGCTTATTATATATGTGTTTTGTTTTGGTAGAGTAATATATTACTCTACTTTCCCATTTTGTATTATTAATTTGTAGCCTTTGTCAGAACACCTCAAATTTCTCAGATTTACCATTGTTTATAAGGTATTGTACCATATAACTTCTCCCCACCTTCCCTTCTACATATATAACCTCAGGCAATTAGGTGTAGTAAAAGACAAGCAGGAGTTAAATTACTATTTAAATAATGTATTATTGATAATATTCATAAATAATAATATGCAAAGTACATTTGAATATTGGCAACCACACAACCTGATAAATGGTGATGTGTAGTTTCAGGCGGCACACAGACTTGTTAGTTACTTGTTAGTTACTTAAAATGTCTCTAGTCAGCTTTCTTCAGAACAGGCTGCATGCCTGTCTCAATATGGCTGCCGAGCTGCGCTCTTCATTGTGTTGTCCTTTTCAGTTCATGGTGTGTGATGGTCTTTCATCAGTTTGGTGAGAGAGAGAGGGTGAGGTAAAGCAAGCATATTTATAGGTTTTCTGTCCAACACCTAGAGTCAATACAGCGTTGTGGTACTTAAAGGCTTTTGATACAAGCCAGTTCCAAACAGCCATACTTCAGACCAATAGGGGAATAGAACACCCTCACACCTGGCCTTCAAACCATATGTTAAGGTAAAGCTTGGCAGTTAGGCAGCCTGGCTTTCCTGTGGGAGTTGACTGAGAGACTTTAGCAGAGAAACACTTACCAAACTTGCTTGAGGTACTTCCCCCAACCCTGTCATAAAATTGCCCTAAAGGGGGGTGGGGGTTCTTAAACCATCAAACCATTTCTGTTATTATCTATAATGTAACACTAATATTACATTGCTATGCCTAAGTTACAAATAAAGACATACAAAATATTTATCAACTTTATGCAAAATATCACATCACAATACAGTATGTGAGCGTGATCTTTTGGACTCATATAGAAATCCAAGAAAACTTCTTTGTCCGTGTTTTTCAGTTACATTTCGTGTAAAGTGCGATACTTTTGGACGTATGGATTTGTATCCATTATTGGCTGTAGAATTTCTAATACTTCTGATTGTTATAACTCTTTCAATTCCATGTTGTATCGCTTCTCCATGATTTTAAGTATAAACCTGACCGAATTGTGGTTTCTTTGTAATTAAACTTGTAGTAGCTCTGTCATATCACCTATGCCCATATATTCAATCTCCTTTCGCTGTTCCATTATTTCACAGAGTAATAATTTCTATTTATTAGCGCTAATGCAATCTTTACTATCAGTTTTTTGTTACTTTTCGAATTTTAGTATTTTCATAACCTCTGACCTGCTCTGCATGTGTATCACGCTAATGTTTTTGAATCTCTTTACGACATTCTACTTTGTCTTCTACTGTTTGTTTTTTATTTCTGCCCCCACTAGGACCTGTTCAGTTTTCAGTTCATCTCTTGGTACAAAGTCTCATCTCACAAGACATGAAATTCTCTCTTTGAAAATGTCTTGTCTCATCTCTCTGAAAAAGTCTCGTCTCATCCCAAGATTTTTTTTATATAATAAGAGAGATTTTCATAAGGACTTTGCTGAAAAATAATATTTGTTTAAATAATCCTTACGTGTAAAACTCAAAAATGTTTGAAGTACGTCTTGTAGATCAATAACAAAATGTTTTAAGAACATTATACATAATAGGCTTGAATTTAAAGTTTGTTACATTACTAAAAGCTAGGGATGCTGCTAACAGAATCTTGACTTGAAACAAACATTATACAACTAAACATTAATGGAAATATTTCATTAGGATGTTTTTTATGTTAATTAGTTTGGCATTTCTTTGTTTAGTGTGTGTTTAAACTAAATATATTTTTAAGTGTGTGCCTTTTGTAATTTGTGAAGTTTGTAATTCTATTTTTACCTGTAAACTTGTTGCAGTGTTCTGAGCCAATACTATGTGAAAGATAAATTGGAATCAGGCAAAAGGCAGAAACAGACCTTTAGATGGGGTGTCAGTCAATTACTGGGTACACTTGAGCAAATCCAGTGCTAAAGGCATAATGTAAATTTGCTTCAAGCCAGATAACCAAACAGCTTCTAAACTCTGCCAGTGATTTATGATGCTCTTTGCTTCGATACTCCAAAAAGCTGCTCAGATATTTCACTACTTTATTTTCTTAAATTCTACACTAAATGCTAACACTGAATGGATACATACATTTTTCTTTAAAACAAAAACTTGTATGTGTGGCCAACCTGGCTTTACACCTGGAATAGGATTAACCCTAACCCTGAACTGGACTCAACCAACTTGATAATGCATAGTTATGAAACACAAGCACAAATAACGTATACAATCTTATTTCTCCAAATGTGTAGAATCAACATACATGATTTTGTTTTTTTGTAACAAATTATTACATGGCAGAATATAAGTACAGTAATCCAAGTTTAATCTACCCAAAATACTTAACAATGAAACAGTTTTTGTACAGTAAAGCATTATATTCATGCTGTAAAATACAAAAATAATTCTGATGAAAATGTTACATTAAGAAGTGACTGTTGGTTGTAGGTGGTCTACCATATCTTTGTCTACTGCAAAAAGGTTCTTGGTTCAAAACATGTATGCAGCCTATTTACTCATATGCCACATGTAGCATATAAAGATTTCAAATCAAGCACTGGGTGGAGCATAATACAACGACTGAGTAAAATCTTCAATGCAAACTTGCCCAACTGTAGAGTTTAATCAAAATATTTAAATACAGTCCATATTAAAAAATCATAAATTTTAATCATAAGAAAACAATTGAAATTCAAAGTGAATTTGTATTTCTTAGAATAAATGTATGAAAATTTTTAGTCAACCATACTTTCCTGGAAAGTCAACATTTAGATTATGTTGCATTTTGCTGTCAGAATTAATGAAGACAATAAAAAAAATAAACTAAATTTAAGAAACCAGGAAATAACTATAAATGCACTAGCCTACTTTGATAAAATATATGATAATAAAGTCAGCATTCTGATAATGGTACAATATTCATTTGCTTATGAAATGTTTTGTTTAATTCAAGTACATGGTTTATATTTAATACATTTTATAGATCATAAATAAAGTCCAAAACCATGCAGCAAAAAAGATTTACTTTATGTGCTTGTAATGGTTAAGGACATGTACATAAGACAAACTGCACTCTTAGTGTCTGGAAAGTCATGGGAACAAATTATATATTGTACAAAGTATGTCAACAAACAAGCACTTGTTTTTTTAAGGCCACGCCCTCTAAACATATCCATGTTTATTCGTTCATAGAAAGGATGAGACAGCTTGCTATACAATTATACAAATAATTATGACACCAAAAAAACAGGTTTTTCAAAGACATAGAGATGAAGTTCCAGTAAAATCATAGCAGAAGGTGACCACTAATTACGAAACATTACCTGTGGTCTGTTTTGAAATAGCCTGATGTAATCAGGTTTAATTTAATTGATGCAGCATGGCTCTCACGGCTATGTTGCAATTTAATTATTACAAGCTAGCAGATCAGTAAAATTAGCTTCATTTTAACTAGATGAAACCCAGATGGGGCTAAAGGTCTTTTCTGTATCAAGAATACTTGGATATTTTTAGGTAAAAGTAGGAGGCTGAAAAATTATGCAGTACATTACATATATATGTAGTCAGAAGGTTGAGATGCAAGGACAGTGCAAAATGGCTATTATGACTTACTTGGATACTTAAAAAGCTAATAATTAAACATTTTTAATAAATACAGAGGCCATAATTCAATTTTAAAAGGCAAATATCTTGTATTTTATATGCAAATTGTATTTTTCCTGGGCAGCTACAGCAAATATGATACAACAGAATGCCTAAAGAATAAAATTGTTTTCACACTTGCAGCTACAGCCAAAAGTAAAATAAACTGAAAATATGTTTGTACATCCTAGATTATTTCTTGCTTTAATATAGGGTATATTATTTTGCAGTACAATGTTGAATGTTTCAGTCCATACATTTCCTTCATTCTCTTAATTCAATAAGAAAATTAGAAACATGTAAAATGAAGAGTCAAGACTTTATGGTATACAGTAAGTGGTTACTTTTCAACCACTGAAGGCACTATTCTCTGATTTTGCTGGGCCACACGCTCCCAATACTTTAATATATTGCATAAAAGAAAGAAAGAAGACAGTAACACTGTCATGTCTAGTACATAATATATTGACAAATATGAAAACAACATTAATTAGGTGTCTTGAAAACTAATGTAGGCATTTATGTCTAAGAATTTTCTTGTTCCATTTTGGGAAGTAGCCAACAAATGAGTCAAACACCACATGCATTGAGCGGAATTAGAATTGCCTCATGTTGTTGTCGTTTTCCATGCCACATAAATATAAACAGTGAAAAAAATCCACTTTTATCAAAAAAAAAAAAAAAAAATCTATGTTAAGTATAAGGCTACTGCAAGCAGCCTGCACTGCAGAAAAATGTTTGGCATGTGTCCCAGTTTCTCCTAATAATCATTTACCACTCCTGCCAATTTTACTAAATACTTATGCAGCACTTTATTTCAGCTATTTTGTCTTGACATTTAAAAAGGTGCCCTTGAATATTTGTTCACCTGTCTTAATGTTAAGTAATATTCTTCACCTCACCCAGTGACAAGTAGTTGTGTTTACGTAACACTAGACGTTGAGAAAGTAAATATTAATACTATGATTTTATTTTTAAAAGCAGTGCTGTTTGGTATTAGAATCTGCATAAATAAATATTAAAATCTTAAATATGTAATACAAAAATGCAAATATTATAAGTACAGTACCTATGTTACACTTCTACATTCCTGTTGTACCACTCATGTTTTAGGCTAAAAATGTCTGACAGCTACACACAGTACTTTGAAACCAAATTAAATTATTACCAAAATGTTAACCACACAGGCAGTCCTAACCAATGTTTTTTCCCCCTGTCAATTCAGGTAGTGTAACTTGCAGACTAACCAAACTACAAACATATTTAAAATTTAAATCAAACTGCACACTGAAATTGATTTGGTAACACCAGGCTATCAGGACATCATAGCTTAACTGAAACCCTTTTAAAACACTTTCATACTATCTCTTACATTATTAAAAGTACATTTTTTACTTGGATGGCATGGTAGTGCAGTGGTAGCTCTGCTCCTCATAGTAAGGAGACTAGGCTTCACATTCTGGGTCCTCACAGCATGGAGTTTGCATGTTCTCCCAGTTCCCCTTCCACAGTCCAAAAACATGCAGGTTAGGTGAAATGGTGATCCTAAACTGGCCCTACTGTGTTTGGGGTAGATGTGTGTGTGTTCACCATGTGATGGACTGGTGCCCTGTCCAGAGTTTGTTCCTGCCTTGCGCTCTATGCTAGCTGGGATAGTCTCCAGCGTACTCCAGCATGACTGACTTTTTACTTAATTAATTTTCAAAAGCATTTAAGTATTTTAATAGAGATACAAAACTGTTCAATAATATATATGTTACGACCAAAAACCGAAATCAGCCAAAGTGGGAAGTGTCCGGCCAAATCGGAAAATGGCCAACGTCATTGTAAATTGACTGGCAAATGTCCAATCTTTTTCTCAATTTCAGGATTTGGCCAGCCAGTTTGCAAAATGGCATGGGTCGATCGGCCAAAGTCGGAAGAAAAAAGGCATGAGCAGAGATTTGTTGCGCACTTAGTAGTGCAACTGCATCAAGTGCAGCCTTGGCGGCTCTTGTTCAGAATGAGGATGCCACTTAGTTGTTTCACAATAATTAAGATTATATATATAAGTAGGTTTCACATTTCTTTTATCATTTTAGCCCTAAAATAGTGACTTAACATCAGGGACCTATTTTATTGACCTTAAGGTTAGTGTTTGAGCGAGAGGAAGGCTATCTCCAGTGGCGTCCACCTCCTGAACAAGACCTGCCTTAAGCAGTTTCTCATGTAGAATGGAAAACTCAATTCTGAATCTGCATCTGAAATTTTTAAGCATCTTCGCACTTTGAGCTGACAGTCTTACATCAGCGCATCGAATTTTGGCCAAGGAGTTCTCGCCACTTCGCAAAATGGCCGGCCAAAGTAACATATACACTGGTCATTTCTAGTAATTTGGACTTTGGCCACACCTCTCGGCGAAAATACAAAACGGCACTTCGGGTTTTGGCCGTAAAACACACATATATTTTTTAAAGAATTAGGATAAAAATAACAAAAATAGCAAAATATTACTGGAAAAATCTTTCTGCAACACAGCGCAAGTAGGTTTTCATTTTTATATTTATACCACCTTATAAGGAAATTAAGGCTGGCACCAATTATTTCTATGTAGTTGAGGAAGTAACATTTACCTCCTAGTTGTTATTTTATTAAGTGACAACCGTATAATTTATTTAAGTTTCTTTTGTAACCCAGGTAATCATACCTTTCAGCAAATGAAAAACTTAATTTGAATGTGCGGCTTTGTTTTTTTTAATTGCAAAGAAATCCAAAAATAAATTTACCTGCACACAAACACCATGAAAATAATATGAAAGAATGATTTTTTTATTTAGAATTGGACTTAAAGCAAGTACTGTCCATGTAATGTAGAATTACAAGAGGCATGAATAAGAAAACCTTGGGAAAGGAATTGTATCTTTAATATTGTCAGCTCCTAAAATGCACTGAAGATAACGCTCAAATCCCATTCCAAATCCTCCATGAGGAACTGAGCCAAACTGACGCAACTCCAAGTACCTATGAAAATAATAACAATTAGATAATCACCTTATTGATTGGTGGTGTTTCATAATTACACTTATAAAACTGTTCTTAAATTAAAATGAAAAAAATTATAAAATTTAAATAACTAATAAAATGTTATGTTCCAATGATTTGCAAATAAAGGTAGTCAACAAACAAAACATTTTTTGTGTTCAAATGAAGGCAGCAGTAACATTGACCACTACAAATTAAGGAACACAGTACTGTACAATTATACTTGAAATATGAGAACTTTTAGACATATATATTATCTGTCCCAAGGGGGGAATTTATCTTTTAAGGAATCTTAAGGAATACAGAAATATTATAACAACAACACCACCCTCAAACATACACAAGTATTACAAAAAAGAAAAACAAAAGAAAAACTTCTGACTTGGATCACTGATCCTTCTGCTCTCAGCTCTCAATACAACGGAGAATGTGCAACACCACCAAAGTCCAATATCCATTTGTAGATAGATAGATAGATAGATAGATAGATAGATAGATAGATAGATAGATAGATAGATAGATAGATAGACAGATAGATAGATAGATAGATAGATAGATAGATAGATTAATTTGTCCCAAGCGCAGAAATTTAGCTTTTTACAGAAACTCAAGAAATACTATAACAAACAACAACAACTTCCTTCAAAATCTAAAACATCTGATTTGACTTATGGTAAGAGACTTCAGCATTTGCATCATGCTTTTGTGTCATTTTACGTGCATTTGCATAAAATGAGTGATATAGCTATTGCAACAGCTCATGTCTGTTTGTCTGTCTGTCTGTCCATTTGTCCATCAAACAATTTGTTTGAAATGTAGCATACTTACTTTTCAAGGATATTTGTCGAAATGGTTCAATATTACTTGAGATATCTTGAACAGATCAGGCTATACAAAGTTTTGAAATTCCAAAATCTACCATTGAAAAGCATTAGTGTATATGCAAACTTCCCTATTTTAAAACAGATAAACATTCTTTACAACATCAACTACAAATTACTTTTCTGATTCAGTGTTACCTTGACTTGTATAGTTTGCATATTTTCACCTCCAATAGATGCTACTGATTTAAAACAGATCCCTAATACAAGTTAATGAAACAACAGCAGACAGCGGGCATAAGTAGAAGAACTACTCGCTGTGACAAGCTGCTCGCACATGTCAACTGGCAGGCAATTTTCTGTTGGAAAGTCCAGCTGGACGCATGCGGAAATCTCTACATCAGCAAGCTATTTCTGCTTTATGAAATCTTCTGTAATGTTTGAGCACAAACAGAAGAGAACCAGTACATCAGAATTTCACTTCTTCTGATACTTTAATTTGTAATGAAATGTAAAATGCAAGCTAGAAAACCAAAAGGTTATCTAGACATGAAGCATCCTGTGGTGTGTAAACTGTTCTATGCAAAGTAAATAAACTTAATATTAACCTGACACTAAACCATCCTCACAGATCCATTACCTGCAGTTTATAATGATTCACTATTTCACTTACCCTACAATTTACAAGGGCAACCAGAGTTTCCAGTGAAAGCAACAGACCTGATTTCAGACTATAAGTCCTAATAAATAACTGAAGAATATCAAAATCTCCCGGTTTTAACAGACTGACCATCTAATAAGGTTTTTTAGCGATACAAAAATTTCTTTGCCGAAAAATACATTGTCACAATATTCTACAACAGCGTACACAAACCCCCACAGGGGAGCTGCACTTGTTAATAACTTGTCTTTATTTCGAACAGCATTGTGAGGAGGAATGAGACGCGCACAAAAACAAAGAGTACCAGCATTTACATGTCTTACTGTGTGGAAACATATGTGTTTATTTATGAAAGTGTTTTTTTTCCTGGTTGTGATCCCTCTCTGATGATGAAGAGTTAAATCAGGCATTAAACAAATGAGGATGGTATTTATGTGTGGGTGTACATGCTACACAATTGTCCTAGTTTGGAAATTTAAAAAATCTGGTCACCATAAAATGTATCATCCGAGTGCCACATTCACCTGAAATCAGTAAATGCCACTTTCTGTAGTAAAGTTTTCTTTTCCCTAAAATTTGTCAAACTGCCAGATATGCTCAAGCAAAGGAGGAATTATTTACAAAAGTTTATTTTTTTAGATTATATTAATTGATAACTTCATATTGTCACTGTATATGAATATGGGGTGTGTGTGTATGTGTGACTGAAAGTGACCCCTGTGAAGGATTAACGTCCTGCCCAAGTCTGTTTCAGCCTTCTGCTCAGTCCTAATGGGGTAGGCCTCTGGCCCCACAACCATGAAATAAAGGTTTTACAACCAAAACTTAGCTATTGAACTCCGTTGAGGGCTTCACTGCCCGCACAGCCGTTGAACGCACCGAAACTTTAAGGCATGCGTAAATTTTCTAACTTGTTTTCTTTGCAAAGCCATTCCCATTGCTTTCTCACACTGGATCAGTCCTGTGGCTTTAAACTGTCATGTTACCTATTACATTCATGTACCTGTTCTATTGGAGTATATTCAATCCCCGTTTCATAATGTTTACCCTCTTTTTTTCTAGAATACTTTGGGACAGTTTTAAATTCTCATTTTTTTATTCTCATCCATAACATTTTTTTACTGGAATACTCATTGCAATGCAAAATAGTTTAAAGATTAATAAAAGGGCCTAAATGGAATTACAAAACACTTAAAAGCATATAAACATACCAGACTTACAGATATTAGAATAACAAACAGCAGCTAAAAATATTCTATTCTATGATGCTCTACAGAGTCAATCCTTGATTTATCTTATAGCTGAATGCAGTTGCCAATGACATTTTGGATAGTTGGCTTTCACTATATTTTAGATTCTGTCACCTGTGAACTAACAGCTTTCGTTTAGTTCACAAATGATGATTCACATCCAGTTCAACTCGAACAACATGTATGTAAAGCAGGGGTCCCCAAATGTAGTCCTTGAAGGCCCCAGTGGCTGCAGGTTTTCATTCTAACCCATTTCTTAATTAGTGACCTGTTTATGGTCCTAATTAACTTATTTTGAATTAATTTTATTTGACTTGCTCTTGATGACTCAGACCCCTTAATTGTTTCTTTTTCCTTAATTAGCAGCCAAACAATAATAAGAAACATGTGGAGGAAACTGTAAAATGGATGCTATTGTACAATGACAGTAGCAACAAGCCATGGAATTAAAGAACAAGTTTAATCACCAACAAGAATCAAGAAACAAGATTTTTTTTTAAAGGAAAAAATTGCCAAGAAGAAATGTATGGTCTTGTATAAAGACAAGCTAGTCCTTATTATGGCTGATGTCAAAGCTGCTATCTTAGAAATGGCATAAATGATAATGGCATCAAGTAGCGATTATGTAACTCAGGAGTTAACTATCCCTTTACACATTCAACAAGGCTGAAAGTAATGATTAATATACTGTGTATGTTTATTAACATTAGGAACATAAGTAGACCTTATGAAGGACTGTCCCTATTTCAGTTAACACCAGTGACACTATTAACACAATATAATAATACTGTATTAATCTTAATATTAAAAATTAAGCTAGGCCTGTACTATTTATCTGTGTTATTTTACTTTTGTTTGTCTGTATTGATATCACTTCAGTTAACAATACAGAATCTACTAATGCTATGCTGATATTACAGATATATATTGAATATATTATACAGCTCTTTACTGTGTGTTTCATAGCTCTCAGAATATTATTATTTCTTAACACTCCTAGACATATTGAACAAACATTTTAAGTTTTCGGTTTCTAGGCTGAAAAAAGTTAACTATTATTAGTAACAAATACTCAAAAACTCTACAACATCCTCTTTTTTCTTTCTTTTAAAATGGGGAAACCCACAAGCTTCATTTGCTTTAGGAATTTCAACAATATTTTGATTAAATGAAAAAAAGGATAGCTGGGGTTAAACATTAAATTTTATGATTTGGAATGTGGGACAGCATGGTGGCACAATATTAGTGTGGCTGCCTCACAACAAGGACATGGTCTGCATCCCTGCAAGCTATCTCCCTGTGTTCTCATGGGTTTCCTCCAGGTGCTCCAGTTCAAAGACATGCAGGTTAGGTTAACTGGCATTCCATAACTGTGTGAGGAAGTGTGTGTTCACCCTGCAATAGACTGGCTCCCTGTCATGGGATTGTTCCTGCCTTGTTATCAACGCTAGCTCAGGATACATGGGTTTGAAAAATGGATGAAAGGATTTGGAACATCAAGTTTCTTGTTTAAAAAATGAAAAGAAAAAGGTGTCATCAAATCTTACCTCACTGAAGTCTTCTTACATATTAGGCTCATTTAATTATTAAGAAAGTAGGTTAAATATAAAA
This sequence comes from Polypterus bichir lapradei, assembly GCA_026402145.1. Taxonomy (NCBI): domain Eukaryota; kingdom Metazoa; phylum Chordata; class Cladistia; order Polypteriformes; family Polypteridae; genus Polypterus; species Polypterus bichir. Next base: position 116,171,286 of record JANRMT010028174.1, on the reverse strand, counting down.
AGGAATTAGTTTCACAGTATTTCATTCCAATAAAATAAATGTAGACAAATAGGATAACTTACTTATAGAGTAACACCTTCTGTGTATTCAAAAGTATGTTTTATTATACTACAGATAAACTGTATAAAACTAGACTAATCCTGGCTAACAAATACATAAATTGGAAAATCAGTCATTTACAGTTAATATCCTTTCTGCAGGCCTCAACATATTTAATCCCAAACTTACAATGGAAGAAGATTTAATGGTGTAATAAATTCTGCATTCGATCACTCCTCTTCATCCACATTATCTAAAACATTTCCCAAAAAAGTCTGATGTAGTCAGTACATGACTTTCACTAGTAAACTCATGTTTTCAAAGTTCACCATGTCACAATACTTTCTCTGTAAATACAGGTATACACGTGATGTATGAAGTTACCTCTGTAGACCAAAATCTACTGTAGTGATTCTACTAAAGGTCAAAGGCTTGTAACTAGATAGATGTTAACAATTTACCTTTGAGTTACCCTATACAAAAACTCATTTTTAGTGCCAAAGCACATATGATACAAGCCTTAAAAAGTTGTACAGTCCTATTCATGAACCCCAATATCCTACAATTATTTCTTTTTCCTGCTTTCTAGCAAAAAACAGAGAACCATTTTCACAGGTACCACTAGATTCAGGGGCAAATTTTATCATCCAGTATTTATCCGCAAATTTCATTATAACTGCCCAACAGCTGCTCATAATGACAAATGCATTCAGGCACCACATAATACTTTTATACTGTATATCGAGTGAGGTTGTATTAATGTATAGTGCTGTATTCTTTGCTTGTTGTTTGTATTATACTACTATCATTAATCTGTAGGATTAGCAAGAAGTAAGAGTCTCATTGTACACAAAGGGGTCAAATCTTTTTCTGGGTTACCTAAAGTCATAGTCAATCATAAGAATTCACATATTGCGTGTACTTGTTTATTTATTTGTTTGTTTTATATTGCATTATTCTGAGGAGACATGCAAGTAAAAAATTTACTGCATTATGTATACATGACAATAGACTTTGAAGTTACTTAAAAGCATATAACTCAACAGAAGACTGCAAGTGGGCTATTTAATATCCATTCACTCACCGGTAAGGGGCCTATATTGTACAATCTGTTAGTGGACCATAAGTTAGATTTTTTTTTTGCTTAACTGAGACCCGCAGCAACCCAGTAATTTTTCGCAGCCTAATCAAGCGTTCCCAGAGTTTGTTTACATTTACCAACCACATGCCTCTAGTAGTGGTGGAGGTCTCATGATAATCTAAAGCGTGGAGCTGAAAGTATGCTCTAAAACTGTGCCTCAGTATGCCTCGTTTGAATCCATTGTCTTGCAAATCAATGGATCGACTCCCACTATACTTGCCAGTATTTATCGACTGCCCAAGTTAAATAAGGACTTTTTAAATGAACTGTCTGAGTTTCTAAATTCTCTTTGTTCTATGTCCCATAATGTTTTTTGTTGGGTGATTTTAATGTACATATGGACACTGTTACTGAAAATCTTACAAGGGATTTTACATCTTGCTTCGATAGTATTGGTCTGCAGCAATTTACAGGCATTCCTACTCAATCTAAAGGCCATATTCTTGATCTTATTTGTTGCTCTGGTGTTACTCCTTATAACTGTACAGCATCTGACCTGTCGCTATCCGATCACAAACTGGTGTCTTTTATTATAGAGTTAATATTATCTAAAACAAATCTTTTTCATTCTGTCTCGTTTCGCAATATTAAGAATATTGATTTAATTGCTTCCTCCAATGGATTTGACAGTCTGCCCATGTTGTGACAATTTATTTACCACAGATGAACTGGTTTCCCACTATAAAAATGGACTATGCAGCCTTTTAGACAATCTTGCTCCTCTGAAAACCAAGAATGTCTTTTTCATTCACTCTGCCCTCTGGTTCAACACGGAACTTCACCATCTTAAACCTCAGGGCCGACATTTAGAACGCCTTTATAAAAAGTCTGGTTTTGATGTCCATGACAATATATATGATGAACATGTGTCTATAAAGATGCTTTGTCTGCAGCAAAAAACTACATACTATGCAACACTAATTGGGTCAGCTGAAGGGAATACTAGGGCTTTATTCTTAACTGTAAACAAAATCCTCTGGCCACCTGACAGTCATCCTTCTCAGTTTTTTTGTACTGACTAAAGTAACTATTTTATGACCTTTTTTAATATGAAAATTGGAAATATCCACCAGCAGTTGACTAGTTTTGAAAATTCCGTACATGGAGTATTTTATGATCCCCCTTCTTCTTTTCTTGCCAGTTTTAAACTGCCAACTGTGGAGGAAATACTTTGTATTATTAGAAAATCCGAGCACTCTACCTGTCAGATGGATTCAATTCCTACTTATTTGGTTAAATTCTGTTTGTCTTCTCTTTCCTTTCTAATAACTAACATCATGCATTTTTCCTTTATGTCTGGACTTGTTCCTTTATCTTTTAATACAGCTGTGATAACTCCAATTCTCAAGAAATCTGGTGCGAAACCCTACAACCTAAATAATTATCGTCCAATCTCAAATTTATCTTTCCTTTCAAAAACACTTAAAAAAAACTGTTGCTGAGCAGGTTCACACTTACCTTACTGACAATCATTTGTATGAACAACTTCAGTCTGGCTTTCGTCCATTTTACAGTACAGAGAGAGCCCTGGTTAAAATCACCAATGACCTGCTGATGGCAGCTAACTCAGGGCTGTTAACCATACTTGTTTTGCTCCTTGATCTGAGCTCTGCCTTCGACACAATCTCTCATGATATTCTTCTTGAGAAATTAAAATTGATTGGTATTATTGGCACTTCACATGCCTGGTTTAAATCCTATTTCTCTGATCGTACAGTTTGTACAGTTAAAAAATTTCAGATCACAAGTTTGCCCAGTTGTTAGTGGTGATCCCCAGGGCTGTGACTTTGGCCTCCTTCTATTTATTATTTATCTTCTGCCCCTTGGTCATATGTTTAGGAAATGTAGTATTCATTTTCACTGTTATGCTGATGACACCCAGCTCTATCTGTCTACTAAGCCTGATTCCACTCTTCCACCTTCTTCCCTCTCTGACTGTCTGCAGGAAGTTAAATCATGGCTGTCTGCTAACTTTCTTAAGTAGTGATAAAACAGAGGTTCTTCTGGTAGGTACTAAATATGTTTTAGATAAATGTGATAGTATTTCATTGACTATTGATAATTCTTTAATCTCTTTTTCCTCTCAGGTTAAGAGCTTAGGTGTTATTCTCAGTAGTACCTTAAAATTCGAGGCACATATTAATAATGTCACTCAGTCTGCATATTTCCATCTATGTAATATCAGCCGTTTACATCCATCCCTTCAGCTACCAGCACTGCTATTCTTGTTCATGCTCTGATTACATTTCATATTGATTATTGTAATTCTGTCCATTCTGGTCTTCCTCACAACTCCTTTACAAACTCCAATTGGTTCAGAATGCTGCAGCTCGTATTATTACCAGAACCCCTTCCACAGAACACATTATTCCTGTCCTTGAACAGCTTCACTGGCTCCCTATTAAATATCACATTGATTTTAAGATTCTACTTATTACTTACAAGACCCTTCATAATCTGGCACCTCCTTGTCTTTCCGATCTTCTTCACATCTCCATTCCTTCTTGTATCCTTCTTCCACTATCAATCTTATTATACCTCCTGCTCATTTGACTACCATGGGGTTTAGAGCTTTCAGTTAAGTGGCCCCTCACCTCCGGAACTCTCTCCCACAAGACACCCGTAATATCGACTCTCTTCCTACCTTTAAATCTCATTTTAAAACACATCTTTTTAAGCTGGCTTATTCTGATAATTTTAGCTGATAAATTTAAATTTAATTTTATTATTATATTTATTCTGGTTTTATTGTACTATAGTATTTTATTAATGTTATGCTGTGACTGTTGTTAATAATGCGCTCTGTAACGTGTCCTTGTGTGCCTTGAAAGGTGCTTATAAATAAAATAAATTATTATTTATTATTATTATTATCATTAAGTCAAAATTTTAACAGCAGGAAAACAATTTCTCTATAGATGATATACTGTTTCATACTGAAAGTAAAATCATAAACTGTGTGAGCCATGGAGGTTTCTCCAACTATATTCAAGACATTATCATATTTTTACAGTGCATCATAGTAAGCCACCAATAATTTTTATACAATAATTTCTTTAAACCAATAAGAAAAGTAAACACCTTTTAGAATATGCACACAGACAGCTAAATGGTGATATTAAGATTCTGGCAAAAATTCTCACAAACAGAAACAAGGAAGTGCTTCATTGTGTTATTTTTCAAGATCAAACAAAATATGTTAAAGGCAGACAATAATTATCAAATTTTCAAAGTATGTTCAGCCACAATGGGGCTTCCTGAGATCTTGTTATTACCGAGTTTAGAAAAATCCTGTTATTTATATATCGCTTTATGCAAACTTGGATTTATAATGTTATAAAACAGCACAGATGCACTGGTTAATCTAAAGAATATAAATTCTGCTTTTTTTTTAAACATGGAATGAGAAAGAAGTGTCTTTTATCACAGATTAAATGCCTCTGAACTCATGTGTAAACATCCTAACATTCAGGGAATTGTAAAAGTCTTAAACAAAAGGCATCTGTTCATGAAGGTGACATTGTTCTTAATACTACTGATCCATATTCATCATTCCCGTATGTACTGAATGTATAGGAGAAATACAACAGCTAAAGTTGTTTAGACCAAAAACTGATTACTTCCAAGGAATAATGTTCAAATTTGAATTTGACCAGCTTTTTTAACGGACTCACTGCATATTCAGGAATTATTATTATACAATAATCTAAAACATATTCAAATGCATCTTTTGGCATACTACACTAATTGAATGTGTTAAGATGTTATCAGCTGGTTATATCTTCATCTTATGTGGGAGAACTAATATTGGAAAATGAAGATGTTCCCAAAACTTTTATACTTTTTAGCTACATTCCAATCTATATATATATATATATATATATATATAAAAGTCAATGTGTGTATGTATGTATGTATGTATGTTCCAGCATCACTTGCAAATGGCAGGAGCGATTTTCATTAAACTTGGTACACGTTTCTCATTGGTTGACTAAAAATACTGTAGGGTGAAATCAACACTAACCCACCCCCTTCTGGATAAGGTGGGGGTGATCGTGCTGTCTTGTATGCAAGTTATCATCCAGTTGACACTCAGAACGACCACCAGAAGGCAAACTGGAGGTGACTGCCAGCATTCTTTATGTCTGAGCACCAACACGCCCCTGTTGCTTTTGAAATTAAATAGAGTTGGCTGGTTCCAAGCGTCAACTAGATGATAACATACATGCAAGACCATAAGACAAGCACATTAGTGAGTCTTCATTGTTTGTTAATTTATTTTTATTTTTGAAGTTGTGGGGTTTTTTAAATTATATTTTTCTCAAACAATTAAAAAAAAGACACTTTATTTTCCTCCTGGGCAACACTGGGTATTTCAGCTAGTATATAATAACAAATTCTTTTTTAAAAAAATTGCACAAAATTGTAACTTAGTTTGTTTAGAATACATAGGGCCCATAGATTAGGGCAGAAATAAAAACATCAGAAATCTGAAGCAGAGATGAGCAAGGCACTTGCTTTTAAAGGTGCAAATATACTAGTAGGCTGCAAATACACATATGAGGCCATAAAAGAAAATAAAAAAGTAATGTATTTGTAACATCGTCATTAATCATGAAAAGGAAATCCTGCACTAACTCCACCATATATGTCTAACTCTTTAACCAAAAACTGTCAATTAACAGCAGCTAATCTGAAATCCAGTTCTTCAACTTTATTTTTATGATTATGACATACTGTATGATTATGTTACTGTCAGTTGCACCAGGACAAGACGATCACATACATCGGATCTATTATATGAAAATATAACTGAAAGGTCCTATTACTAATGCTGTTATGGACTTTAACATTATCTATACTTCAGTTTTTTTATTTTTAATAAATTTGCAAAAAATTCTAAAATTCTGTTGTTGCTTTGTCATTTTTGGGTATTGAGTGTTGCTGGGTATGGGGAAAAACTATGATTTTAGCACAAGACTACAACATAACAACGTGAAAAAAGTCAAGGGGTCTGAGTAATTTCTGAATCTACTTTTTTCAGCCATCTCTAAAGCAAACAATATTTAACATATGAAGTATGCCTGGCACAAAAATCATTAGAGATTTTAATTCTGACAATGAATTGGCATCTGTTGAACTACTGCGTCTCAAATATTACCTTTCATCAAAACATTTACTATGTTTACATATTACTTAGACAATAAAAAAAGAAATTTTCCTAACCTTCCATCTGTTGGGGAAATTAAGCTCTCTAGATGCAATGAAGATATATGTAGAATAGTCAAGCTATACTAGTGTTTTTAACATCTAGATAAAGTGCAGAAGCATTAGTAACAGGGCCATTGAATTACATTTTCAGATAATGAATGGAAGTCAGCCCTCAATAAAAAAAAATTGTGCAAAACATGCCTTCAAATAATAATGTGAAACTAATTTAAAATTGTTCAATGCCCATATTTCCCAACCTATACTATACAAACTGTAACCAGGTCAAGACTCCAAATGTTAACAATGTAACAAGGAACCTGTTCTGTTGGTTCACATGTTTTGAGAGTATTCCCTGCCGAGACCTTACTTAATTTTTAAGCAATTCCCAGCCCTAATAAATATAAATATATATATATATATATATATATATATATATATATATATATACACACACATACAGTGGTGTGAAAAACTATTTGCCCCCTTCCTGATTTCTTATTCTTTTGCATGTTTGTCATACAAAATGTTTCTGATCATCAAACACATGTAACCATTAGTCAAATATAACACAAGTAAACACAAAATGCAGTTTTTAAATGATGGTTTTTATTATTTAGGGAGAAAAAAAATCCAAACCTACATGGCCCTGTGTGAAAAAGTAATTGCCCCCTTGTTAAAAAATAACCTAACTGTGGTGTATCACACCTGAGTTCAATTTCCGTAGCCACCCCCAGGCCTGATTACTGCCACACCTGTTTCAATCAAGAAATCACTTAAATAGGAGCTGCCTGACACAGAGAAGTAGACCAAAAGCACCTCAAAAGCTAGACATCATGCCAAGATCCAAAGAAATTCAGGAACAAATGAGAACAGAAGTAATTGAGATCTATCAGTCTGGTAAAGGTTATAAAGCCATTTCTAAAGCTTTGGGACTCCAGCGAACCACAGTGAGAGCCATTATCCACAAATGGCAAAAACATGGAACAGTGGTGAACCTTCCCAGGAGTGGCCGGCCGACCAAAATTACCCCAAGAGCGCAGAGACGACTCGTCCGAGAGGTCACAAAAGACCCCAGGACAACGTCTAAAGAACTGCAGGCCTCACTTGCCTCAATTAAGGTCAGTGTTCACGACTCCACCATAAGAAAGAGACTGGGCAAAAACGGCCTGCATGGCAGATTTCCAAGACGCAAACCACTGTTAAGCAAAAAGAACATTAGGGCTCGTCTCAATTTTGCTAAGAAACATCTCAATGATTGCCAAGACTTTTGGGAAAATACCTTGTGGACTGATGAGACAAAAGTTGAACTTTTTGGAAGGCAAATGTCCCGTTACATCTGGCGTAAAAGGAACACAGCATTTCAGAAAAAGAACATCATACCAACAGTAAAATATGGTGGTGGTAGTGTGATGGTCTGGGGTTGTTTTGCTGCTTCAGGACCTGGAAGGCTTGCTGTGATAGATGGAACCATGAATTCTACTGTCTACCAAAAAATCCTGAAGGAGAATGTCCGGCCATCTGTTCGTCAACTCAAGCTGAAGCGATCTTGGGTGCTGCAACAGGACAATGACCCAAAACACACCAGCAAATCCACCTCTGAATGGCTGAAGAAAAACAAAATGAAGACTTTGGAGTGGCCTAGTCAAAGTCCTGACCTGAACTCAATTGAGATGCTATGGCATGACCTTAAAAAGGCGGTTCATGCTAGAAAAGCTGAATTACAACAATTCTGCAAAGATGAGTGGGCCAAAATTCCTCCAGAGCGCTGTAAAAGACTCATTGCAAGTTATCGCAAACGCTTGATTGCAGTTATTGCTGCTAAGGGTGGCCCAACCAATTATTAGGTTCAGGGGGCAATTACTTTTTCACACAGGGCCATGTAGGTTTGGATTTTTTTTCTCCCTAAATAATAAAAACCATCATTTAAAAACTGCATTTTGTGTTTACTTGTGTTATATTTGACTAATGGTTAAATGTGTTTGATGATCAGAAATCTTTTGTGTGACAAACATGCAAAAGAATAAGAAATCAGGAAGGGGGCAAATAGTTTTTCACACCACTGTATACATACATACAGTGGAACCTCGGTTTGCGAGCATAATTCGTTCCGGAAACGTGCCCGCAGTCCAAAGCACTCGTATATATATATATATATATATAGTGAGAGCTGGAGGGCTGAACGCACCCCAAAAAGAGACAGACGCCCCTAGGAAAACCACAAGCCCCTGAAACACCGACTACCCTCACATTGCTCCTTATCCTTGCGCTATAACGCGTAATACAAGCCTCGCGCGGTACTCCGCCAACTTAAAAGCCTTGCACAGCGCCTGTCATTTTTGGAATTGATTTGTTTTGCTTTCTCTCTCTCTCTCAGACTACTTCTGCTCCTGACGCGTATTCATTTGAAGAAGAAGAAACTTACGCTAACCTTTAATTGATAGACGAAACTGTCATCTCTGTCAAGGAGCAAGTTTGAAGAGAGAAATGTTTGTTTGCAGTGTTTAAATAAAAATCCTTCTTGTTTTCACGACCTCGTTTGTCTCTGACCCAAGCGTGACAAGTGGTACCAGGAGTGGTTGCACAGATGGATGCTGCTGAAGAGTTATTTCGAATGGCTCAAGATATTCCACTTCCTTCCAATGCCTCCAATTCCTGATATGGAAATTGTCGACGATATATTCCTGAACCGAATGTTCCAGTTATTAACCGTCGACCATACATCCCTTTACCACCTCTACCTGAAAATGCAAAGAATGTACTAACGAAAATGGGCCCTAACGATGACCAGAGATGTTCCTAATAGCCTTTGAGCAAGTCGCAACCATGCTGGGATGGGACAGACAACAATGGGCCGTTATAATCACACCCTTTTTATCTGGAGATGCCCTTTATTCTTTACGTAATGTGTCCAGAGATAAGCTCGGCGATTATGAGTTCCTGAAGGAACAAGTGGTTTTACGTAAAACTAATACTTTTTTGGCAAAAGGCTTCGAGCTAAACGACTGGAAACTTAATATGGATGGCCCAATCCGTGCGCAAATTCAAGATTTAATACATAAAGTACACTGCTGGTTTGAAGGGGACGGGATGGAGCGTGTTGCAGAAAAAGTGGTAATGAATATACTGCTGAACGGTATACCTACAGTCATTCGAGATGAATTTCTGCGTCATGATATTGAGTCCTTAACGATTATGTCAAGACGACTGGAAGGTTCACAATCCACTTGGAGGAAAAGCGGTGGATTTGGCACTACTTTGCATACAGTGAACGAGCGTCCAGGACATTCTCGTCACTTCGATCGACGACAACAACATCGACAAGCTGGAGGACTGGAAAATCGAATGGGGTCAGGTAGGCCTCCGGGGAACCCAGTCGTAACAGAGATGCCAATTTCTGGGGAAACTGCACCAGCTGGCCGAGGAAACCGAGGACGTCGCAGAGGATATTTCAGTAGCGGCACTGACCGTAGATTGTTTATCCCGGTTAAATTGGGGGGCAGAGAAACTTCAGCATTATTAGACTCGGGAAGTGACCTTTGTATTGTGAGACGAGACTGTCTTGATGAAAGATCCATTAGAGAGTGTGAGACCGTAAAGATATGATGTGTACATGGTGATGTTAAAGATTATCAGACATTACTTCTTCCTTTAACTTACAGGGGTCATCATTTTAAGGTTTGGACTGCAGTCTCAGACTCCTGCCCATGGCCACTACTCATAGGACGGAGAAATGCCCTTTTTCCTAGACTAATTAATAAATGTCAGGGACCAGTAATCGATCACAATATTGAACTTGGTG
>JANRMT010028174.1:116122106-116157609 GCA_026402145.1 Polypterus bichir lapradei | reverse complement strand
ATATATATATATATATATATATATATATATATATATATATATATATACACATATACACATATACATACACACACACATGCATACTATTGGTAAAATGGTTAGATACTAAAGTACAGTACAAAAAATAAGATAACATTTTCAGACACTTCTTTATGCTTACCAGTGGTAGACATCTGACAAACCAGCCCTGCAAAGAACAATATAAAGTTAGAAAAACAATAATACTTTAATTTTATCAGTGAATATGAGGTTTATATTTTTATATGACAAATATTACTCTACTGTACATTTGCCATATCAGACCAGATCACTGAATGCCACGGGCTTTAGATTTCAGTTCCAGCTGCTTTCTTCATTAGTAACCAATTACTGCTGCTAACAGAACAGACATCTTTTGGATTATTTTTATTTGACATGACTTTTAAGATCCAGAAAGCTTGTTTTATTTTTCTTTAACCAAGCGCCAAATAATTATGAGATGCAAAGCGAGCCAATAGATGATTATCCTACGATATTTGTTTCAATATTCAAAAGGAAAAGGTCAATGTCTGAAAAAATATTGATGTACTCTGCTCTACAAATTATTTGGATGGTACCTTAGAAAATATATATATATATTACATTTTGTGTATGGTATTTTCATGTATGTGTGTATCTTTCTGCTGATATCACTGTCACTATTACTAGACATGCAAGTAAGTATTTCATTGTACTATGTACAGATGATAATTAAACTGAACCTGAACTTTGAGTTCTTCAATTTGTTACACATGTGTGCATGGTCAGGGGGAAACGTTACTAAGCCTTGTGTTGTGGTAGCCTGCAATAGCACAAGGGGCATGTCGCTCATGCAAATCAGACACTGATATTCTACCCTCTCAAGTGCAAGCAACAGAAGAAATATAAGAAAGGTGTGCAAAGAAACACATTTCTATTGTCCTGATTACAACACTGGGCTGTGTATTGGTGACTGTCTCGAAATATATCACACAAAGGACATGTACTAAATCTGCATAAGTACAGTAGTGTACACTAGACATAGCTTTTCTACTGTTTTTGTGTTTACTTTTGTTATTTACATATTTTTTTTATACATAACATTTTTTCTTGTTTAAAAAAGAATCAAAGTTTTTGGCTCATTTTTCCTGGGGTAAACAAAATGCTAAGGGGGTCAAACATGAGAAATAATTCAACAAGACATGTAAAGGAAAGCTGAGTAAAGTTCTTTGAGTTTCTGGTTTAGAAGAGAAAGATGTTAGAATTAATGGAACTTGCTGGAAATTACTTGACACTGGTTCTAAAAAGCACCAGTTAGAATGGAGATCACATTTCATCAGAATTTTTAATCAAGAGTTAAATGCGCCAGGGATGCCAGGTCAAATATAGCACAGAATATCACAGTATAGTATAGTATGGTATCAGCAAACAAGAAACCTAGAGGCACAGGAATTTGTAGATAAAAAAAATGAAAAAAAAAACTAAACTGGGGCAAGTAACTGTAATAACTTATGTATGGTTTGTTTTAAATGAAAATGACTCCATGAATGAGAAAAACATTACTTAGTTGTAGAAAAAAAAGGTTTTAAATATTTCATATTTAAATATTAAAATTCAAGTTTGCTTCTTGCAAAGTAATGTATTCTTCATTCTGTTTCACAGAGTGAAGGATAGATAGTATTTTATCAACGGCTGTCACTAAGAAGTTGGGAAACTTTTTTATGTTATCAGAAAATGCTCAGGAATACATAGGGTTATCACTCTACTATAATATAGGGATAGGTAGAAGGGAAGAGAAAACCAGGAAAGACAAGAACATTGTGGCTGTGAAATCTGGAACAGTGGTTGGGATTATTATTCACTGGATTATTCAGACACAACTCAAGCTAAGTGGGCCACAGTGATGTCCTAAATCACTAAAAGGCTAATATTTATTCATAGTTCACTCTGTTTACTGCTGATTACACTTTACAAAATCATTAACATCAATGCTGACCTTAAGATTATCAGAGGAGCTTTTTTCATTTTTGTATACTGCACTAACTGCTAAAAATAACAAAAATTTGAAGAATTAGCTGTTTAATTTATTTGTTATTATATTTATAAGCACTCCATAGAACTGTCATATAATACTGAAGATTTTACATACAGTAGAACAACTACTTTTTAAGTACACCTGCTTTTCTACCTGATTGAGTCATCAACAACTACACATATGCAGATAATGCTATGTAAAGAACATACACAAGAAATAAACAACTGCATGGGTCTGCAACTCAAAATATACAATTGTACAATAAAGAATAATTATAGGGATTTGAATAAAACATACTAGAATGTGTGTATCAAGAACAGTAACCCTACTGTCATTTGTGTATCTGGAATGGTTCAACCGATCATAAAGTTGCCCTTTGAAGGTGATTGGAAATAAAACATTGATGAAAGGGGCTAAAAAAGGCTGAACAACTTGTGCAGAATAACTGCCAGGCAACATGCAGCTAAGTATAGCAGTGGTGTTGAAAGAAGGCGGAATATCAGAATGTAAGAGTCATCACACATCAGGTAGCAGCTGCCCCATGGTGTGGTTCCGTTGAAGTAGAAACACTGGATAAGGAAACAAATATTGCCTGGTCACATAAATATCTGTTCTTGCTGATTAACTAAGATGATAGGACCAGAATATGTTGAAAACAACAAAGGTTCCACCTTGACAGATATCAAAAGTCAAGACTAGTACTGGTGGTGGTGATGGAATAGTGTGGGTATGTTTTTATGGTACCTACAAGGCTTCTAGATATATTATAAGCAGAGCAACATTTCAAAGAAACAAGATATCTGACAACCAGGTACATCCCTTCAATGCAGCAGTGTGCCCTTCTCCTAATAGACATTTATAGTAGGATAATGTCAACTGCCACACAGACAGAAACAAGTTAGAATATTCCAGAAATGTGGTAGCTGAAATCAGTTCTCAAGTGGCAGAACCAGGCCAAGGGAATGCCAACGTAATACCTGGCTGCGGCAGATAGTGGGTCATTTAGAAGGCTGGCGTCCTCCAACATCTGCAATAAGATGCTGCAGATGTTCTATCAGACGGTTGTGGTGAGTGCCCTCTTCTACGCAGTGATCTGCTGGGGAGGCAGAATAAAGAAGAGGGACGCCTCACGCCTGGACAAACTGGTGAGGAAGGCAGGCTCTATTGTAGGCATGGAGCTGGACAGTTTCACATCTGTGGCGGAGCGATGGACGCTGAGCAAGCTCCTGTCAATCATGGAGAATCCACTGCATCCACTGAACAGTATCATCTCCAGACAAAGGAGCAGCTTAAACGACAGACTGCTGTCACTGTCCTGCTCCACTGACAGACTAAGGAGATCGTTCCTCCCCCACACTATGTGACTCTTCAGTTCCACCCGGGGGGAGGGGGTATACATTAACACTATACAAGATTATAAACTGTAATACCTGCCTCGCATTCTCTCCTTGCATTTTTTTTTTTTAACTTGCATTGTGTTTTTATCACTCTTCAATTAATATTGTTTTTATAAGTATGCTGCTGCTGAAGAATGTGAATTTCCCCTTGGGGATTTTAAAGTATCTATCTATCTATCTATCTATTTATCTATCTATCTATCTATCTATCTATCTATTTGTGGAGGTTGGAACTGGACCATGTATCTGCCTGGGGGGTTTACAAACAGGATCTCAATCTGTTTCATCGTGTGGTGGGTGAGTCAATGTGCTGTACCAGTGAATGCTCCCCAACATGACCTGACCTGACCTTCCCCAGTTGCCAGATATTGATCCAATGAAGCATCAATAAGATGAGACAGAACAAGTTGTTTAGATCAGTGGTACTCCACCATCCAGTTCCTGATAAAACAAGCAAACTAACAGAGTTGGACAAGTAGTTCTTTATGTGCTGTATAAAAGACATCTTATTTGATGAAACACAAAAATTACTTACTATATAACAAAGAGGAAGAAAAACGTAGCTCAGTGATCAGCAATTACAATATAAGTTCAATACACTTTTCAAAATATACAAATGTGTGCCAAAATAACTAAATACTTTTTAAAAACAATATACATGAAAACAATGTAATGACAAAATATCATATTTAAATAACATTTTCATTAATATGCAAACTAAAAATATCTGCCACAATTCTTCAAGCTACACATTAAAAGTACCTTATATAAAAAAACTAAGAAGTGGATCCTCATAGAAAAGGTATCAGCAGTAATTTATTCACCAATACAAGTTAAAATGTTTAGCTTACCTTATTTAAGAACAAAATGGGGTGAAATTGGGTCAGCTTTACTTAACAGCTAACCAAACTAATCATACAGACTAAAGTGGATTTAAAATTTTCTTACGTTTATAATTTATACTGCAGTCTTCACTGAAGAAATAAATCACACTGTTCTAACCTAAAAAGCTTGAAACATATTCTAATATTCACACTGACAGCGACAAAATATATTGTTGAATGTTTGTGGGTATAACTTTTTGCTTTTTGCATATGGACACTGTAAAAGCAAAGACACCATAAGTTGTTAAAGGATGCCTTTTTCCCCCAAAGACTGTCACACATTAATTTTTTGACTTAAAATGTTCAGTCTACACAGACCTAAAGCTCAATGTGACTTATTTTAAACAGTAAACCCCCACCACCATGCAATAACCTACATGGGGGAATACCATTTTTTATTCTGTGTTTTATAGCGTATGAGTAGATAATGACTCAATTTAAAATATAATGGTCTAGTCTTTTTCATACTTAATGCCTTTTCAGATACAGGCAAGAAATTTCATTTATTTTTGTATATAGTCAGTATGATGCTCCTCAATTTCCCAAGACCACTAAAATCATTCAGTAATTTATGAATTTCATTGCTGAAATAAACATATAATTCATGAAGCACATGAGCATAAGGTGTTACAGTTAAATACATGTTTTTGCAAAAAAAAGGTCTGAGAGATTGTAAATTGATTCAGTATTTCTTTTTTCAGATTTACTATCTATTTTTTTTGCTATGGCTATGATAGATAGTTTTGCAGAATTGCTGCTGCCTTATTTTAGTATTGATTGTCGGTTTTACTAGATGAAAACACAAAGGGAGAAGCATTAATGTAATCTGTTTCTCAAAAAAAACCAAACACACAGACACACACAAAGTGAGTCACAGGTTAAGCAGGTGCAGTTGATTATACAGTTAAAAGATTACATCTTTATTTTTTACGTAACCTGCACACCTGCTGCTTTAGGAAACCCAGCAAACAGCAGGTGGAGTACTGGAACTAACAGGGCTAGAGCTTATTAAAAAAAAGAATCTGGATTTTACCATATGCCATACAGAGCTGAATTAATACAATGATTACTTGTGGATTTATACTACTACACGTTATATTAGACAGACATATTAATTGCTGACACGTTTTTATTTCAAGTAACGGAAAACTGATCAGATATTAATTTTGTTATTTTTTAGGATATTATAAAGGAAGAAAATGAGGAAGAAAATTTTATTGTAAACAATATTTAAATATGGTTAAACACATTCATCCTGAAGCTGTTAATTAAATCTTTACAGGTATTTTTTTTCAAATGAAAGCAATCAAATTGCACTAAATTCAGGCAGACAATGTTCCTTCCAGCTTATATTTTAATGAAATTTTAATTTTTATATTATAAAAGAGAAAAATATCCCAAACATAGATATTTCCACTGTATGTTAATTATAGAAGTGCAAGAATGCAATTCAAAGAAGGCAACTTATGATGGTAATATATGTTAGTAAACCCAATTTTTATGCTTTCGTTAGCAAATGCAAACAACAAAACAAGTTTAACATCCATTGTTTTGTCAAAAAGTTGAGCAATAAAAAATTTCACAGGGCCTTTGCTTACATTTCTAAACGGGATTGTAGCAAGGAAAGACGGTCTTCCCTTAGGCTTCCACCGCAGAGCTCTCCAATTCCAGGAACAAGTAGATCAACAGCCGCTACCTATAGCAGAACCATAACTATTTTTTAATAAGTGACACTTGATTAAAAAAGCACATTAATGTAAAATTATTTAATACCTAATAATTATTCTTAAAAAAGAGAACACTTTCATATATTATAAACTATCAAAATGTAATAAAACATTTTAAATTCAAAATAATAATTAATTAAAAAGAAGACCAAAGTACTCTTAAGTCAGAACAACCAAAAGGGTTGCTCCAGGAGTTAAAATGTTTAGTTAATTAAAAGAAAGTATTTTGGCATACACATTTGCAATATACAGTATACTGTATTGTAAACTAACATGCAAACCTAAGAGCAACAAAAAAACTCTTAAAACATCATATCTTTGCACAAAGTGTGTTTTGATAATAATTTTGAAAATGCAAAATTATATCTTAATGTTGGGGCAAAAATTAATTGACAACTGACTGTGGGAGGGGAACAATGAAACTATCAACTCATATTCTGAGAAGAAAAGAGGACTCCTATCAGTTCTAATATGAAAATAATCTGTTGGTGAAAATAAACCATATTAAAAGTGTTTCTTGAAAATATTGCAAATAAAATGGAAAAAAGTAACAACAACCTAGTCAGGTAGGCAAACATAGGTCTGAAGACTTTGCAAACAAACACCCTCAAAACAATGAAGGGAGTAAAAATTTGAAAATGTGAATAGAACAAAATATTTACAACTATTGTCTTTATTATGTTAAAATCTGAAATAAAACAAAGATCTTCTAAACTATCTCAGGGTTGTTCCAAAAACAATTTACCATTAAAACTAAAAACATAAGTACTGTATAAAATATGGAAAAATAATGACAGCTTTACAGATGTGTACTTTTGAAACAATGAGTAGAGAGATCACAGTATATTTACATAATGATCACAGGTCTAGTGCTCAAATCTTTCTCTTAACTCATCATTTGTTTTCCTTTCACTCTGTGACACTCCATGCATCCATCTGGTAATTGGCATCTCTGTTCTTTCCGGTCATGCTTCAAATTCCAATTTTACTGGCCATGTTTCACTTTCGTACATCATACTACTCCACAGTCATTTTTCATAAACTTTATTCTTTAATGTCACAGAGACTCCTTTAGAAATCAGAATTATGGATAGCTCCTGAAATGTCTTCCATGCACTGCTCTGTCTGCACCTTCATTTGCACTCAACAGGTTACCTACTGTACAGTAGTAGCAGAACTTAAATACTTACACCAAAACAACTTCATTCCCCATATCTAAATGTACAATTACTGCATCAATTTATGCACACCTTTCACACACTTTCCACAAACAAAAGTGTCACTAGCCAACTGCAGACTACCCTTCACACAACTATATCTTTTATGGACCCACTTCCAAAAAAGTCATTGGGTTGAGTTTCTTGTAACACTTTTACCATACATGTTGCACAGGCTAGGCATCCACCTCTTCCATGCCTTCTGCCTCATTTATCAATTTCAGGAAAATAAACTTTACCTAGATCTAGATACACTATAGCCATTATATTTTCCAGTATGTCATATTATTAGGAGGAATTCTCCTGCAGTGTTGAATAGTCACAGACTTAATAAATAAATACATATATTCATTCTTACATGTTGTATGCAGACAAGTCAGGAATAATTAAAAGATTGAGTAGTAAATCATTAAAATAGTCAAATAAGAATTTTAAATAATTTTAAGCACCATACACATGTATATTTAAAACTGAGTATTCACAATAATAAACCTAATTTTTAATTTATAACATCAATTATAAAAAACGTTAACGTCCTGTGAAAGACACTTTAACGTCCCGTGAGACAAGGCAGTGAGACAAAAGGAAAGCTGCTGTACAGGTTTTTAAATGATCAACATGCAGTGCGACAAGCAGAACACGCAGCTCAGCAGCAGCAGCAAGCCAGCAGCTGATCTGACCACATCTCCTTAATGTGCGTTTAGCCCCCCTTTCACAATGCGAGCGGCAGAGATGTGAAGTGGCTGGCGCATAGCACGCCCCGGGGGGATAAGGGGGTGGGCAAAGACCCCAGTCAATAATTAAATACATAGTCTTGGCTAAAGAAAACATAGACAATAGATTCAACTTTGAAACCCTTCCTTGATTGACAGGAGTGGATACCCTAATTCAAATGTTGTTTTACAACATGTGCAAAACAAAATGCCACCTGGTCTTCTAGAGTCATATAGCACAATCACATTTGTTTTAAAATTTAAGATGCAATTTAAGGTTGCTGATTTATGTTAACTTAGTATAACTTGTCTTTTTTTGATTTTAAAATGAATCTCTTAGGTCACTGTCCCAAACAGTTTTCTGGTCTCTGCTAGTAAAACTATATTAAGAAGATTTGAAGAAGTACAATAATTAATTTTATACCAGAAACATTTTATTTTGAGACATCTGTATTGCTAAGAACTTTTTCTTTTTAAATGTTCCAAATAAATAATTAAATTTAAAAAATGAGATTAATATTTGAAGGTACTAATTCGCTTAACCAGGTATGAAAGTTATAGATAAGACAAGTAAATGTTGTAGACTCCTTGAACATAAATGAAATTTACAAATGACATTAAGAAAGGTCTGTTTTTCCTCTACTTGCAACAAACATCACAAGGTATCTAATTAAATTGATTAAACCTTTTCTTAAGCAAGCAAAACACTTACGGTATGATTAGGATGGTCTTCATTATCTCTGGCATAGAACGGCTTCAGGTTATAAGGGTAGTTGGTAACAAACAGTGGAACATTTCCGCAATGCTGAACTAGATACTTTTCATGTTCACTCTGAAGATCACTTCCCCACTAAAAGTAAACAATCAAGATTAAAGCAAGCAACAATAAATTAGCTGAATATAAATATACAACAGACAACTGTATATTTAAAACTTTCGTTCAACAACTGAAGTGTAGATAGTGTATACTACAGTATAGACACTATCAGCAAAAAATCCCCAACACTCAGATTCCATTTCTTTTTGTTGTAGCCACTTGAAATGAAGTATAAAACATTAACTTCAATGAAGTGCCAACTGTAGTACATCATTCAATTAATCAGACTGAAGATAAAGCAACTGTAACAAAACGTTAAAGTTAATATTAGACTCTGTTTAATTCAGTTGTAATACAGCATTGCCTTAAATGATTCAGAGAGAAAAATAGACTACAATATTTCAATAAGAAATTTATTTCAATAAATGCATTTTAATATGCTTCAGCATCCAAAGCGTTACAACAAAAAACAAAAAAATACTAGTTTTTCACAACTGTAATGCATAGACCAAAATGTCACTTTAAATTACACAGAAATAAAAAGCATATTGGGCTGTGAGCACCAATAGCCTATCCTGTCAGCTATACTGCTATAGGTATTTTTAATAATGGAATCAGGATCTAGACTGAAGTCAGGAAAAGCAAGCTAAAGTTGCAGCCAGGTGAGAAAGAATATAATAAATTAATCTTAGAACACTTTGACAAAAATTGAGGCAAGAGATGGAAGGGAGGACAATCAACAGCCACAACAATGCACGTAACTGGGCAAAAACAAGAGACATACTCAGTTTCAGTTTCTTGTTAAACGCATCCAGGTTTAAATTTAAAATCTGGTATATAATGAAGTCCATGATAACATGGACCCAAACATGGTTTTCGGAGCCTTTACAAGGAAACAAAATACTTGCAACATCACAGAACATCCACCATAGTTGACAGTGGAGATTAAGTTCGTTTCTGTTTAGCAATCATTCTTTTTATGACTCACCTTGACTGTTTGTAGTCAAAAAGCTCAATTTTTGTTTAATTTGACCATAAAGCATGGTTCCAAACAAATATCCAGTAGTGTTTAGCAGACTCCAGGCATTGATATTTGTAGGTAAATGACAGGAAATGCTTTTATCCGGCACGACTCCCAAATAATCTGTTAGCATGGAGATGGCATCTGATGGTAGTTATGGTGACTTTGTGATCCCAAGATGCTACGTTTTCTGTATTTTCACAAACAGTGAATTTCTATGGGCTCTAAGGTCACCACTGACTACTGACTGATCTCTTAACTATAAGCCAGGAAAAAAGAGATGGATAACTTGGATGTTTTTCATAGCCAGATTCTAAACAGTACTAAAGCAACCCTATAGCTCCTGAAATCTTGCTTGGAAATCCAGACTGCTTACTCTCTGTAAGAATATAGTACTTTCACCATCTGCCGTTGCATAGTTCTCTATTTTTGTTCTAAAAATTTATAGGGTAGGTTAGGTTCATTTGTGGCTCTAAATTGGAATGGTGTAAGCAAGTATAGGAATATATGTGAGTCTGCACTATAAAGGAAAGGCACTCATAGTTTTGGTAATTATCTTCTGCTAATTGCTACCAAGCTTGATCAAGAAACTTCAGTCTTTACATATTGTCACAGATGACTTCTGGAGGGGTACTTAAAAAAATATGGTTTTTGATTGCACTTGGTGAGTGCTGCATCTATTTCGAATATAAATTAATTTGGAAGAAGTGTGAATATCTCAAGAAATTTGTACGAATAGAGGTTCCTGTTACATAAAAACACCCTTCAGCCTCTGTATTGAGAATTGGTACCAAGTCAATCTGGTTCTCCATAACCATAAATTGGATAAGGCAAGTTCAAAAAATGAATGGATGTGATTTTCCAGAAAGTTTCAAAAGCAGTATACAGTACATTTAATACTTAAAACAATTTCACATTTTGCTAATCTAAAGTTACAGACTTCATTATGGGACATACTGTATGTCTGTTTGTGCTCTCTAAAAAATAGGTAATGTGTAAAGCCTGCATATTTTTAGGAAAATCTACACATGCCCAAAAAAAAATGTACACACACAAATACATATATTATGTATACAGTAGACCCCCGCAAAGACACGGTTCAGGGTTCGCGTCCTCAGTCGTTCGCAGATTTTTCCTTAGAACCTAACTAATAATTGTTAGTGGAAACCGCAAATACAGTGATCCCTCGCTATATCGTGCTTCGACTTTCGCAGCTTCACTCCATCGCGGATTTTAAAGAGAAGCATATCTAAATATATATCACGGATTTTTCGCTGGTTCGCGGATTTCTGCAGACAGAGGGTCTTTTAATTTATGGTACATGCTTCCTCAGTTTGTTTGCCTAGTTGATTTCGTACAAGGAACGCTATTGGCGGATGGCTTAGAAGCTACCCAATCAGAGCACGTATTACGTATTAAATAAAACTCCTCAATGATATACGATGTGATTCCCGCGCGGTGCTTGATTGTTTGCTTTTCTCGATCTCTCTCACTCTCTCTGACATTCTCTGCGCCTGACCGGGGGGGGGGGCTGTGAGCAGAGGGGCTGTTTGCACAGAGGCTGTTTGTCCAGAGGATACCAACGCTCCTCTAAAAAATGCCGCTTTATCGTGGTGCTTCGGCATACTTAAAAACCCAAAGCACGTATTGATTTTTTGCTTTTCTCTCGCGCTCTCTCTCTCTGACATTCTCTGCTCCTGACACACATTCCTTTGAAGAGAAGATATGTTTGCATTCTTTTAATTGTGAGAAAGAACTGTCATCTCTGTCTTGTCATGGAGCACAGTTTAAACTTTTGACTAAAGGGTGTTATTTCATGTCTAGAGGGCTCTAATAATGTTAACAGTGTGGGAGAGTTTATAAGGGCTTAAAATATCTAAAAATTATCCATACAAACATATGGTTTCTACTTCGCGGATTTTCACCTATCGCGAGGGGGGTTCTGGAACGCAACCCCCGCGATTGAGGAGGGATTACTGTATCCTCCACAGTTTTTTATGGTTTTTTTTTTGTGGCAATACTGCACTGTAGACAGAACAGGAAGCAACCGTAGAGGAAAATGTGGCTTGGGATGGTGAAAGTAGCCAATCCGACAGCGTTGTACTCTACTAGAATTTGAAACTTTAACTCCCAGCAGTCCCTGCAGTGGCTCTGATTGGTCTTCTGCTGAGGGTGCAGGGGCTGTTGGGGTCAAAGGCAGCTTTTAAAAAGGGGGCCAGTGACCAAAAGAAAAAAAAAGTTTTTGTAATTTGTGTTTCAAGTTCCTTTCTCTCTGCCTGCCTTCTGCTGGGTTACCTGTACTTATTCGTTTTGTCCAGGATAGTTTCATGGTTAGGGTTTGGATTGTCTGCCGTCTGCCTGTGTAAATGAGGACTGTAAGTAGATTCATTGCTATCCTGCAAAGAAAGAAGCGCTCCTAAACCCGTCCACCTGTCTTTACCATTTCAGGAACTACCAGTAGGACTATCTTTACATTCCCATTCAACGAGCGGATCTCTATTTTCATCCTTACATTTCATCCATTGATGTTTTTAACGGACTTTACTGTGTGTGTTTTGTTGGTGCTTTGATGTATTTAATGTATAATCGCTGTAAAGAGAACAGGGGCGGTATCGTTGTTTTCATTACATTCTTTATTTGCTGTTTGATTACCGGTTTGCTTTGTTTTTGTCTCTGTTTGTGAGTGCGTGTGGGTTGGGTCAAGGCTGGATGCGTCCCTGGAATCTCCACAATATAAATAAATAAATCACCGTCTTCTTGACAGTGTGAATCTTAGCGGCACCGGACCGCTACAGCGTTATTCATTTCTCCTTGCTGCTGATTGACTGCTGCCCTGTGACGCATCTCCAGCGGAGTGTTCTCATATTTTCCATTTTGCTCTACTTAATCCTTAAACCGCCGCAACCAGCTGTAGTCCTTTCCCAGTGTCATTTGCCAGAACGTAGGAGCCAAGTATATTCGGCGACGTACATTCATTGAACGCTGCAACCGGCTATTGTCGGTTCCCAGTGCAATTTACCAGCACGCCGGAGCTGATCAGTCAGTGCCATACATTCATTGAGCAGCAAGCTAATGACCACTGCTGCCCCCTGCAGCACTGCAGCCTCACTGTCTCTGGGATTGAGCTGCTGCACTAGATTAGCCTGCAATCATCAGTGTTTACCTCTGTGTGCTTGCATGCAGCCAGTTCAAGCGCAGTTGGCTCAGTGATTTACTGAATTTCATCAATGGCGTCAGTTGCACCTTGTACACATTGTTCCAGTAGTTTTTTAAATAGTTTTTACAGTTCATTGGCAGTGTGTAAAATGATCAATGTTGCAGTAATTGTGATGCTCTTTGCATGAAAAAAAAGTGTTCCATTAAAATTTCACTTTTTCTTTGTGAATTGTGATGTTTACTTAAAAAGTGCAGCAAAAAAGTATTTGGCGTCCAGGGATGCATTAAACCCCAAGTGTGTGGCAGTTTAAGGGTTATAGCCCCAAGATGCTGTTGAAACGCCGTGCACCTTCTAAGGCTTCTTTCTGGCAATAAAAACGCGCTTGCATGAATTTCAGTACATACAGAGGTAACATCAGTATTTTAGATTCTAGCACTGTGGGTGACATATCAGTACTGTACTGTACAGTGTACAGGTTTACCTTTACATGCTTTTTTTTAGGTAATGTATTAAGCTGAGGTTGAAATTAAATTAAAGTGTTTTGGGGACATAATTAGGGGTTAAACTATAAAAATAGGCATTTTTTTAACCACATCCATTATTCGCAGTTTTTCACAATTCGCGGGTGCTCTAGGAACGTAACCCCCGTGAATTTTCGGGGTGTACTGTATAAACCGTGTATATGGTTAGCAAACAAAGGTGTTCTTTTCTTTGGTGATAAATAACTGAAAATAGATTCATAAAACATACTTGCCTCTGGTTTGAAACAAAAAGAATGAGTACAGGATTTCAAAATATGTACTGCCTCTGTATAAGTAATTCTACAAAGAAAAGTAGAACATAAAAATGAGATTTGTGTAATTGGCAAAGATTTTGCTTAGAATGTTTGAAGTCAGTACTTACACTTTAAAGTCATTCTGTAGCATTCTGTCTAACTTCTCCTTTAAAATTGAACCAAAAACAAGATTATTACTAACTCATATTACTCTCATTACAGAAAAAAGAAATAAATAAAAAGCAATGAAGTATTTTCCCCACCTTATGTCCAGGAGAAACATGTTTGTGAAAAAGTGCTACATCCTCAGGACACTGGGACAGGACATTATCAGTAACAGTTTTGAAGAGAGACTGCATAACCTAAAACCAGACAAAATTTTGTGAAATTGCCATGCATCCATTATCAAACACATTTAATCTCTTTCAAAATCAGGGGGACAATTGCCCATCCTGGCAGCATGGCTGTAATGTAAGAACTAACCTTGGATGGGACATCCGTATAAAGCATGACGTGAAACAAACTATCTAGAGAAATTTACTACTGTACGACAAACTGTGCATTGCAAATTCTGCTATGGTTTTATGGTACACCAGGCCTGTTAAGACAGCAGATTTAACAGAGGTATAAGCATCCAGCTGCACAAAACTCCCACTTGCATTCCAAACTAAGTGACTGAACTCCACCTTGTGCCAGGATCTGAATAGACTTCATCTGATAACTAAGGTGTAAATCAGAGTTGCACTAAAATCTCTCCAAAAGCCCCTCTGCAAGCTTCTTGTGCTAGAAGTCATAAAGCTGAGTCAAGCAAGGACAAAAACCTATAATTCATGGGGTGATAAATAAGATGGAAAGAAGAACCCACCATTAGAAGTTACTGATTTTGTAACTGGAAGTGACTTTAATCCAATCAGGAGAAAGTAGGAGCCTTGACAAATTATTAGATTAATCCCACAATATTATGGCATCCTCCTTAGTGGCCATTATTAATCATCAAAATTCCTATAGTACAATTTTGCCAAAACACATTAAATGAATATATACAATTTCCTGCAATAAAATAATAATAGCTGTTTTTCTTCTTCCTGTGTGTTCAAAAAACCTATATCTTTGTGTATTCTTAAGTAGATGCCTTTCTGTCTTTCAAATGTAATATAGACTTGTAATATATGTGTAATATATGTATATATGTGTAATATATGAGAATTAAATAAGAAGATAACTTTCACAAATGAGAAGGAATCTCAAATTTGTCCATAACACTTTTCTGGTTAGGTAACTGCTAAATTGTCCCAATATCTCATCACACACACAATAAATAAATGAATATAAATAAGTAAATAAATAAAACCAGAATCCTAGGAATAAATAGAGAGAAGCGGCAGAAGTGTATGTGCAGGTAGCAGTGGAGGTGACACAAGGTTACTGATTGTTCATGAGACTGATTGCAGTTGGGTAGAAACTGTTCCTGAACCTGGAGGTGTGTGTCTGAATGGACTTTAGTCACTTCCCAGATGGGAGGAGGATGAAAAGTGACAGTGCAGGGTGGCCTGATACAGTTCACTTTCCTGAGACAGCGTGTTGTGTGGATGTCATGGATTGCAGGGAGCTGTGTGCCCGTGATCTGCTATGCTATGTTCACCACACGCTGCAGAGCTCTGAGGTCCTGAACTGAGCAGTTGCTGTACCAGGATGTGATGCATCCTATCAGGATAGATTCCACGGTACACCTGTAGAATCTGTACAGGGTTGTGGGGTACATTAGGGCTTTACTCAGTCTCCTGAGGAAGTAGAGGTGTTGCTGGGCTTTCTTGACTACTGCTGCAGTGTGACTTGACCACTTAAGGTCATCAGTGAGGGTGACTCCAAGGAACCTAAAGCTGCTGACCTGCTCCACAGTCTCACCTCTGATGTAGATGGGGCTGTGCTCTGTTGCCTGTTTGCGGAAATCCACAATCATCTCCTTAGTTTTGCTAACGTTGAGGGGGAGGTTGTTGTCCTGACACCATTCTGCCAGGAGTCTGACCTCCTCCCTGTAGGCTGTCTCATCGTCCTCGCTGATCAGACCTATTACAGTGGTATCGCCAGCAAACTTGAGGATAGTGTTAGAACTGTACTTAGCTACGCAATCATGAGTGTAGAGTGAGTAAAGCAGGGGGCTCAGCACGCTGTCCTGCGGGGTGCCAGTGTTGATGATGATGATGGAGGAGGTTTTTCCACCAATATGCACTTGCTGAGGTCTGCCAGTGAGGAAGTCCAGTACCCAGTTGCACAGTGAAGAGCTAAGCCCCAGATCCAGGAGTTTATGTATGAGCACAACGTGGCCTAGGATGTACTTGGTTGCTCCTTACTGCAAAACTGTTTTTTTTGTACTTAAATTAGAATGTGTATGGCAAAATATTAAAGCAAAGGTTTGATAACATTAAGCACATTTTTACAATTTACATATTTTGACTAAACCACAGACAGATCTTATGCCACAAAAAGGGAGAATTAAGAGAATGCTAGTATAGTAGAGTGTCTAGTTTCATTTAACATTATTTCATGGGCCTTACAGTTCTCATTTTTAAAAAACAATACTTAAAAAACACTTTCAGTTTCTACTGATTTTATGTCTCAATGTTTTAGTTATTATCTAAATGTATATTGCAAAGCAATTACAGATAATGTAATATGATTACACTAAAACAATAAAATATTACTAGCAATGTTGTTTTTGCATATTAGAAAAGCATATAGGAAAAAAAATCAAGATTTTTAAGCTTATCCCAGTAAGGCAGCATCATCTTGTTTTTAATAACAGAGATATTTATATTTAGTTCCAGGTATGCAGATCTACACTGTGTAAGTATTCATTGCAAACAGTTTCTTAACTAGGGAACACTCTTGCAGATTCATCCTGTACAGTATCTGCAAGATCTGACCATATCAAACACATCATGCAGCACAACTCCTGGTCCATGCCCTGGTTTTGTCACAGCTGGACTACTGAAACTCTCTGCTAGCAGGAGAATCAACATGTGTCACCAAGTTACAGCATGCCTGGTGTTCAACCTGGCACATGTCACTTCTCTCTTCACATAATTACACTGTCTTTCTATAGTGGGACATATTAAGTTTGAATCCTTGATGCTTGCCTACAGATTAGTCAGTGGGTCTGCAAGTATACTGTATATAAGGAGACACTTGTTAGATCCTATGCTCATTCTTGACCACACAGATCTGCTGATTCCACCTGTGCGTGGTATCAAATCTAATCCATACTCTTTCATGTGTAGCTCCTGGCTGGTGGAACGAGTTGCTCACCTTCATTCGAAACTCTGACTCCCTCAGTATGTTCAAAAAGCTTTTGAGGACTCTCTTATTTGATGAATTTCTGTCTAGGTGATAGCTGTTAGGTTTTGTAAATAAAGGAATTGTATCTAGCTTATATTTTGTTTTGAACTTTTTACTTGCAGAAATCAATTTTGTTCCCTTGTTCCATAACACTTTTTTCTAAAGAATACCCAGACTGATGTTACTCGATTATGTTGATCTCTTTTTTAAATCGTTCTGGATAAAAGTGTCTGCTAAGCAAATAAATGTAAATGTGAACATAAAAAGAAAGTTCTGTACAAAACCTAGAATATATATTACTAATGTCTTTATACTGCTTGTGTGTAAACCTTTTACTTTGCATTTTTTAAACAAATTACATTTAAAAGGCCTATCATTTTTTTAATAATACAGTAATTTGCAAATTGTGCTGCATTGGGTAAAGAACTGCAAAATATTTTGTTTACTGTTCACTGGAAAGCCTCCATGAAGTTCTTGGGAGTAAAATTCAAATTATACTCAAGATATTTCATGAAAATCATTCCATACATGCTGCATTACATTCAGAGTGTAAATAAACAACAATTATAATAAAAAGATAAAAACTGACTTTCAAAATAAAACTTTATTAAAGACTGTTTGTGAAAGCCATACCTTCATTACATCTTCCAGTCTCTCAGTGAAGGACATTTCTGCTTCCACCATGTAAAACTCTGCAAGATGTCTTCTGCTTTGAGAATTCTCAGCCCGAAATGTGGGTCCAAATGTGTATACCTGAGAGAATGCCCTTAAAATCAAATAAAAGATGTTAAAGTTTTAAGGATAATAATCATCATTTGATTGCAACAATCATACTTTCAAACTAAGTACTCCATAATATGTGAAAATTTCTATAGGCTTTTAAAAAGCTAAATGATGCAAGGCCAATATAATAAAGTTTTAAGAACGAATTCCCCCTTTTAAGGGGCTGATAGGCGTAGTCACATGAAGGAGCAATTGGTCTACTACCTCTTAAATGCGATTAGTTTTTCATTTTTGTACAGTTCAATCATTAGTGCATCATTATTAAGTAACTGTACATACAATATAATGTAGATTAATGCCCTAAAACATACATTCTAAGGAAAAGGAAGAGAAGTGTGAAATAAAGTATAGACTGGTGAGCCCAGGGGGCCACCTGAACTGTTTTGAGTATTAAGTGATGTGCCAGTGGTTCCAGCAAAATTGGGCCTGAAGGGAAACTTAAAATTTTGCTTTGCAAAAAGAATCACTAAACAATGCCACTTCTGGACCAGTGGAGTTCACGCAACTGATCATGAAAGAAAGGCAATTCCAATGTGGGGACTACAGTTCCCATCATTTCCTTAAGCAGAAGGAGTGAGCTGCGGCGGATGATTTGATCAGTGCCCATAAAGTTAATTAAATAGGAGTACTGGCAAAATCTGATGTCATCAAAGGTAGTAGCTGCTGTGCTCCCCATCCCCCCACTCCCCACCTGGGATAAATCTTTCATTGCCTCCGTGAATTACAGACTTATTTTACAGTACGCCTTTTTGTTTCATTGTGGACTATGTTTAGACACTTTTCCCCTGTTTATTATAATCTGAACCATGTTCTGAGAAATGTATGGGTCCAAAAGGGATTTATGCATTGCTGCCAAAATCTTAGAAAGCAATGCTCCATTCTTTCTGTCATCCCCCCAAAAAAAACTTTAAAAAGTCCAAATCACTTTTTTTTTTTTTTAATGAGTTTCACCAATGCAAAATCACATGCAAAATGGCAACTTATTCGAAAGGAAATTCAGCTGTCTAACTTACAATAATCTAATGTGTCGCTATATTTGACATAATCAACAAAGCAAGATTTGGGTTGCAAGTTGATGATGGTGTGATGCACTTGGTCAAGCATGTATTTCTTTTTACTGTGTACACCACATGTGGTAATAAGTTTGAAATGAACCGATTACACTACATTTATTTATCAATGAATAGCCTTGGTTTTAAAAAAAAATCATCAAATTAAATTAGCAATAACAATCAATAATCAGTGATAACAGCTTTTTTGAAGGAAAATAGAGTAAATAAAAAAAATAACAAAAAGGAGCGGTATATGGCGATTTCAGGTTTTTTTTATTATTATTTCCCTTTTCAAGTCCTGCTATTCTGACTTTTCGAATAGAGAGGTAGCCAGAAACTGTGTTTTGTATTGTTGCCTAACTTATTTAGTCTGCCTTCATTACCTTTTCTGTACTTTATTCAATTTGTAATACTCATTTATTTTAGAATATTGAATGCTTTTTTAAAGGAAAGTTAAATAAAAAATAATTTACAAACAAACACTTAAATGCAATAAAGTATTAAAAAAATAAAAAGCGTTGTGTAGAAAAAATAAATTACAATGATCCTCTTCTCCTTGCTATCTTATAGTACAGTGATGGCGAACCTTTTAGAAACCGAGTGCCCAAACTGCAACCTAAAACTCACTTATTTATCACAAAGTGCCAACACGGCAATTTAACCTGAATACTGACAGGTTTAACCTGAAAACAACTCATACATTAACATCTTTTGTCTTAAAAGAAAAACATAATAACAGAGCTTTCAATGATACAAACAACTTTTTATTGAAAGGTAAAAGTCTGCATTCGGTATGGTTTTGAACAATTAATGTGATTTTTGCTGTTGTATGCATGCTGATAATTTGTCTAACCTTGGCTCACACTTTGTAAGTTTGAGAGCAACACATGCAGCACTCAGGTCATCTGTTAGTCTGTTTCTGGTGTCAGATTTGATAGAATTCAGCGGTTCTCAAACTGTGGGCCGCGCAAAGTAACAAAAAAGGGGGCACGAATGTTGCCATATGTGGCGTAAGTTCGGCATTCGTAGGGAAATTTTAAACTTGTAGCGGTGTATTGGCAGCAAAAAATATAGGAATACATTTTATTAGAGTTTCAAAAAAACGTTTGGGGGGTCGCATTTAAAACTGTTATGAAAACTTGGGTCGCAAGTACTTAAAGGTTGAGAAACGCTGATATAATTCAAAGCATGAAAACAGCTGCTCACAACCATAAGATGTTCCAAACAAAGTAAGGAAAGCAATCCCAAGTGCCCTCATTGACTTAAAATTATTTGGCAGAGAATTCCACACTTTAAGGATTCCATTTTCAGAAGTAACTGTGCTGTCCTTTGTCATCCCTTCTATCTTCTCAAGTGTTTCACGCAGGTCTTTCCCATTAACCCCCGTTTCCATTTACATTCCCTTTCCCGTGTGCGCTCGCTCGCTCTCTATCTCTCTCTTTCTTTATCCCCTTTCCATCCACCTCACGTTTCTCTTCTATATTACGGGGTCGTGGATCAGGTGTGGCGATTAGCATCTCCCGGCAACAATTACAGATTCGGACGACTCCTCACCTGTGCGCTTAAGCGAGGACCGCCCGCATCACAAAGCTCCCGGAAACCGCTCCGGCCACTCTACCATAACCCCCTTTAAGCCGCGAGTGCGGCGATTATCTATTAAAACTGGCCTTTTCAATTTTGAGCTGTGGACCAGCTATACCACATCCCCTCCAACCCCACCACGGGAATCACAGACTCAACAGGCTGCAGTCCGTGCCGCACCCTCAAGCAGCATGTGAGCCGCCCGCCTTACCCCAGACAGGAGAGGGTGGAAGCGCTCCCATTGGGCTGCTGGGCAGAGGGGAGGGTGATGTGATAAAAGTCCTCCGGCGCAGGGGGAGCTGGGAAGGGAGCTGGGATGGGAGCAGCCCGGTCCCGCATCCCTCTGGCTTTATAGTAACGAACTCTGTGCTGGGTTGAAGGCGCGCGTGCCCACAGAGAGGGCGCTGAGTGCCCCCTTTGGCACGCGTGCCATAGGTTCGCCACCACTGTTATAGTAGATCCCAAAATGAGGTTTAAACGGCACACGTAGATTTTTCCTTACTTATAAAAAGACAGTCAGACACAAAGGATCAGCTCATTGTCTCCATTGTCATCATCATTATCACCATCAGTTTAACAGCTATTTTCCTATTTTACCCAGGTTAGCTGGTTGCCCCTAAATATGTCCCCTACAATTTTTATGGTCCCGAGTATCCTTTGATATGATTTCATATCATTCAACGCTACCTCTAATCACAACTGTTTCAGCTACCCTCATCACCTGTACCAATTGACAAACAAAATATCATCCTTAGCCTTTTGCTATACATGCGTAAACCACTTCATTCTATTTCCCTTCAGCAGAATGCCTCTCTCTCTCCATACCAAGTCTTTTATTTAATTCAGCATTCATCTTCCTCTTACTCAGTTCATTCCAGGTTTTCTTCATGTTCCATTGGACATGTCTCACTTCCGAAAAGCACACTACTCCTCACACAACTTTCTTAAAGGTTTCCCTTTAATACCAGAAATACAGCTTTAGAAGACATAATGGTAACAGATTCTGGAACCTCACCATCACTGCTGTGCCTGCACCTCTTTCTGTACTCAATATGTCACTTAAGAAGCATAACCTTCTTATTTTATATAAAACAATTCTATTGCTAATATCTAAATTTACACTTACAATACTGCATCAGCTTTTTACACCCCCTCACAAACATTCTACAAATAAAAGTCATACTCACTGCTACAGGGTATCTATCACAGCACTATATCTTTTAAATACTCACTTCTGAATACCCATATATTGAATTAAGTTTCTCCAAATAACTTTACTGCACACATTCCATGACCATGCACTCACCTCTTCTATGCCTCATCTCTCTTTGCCTCCAAAAATGACGTCTATCTGTTCTGCATTTACCTCGAAGCTGTCTTGCTATCTTCTCCCTCAATTCTGTTTCACTTTTTGTCATCAATACAACATCTTCAGTGTACAGAGTAATAAGAAACTAGACACTCAGACCTCCTAAAGATTTATACTGCTAATCTGCACTCTTCTCTTGAAACTATAAATCAAACTTTCAGAGAGTAACAGGCACAATTATAAATGCTGCCCTCTAATTTAGATGAGATAATGGCAAAGCTTTTGTGGTACTGACAGATTTTTCTGAATCATCAGAAATTAATTACTTTCTGCATTTTGAGTAATCCTTTATCCAACCATCCATTCATTATGCATCTGTAACAATGCATAGTTAGTGCACAAACATCATTTAAAATAATATACATTTGTTTTACCAATGGTAATTTAAAATTAATTTAGTAATGTGTTTGAGTATACTAATAATTGTATTGTTTTCACTAATTGCAACAATGTTGCTGGGCATCATTTATAATTTGATTGGGTAAATTATGTTTTTGCCATTTTAGTTCAATATCTACATCTACTTAATTATTTTGAAGAGTATCCCTCTTAATTCAACATCAACATAATAAAGAAGAAGAATGAATTGTGAGCCCTTCCTATGTAACTGACTATGCAGTCAGTACCATCATTGTGCTCTACATGTAGACAATGCTATTTAAAAATATAAGTACAAAAGGATCATATGTACTGTATGTATAGTGGAGGGACAAAATGGGCAATGTTAAATAGTTTGAATTAATCAATATAATGGGACTAAGACATGTAGGCACAGTTTTACCAGGAACAGTAAACTTGATATGAAAGTGTCACCACCCTAAAATAACACCCAGCCAAAAGTGGTCTGTGGTTAGTAAGATAGTGCTCAATGCTATTATGCTAAGTAACCTTTCTCGTGTATTGCTGAGGTGATGAAGATACTTGCCCAGACAGATAAGAAAGTTATGAAGCACAGTAAACATGATAAAATAATGACAATGGGTATCATATTTATAACTATTTAGAAAAACTGTGCACAAGGAAATAGTGATAATTACAAAATAAAATACAAAGCATAAAATTAAATAAGGTGGTTAAAAGTGATCCTGAACATTGAAATTAACATATTAATTTCTTTAACATCAATATGCTAAAATACATTAATGATACATTTTTGTAGTATCACTAAAAGCTAAACAAAGTCTAAAGAAAACAAACAAAATCTAATAAAAG
Organism: Polypterus bichir lapradei; assembly: GCA_026402145.1. Taxonomy (NCBI): domain Eukaryota; kingdom Metazoa; phylum Chordata; class Cladistia; order Polypteriformes; family Polypteridae; genus Polypterus; species Polypterus bichir. The sequence continues at coordinate 116,134,536 of JANRMT010028174.1, read as the reverse complement.
ACTGAAAAACCTTAACTCTGAGCTGTTTCCTGTAATAGGATGAGCAACTTCAGATTTTTTTTTCTTAGGGAGCAGTGAAACTAAATGTTGAGTTACCATTTAAGTTTTAACAAAATGTTTAAGAAAGAACGAAGAAAAAACTATTTTTTAAACTATACAGGAAGAAGCCCTGTCCAACCTGTTTAATTAGATGTTTCTTTATATTACAAATATATGGGTACTGATTCCACGGCCATGGATACTAAGAAGGTCTCTAAAATGGCATCAATTGCATCAATGGCATCACCTATTAATGAAGCTTGAGGATCCCTGCAATGTCTTTTCTGATGTCACAACATCTCTCCCATTATGCAATTTTTAAAATATTCACTTGGTTGTCAAGCTTATATCAGATTTTAACATCTCTGAGATTATCCTTCACCACTGAATTAGTTTTAGGGTGCCAAAACAGATTAGTTGAACCTGCAATGTTACATTTAAAAGGTCTGGGAAGTAACTAAAGAGGATGATATAACTCATTTTCATGCTATTTTGACAATGTTTATTGAAAGCTATATATACAATTGCAGCTTTGTTATTAAAAGCTTAAAATTAGAATGTAAAAATTAAATTAGAAATTAAAATTGATATTCATTGGAATGCTATATCATGCTTATGGGATAGTAGAACTACCATCAGGAAAATCGATGAGACAAGAAATACTAATAAACAATCTCACATTTTACACCTAAGAAACAATAATGTAAAAAGTCACACCAACCATTTTTTAACAATTTTTAGACAGAATGAGTAATAGATTATAAAGCAAGAAGCTGAAAACTGACTAATCAGATCACAATGGTTAAATACAAGTAAATGTTTGTTCATTGTAGATCATTCTGTGCATCGAATTTGACTGGCATAGGCTGTTTGATAAGAGTAAATTTTAAATAGAATATACTAAAGCTACTCTACAGTTTCCTCATCATGTTTCTCTAAAAGAACATTTAAAGTGAATTAGAGAACTTTATGTCCCTACTGAAAACATTACACCTGTGTCTGGGCTGGTTTCTTCATATAATCCAAAAGACATACATGCTAGGCTAACTGTAAACTTTAAACTGAAATGGTGTGAGTGAATGTGGCAATGTACACAAGGGTACAATGTGATGGAGTACCAATACATCTAGGGCTAGTATATATCCTAGCTCCTCAAAACCCTGAAAGAAGAATGAGCAGATTATGACGTTATGTGCAAAGATTGACAATTATAATACTGTATATTCATAACAAAACTGAGAATCTAATGGCAAAAAAAACATACTATATCTTCTTTTTACAAAACTGATAAACAAAATTTTTAAAAAATCCATTCAGTCACAAGACAGTGAGGATGTTTATTTTTTACATCCTTATAATAAACTTGACAATAACCTGCTTTAATCCGCTTAATCAAGCTGGCTGAAGTACAATGCAAGCAAGTGGATAAAACACACATCTTCAATATACAGCTGAAAAGTCCACTCAATTTGATGTGACTGTGTTTAGGATACATTTTCAAAGAGCAGCAGCCCATCTGATGATTTTGTACACCTGCTTTTATAGTAATGCTGTGGAAAGAAAGATTTTTGAAGCAGGTGTGAATTGGATGCTAGGTCATCAGATTATATTGCACCAAACCTAATGAAACAGGTTTTTGATAAAATACACCAGTATATTTGGACAAAAACTATAAAATAAAAACACATGTCCAAATGCTACCTCTGGACAATAAAAGTGTTTCTGTATTGGAATGAAAATTATTAAAGTAATGTTGTGATAATAATGTAGCTATTGTGACAAGACAATATTTAAAAGAGCATTAATATTAATCTATTTACCCGGCAATGGCTTCCAAATGTAGCTGGCCAGAAACTGTGAGAAAGGCTGGGACAGAGAAGAAATGGCTTCTTTCATCATTTTGCTTTTTGTCTTTATGAGCCAGCTGAAAAAGAAAAAGTATACATTTAATTTTTCTGTTTCTTATGTTATACTAGCTTCTTCTCCATTCACTAGTAAACTTTCAGAGGTGCTGTAAGATTAATGAAAATAATCATAAAACAACAGCAAAATATTAACATCGCTAAAAATCAAGCTACAGCAGAGGTGTCAAACTTATCTTTTTAAAGTGGACCATATCCTAAATATCACACGGATACAGCATGGCAGTTGTGAGACACTTGAATCTGATAAGGGAGGCGGAGAGCACCATGGAGAGCTACTTGTCATGTAAATCAGGAAAATGAAAAGAATGATAATGGGAGGAAATAAAATAAATGGCACCTTGATCTTATGAAATAAAAAAGGATGGGCTAGGCTGGAGTGGGATGCTTTTCTTATGGAAGGGTTTGCAGGTGCAGAGGTAAGCTCATTAGCCAGAATGAAATGGCTTGCAGTCTGGGTGATTTTTGTCTGTGGGTAAAAAAAACAAAATGTCAGGGTTGTGTGCGACTGTGCGGTGATGTGGTTTTCTCAAAGACCCCTTTAATGTTTATTAGGCATATACAAACAAAACAGACTGTGTGTGTCTGTGTATATAGCAGTCCACTCTGTTCACGTTCAACCACATCCACAGGAATCGGTGTGAATTCTATGGAAGATGTAGAAGCTTATACAAGTGTGACTTGCACTGAGATGGAGCTTGCATGAACCTCACTTCTCATTCAACCTAAGCAGACAAACTCAACGTTGTGGTACATGCACATTGTACGCTCACACAACGAGCTACCATACATTTGCCTGAGCCAGATACCAGCCTATCCCCCCCATTTTGTGCCACAGCTGTATTCAATTACATGACCATCTCAGACACGGTATAACCTGTCCCAGCCCACTTAGCTGACGTCTCTGCAAGTTCACCAATATAGTAAAACTGCTAGGGAGTCTCCAGGTTGTTTTTTGTGCTGAAGACCACACACAGCTAGTTTCATATATTCCACAGATATAGTACTAATCTGTAGTTAGAATGGAAACAAGCTGCTCACAATAACCCAAAAAGTGAGAAGAAGGTGACACACCACACTGACATAAAGAAATTTAGCATTCTAGCATGATTCCAAAGACATGTAGTCTCCTGAAGGAGATGTGGGTTTACACTTGGTACGGTTGCTGCTCTGCTCACTTTTTAAAGCTGCATACGTGTCAGTGCTGGTCACCCTTCCACAGCTCACCTGACTGCCGCCAGTGCCCTACACAAAGCTTTAGTATTTTCCACCAACATAATTGTTGCATGTGGAGAGAAAATGTATTTGCATAATTTATGCATTAACTTAACAAGTAATACTTAAGCCAAAATCAGTAGAGAGCAGCTTTTCTTCTTATCAAAAACTGTTTATGTAAGTTGCCTTTTTTTAATGTTTAAGAAAAATATAATTAAAAAAAACACAACATTAAAAATAAAGATAAATTAACAAACAATGAAGACTCACTAATGTGCTTGTCTTGCGGTCTTGTATGTATGTTATCATCGAGTTGATGCTCTTAACAGGCCAGCTCTATTTAATTTCACAAGCAACAGGGGCGCGGTGGTGCTCAGACATAAAGAACGCTGGCAGTCACCTCCAGTTTGCCCTTTGGTGGTCATTCCAAGTGCAATCTAGATGATAACATGCATAGAAGACCGCAAGATCACCCACCACCCACCACTTTTACCCAGAGTAAAATAGCACTGGCAACAGATTTTGTTTGATTTTGTTAATAAATGTAAGTTCAAAAACAAGCACTTTTGTGAAGACTCAATAAAAATTAAAAGTGGGGAAAATTATGTAGGTTGCCTTATATATTGATGAGTTAAACTATTGGACCCTTTAGAAATAAAGGCTGAGGATCACTTCTATATAGCATTCTACAACTAAAAACACATTCTTGTGGAAAGCCAACAAGCAGATGGGTTTTAAGTGTATGAAAGACATTAATCAAAGTTACAAATTCAACAGCATTGCCCACACAACAGGAAATGACCCTAGCACCAACATATTATGGGGCATATAAACATTAAACCTGCAAAGACGAGGTGTATTTAACATGGTGGAAACATGCATCATAGTAACATTAGATTTTGAAACTAACTCAATTTATTAAAGGATCATGGAGGTGTGCGGCTTTTCCATACATTATCAAGCACAAGCCTGTTTAGAGTTAGGAATTCACGTGGACATGTTTGGGAGGAAATACATAACATGATCTAACAAACGCTGCATTCTCCCATTTCTTTTAGCTTTGATAAGAAGTCATCTCACAATTCAGATCCTAAAAGTACACGCTTAATGCTGTGTTAGTTGCTTTTGGAACTTTTTGAATTTATACTGTTTCTGTTAAAGGCTGTTAAACACATTTTCAGGTTATCAGTTTATTTCAATCATACTGTTCACATACAGTGTATAGAGTGTACAAGAATATCTTGCATCATACTGTATACTCCATAGCAACTTTTCACATCACAGCCAATCAATAAGCAGTATGTGATTCATAAGCAATTGACAAAAGTGGGGCACGAAGGGTGTTGCAGCACTCTGAACCATTGTCTCCTTTATACCAATAGCAATATGTCTGCACAGTGCCTCACTGTGATTGTGAGCTATCTATCTAAAATACATAATTAAATAGTATGCATATACAGTATGTGATTCAGTACATCGTTTGGTTCATAATTAATGTGAAAAATGCATATTTATATTTCAGAAACACATGTTATGAATTGTGTTGTGAATTTACTTTTTGTTTTGATTTAGATTTTACCTGTGTTGTAGCTCTGGATTACATGTGTCTTAAGGCTAAACATATGCTGAAACCAGTCTCTGTGCATATTTCCATATGGAATAATAATAACAACAACTTTATTTATATAGCCCCTTATCATACATTTACATGCAACTCATGGTGCTTTCTACAGATTAATCAACAAAACAAAGATATACCACATTTACGTGGATTATTATCATTAATTAATACTATGATCATTTCTAATAAATGTACGTACACTAAATACAAAATCAACCAGGTATTGTTAAGCAAAATTTAACCACGGAAGTGCAAAACTTTAACTTTTTATCAGGAAAAAACATTTTCTAATTAAAATATTTATACATTAAGGTAGACAATAGAACAACTTGATATAATTAATATGTATAAAAATAAATTTATATAGCATATATCTACATTTTACCTAGGCGTATGTACATGGCAACCCATTGAGCAGAAACAGTGTGATGTTATTAAAGTTAATGAAAAGATGCAAAAGCAAATAAACAGCCCAGAGTGGTTTCCATTGATTTAGGATGTAGATGAAGTTCTTGAATCCTGAATGTTATTGCTTGACCAGCTGACATGAAGGAGATGAAAACAAAAAAGCTCCTACAAATATGTACACATGGCCATAATCAAAGCAGAAATACAATATTAAAAACATATGTGAATAGCATAGGATCTAGAGCAGAAATCAAATCTGAAAGGTCTTGTATATCCCTCGATAGAGTCACATGTAGTGTTGCTAAAACTTTTTCTCACTCAGCACCTGCCGTAGGACTGTGCCCTAGGGCTCAGCCAATGGTCAATAATATCGTCCATTACTGATTGGCTGGACACATTGTTGATGTAAATAAAAATTGTCGATTGGCTGCAAACATTTCAAGAAAGTTTCTCAAGAAATGTTGAATACATAGCTAAAACAGAAACTTTTTTCATGTTATAGTACTAATGACAAAATTTTGACATGAAATGTATAATGTGTGAAGGCTGAAGTCCAAATATCAAATAAACACTTTCACAAAAGGTACCAATATAACAAAAAAAGTGTGCTTTTATTCAACAATATAACCGAAAAAAAAGAAATCGGGTAGGGTACAATGCTGACATGACTGCTTGGCTGGTGCAGAGGTAAGAACTGCGATTCATAATCAAGAGGTTGTTGGTTCGATTCCGGATTCTTCCAAGATTTACAGTTTTGAGTTGTTTGCTACTCTTACTGTTACTATTACAGAATAAAAACATACATTTGATTTTAGTCTGTAATAACCCTTATAAATTTTTGGTACTTGCAAAGGTAAGCATTTTTTTTTATATTCAGTTTTATTCTCTCAGTCACATTCACACTCCCCTCAATCTGACAGTGCGGTTTTCAAATAAAGACAGGCTATAACAGTGGTGAACCCAGATGAGGATGAGAGTTCTACATCGGAGAAAGAGAACAGAAGCCCTCCCCGCAAGAAACTTTCACTCACACATAAGAACAATGCAGCTGCACAAGGTGTAAAGGCAACAGATGGCACCATGTGGATGCAGCAACAGGTTGTTTTAGCTATGTGTTCAACATTTCTTGCCTTGTATTTCCTGTAATCCTACATTTACCCAAATTGTTGTAGACACGGAACACACATGAAATGCATGTGTTCGAAATAACAACATAATATTTACCCTATATAACTCCATGCACTACACACCTAGATAAACAAACTTCAGCTGGGAGAAGTTTTTGTCCGATTTGAGCTGCAACAGTGGGGAGATGGGATAGCAGGCTGCTTGCTACTTGTGCTGATTGACACATTTGCATATCAAAAGAAGATAATGGAGAGGTGCGAAGGAACTCAAGGTGGCCCGGGATTATGACTTTTTTCATTGGCTTCAGGGATTCTAGTGTTAATGCAATTTGTCAGCAATGTTACAATATTCTTCATTCACCATCTGTTTTCCTAATCCACTTATCCTGGGCAGGGCCACAGGGCAGCTGGAGCAAAACCTTAAAGTATGGTATATTTTACATAACCAATGCAATGAGATTTGGGCACCTGACAAGGAAAGTAGAGGCACAGTGGTGCTTGGCTAGTCTTGCAGGCATTGCTTGAAGTGGGCCAGTACCACCAGTACTTGTAGATTCAAGAGGACCGGATATCATGGATAGTACATGCTCTCTAAATTCCAATGGAGAGCCCCGACTCCATCAAGTAAAAGTAATAATGAGTTGGGAGGAGGAACAAGCCACTGACTAAACATAGTACTGCAAGTAATTTGGTTGTACTTCAAGCACTGCCTTCGAGAAAATAGAAATATAATTGTACTGTGCACAAAAGATAATAAATTTGAAATAAACTTATTACACTATATATTAAAGTAGGGCCTTGCATTTTTTTAAAAAGCCAATGTTATTTTTCTCTCGTATGCACATCATACATTGCAAGCTTGTAATATCAATTAATAATAATTGATATAATACCCAGTATTATGTGCTTTTAGCAGCATGTCATTTTCATGCATGATAAGAAAAGGCAAAATACGTGCTATGGCCAAACCATGAGGAAACACAACAAAGTATGATTTTATTCTGTAACACATGAGAAGTCATTTTTTGCTCAGAAGATAGTAGAAAAAGAAGAACCGAGGATGCCATGTTTGAGTGAGTAAACGTAATTAGTAACTTCTAGTTTCCTGTTGGTAAACAATTATTCAAATCCACTTAATGAAGAGGCAGATCTAACTTTAGAGTTTTTGTGATATGTAGCAATTTTAAACTTGGAAGGAATCACCTTTGCATCACCGTAATAACATTACCAAACATCATTATGTGTGCTGAGTTGCAGCAACTTGTGAGACAATATAACTCCTGCATCTTGAGCTAAAACATCTGTGCACCATACCCCTGTCATCCCCCGCAACCCAGTTTAGACGTTTTTCACGGTACGTGGGTAAAACATCTAATTATTCGTAATCCACAAGCATCTCTCTATCTCACCAACATCGAGGCAATAGTATTGTACATCATCAATGATTTGAAATGATGATATTTTAAGTCATCATACAGCCTTACTTGGGCATTCAAAATCATGTTTTTGGATCCCTTCTGGGGATGTGCTGTGAATGTAGTGAGACCTGAGCAAAGTTAACTCAGTTAAACACACACCAACACACATACACCCAAATTTTTCCATCCATTTTCTTAACCTGCTTATCCAGGGTGAGTTTGCAGAGAAGCTTTAGCTTATCCCAACAAGCATCAAGTGAAAGGCAGAAATAATCCCTTGACCGCATGTCAGTCCAGCATAGTGTGGACACACACACATAAACAAACAGAGGCTAATTTAACAACATCAGTCCACCTAACCTGTTTATCTGTACTTTAACAGAACAGGCATTAGCTTCATTATGGAATTCTAACACAATGTTACTCACTTAATGGCCAAATGCTAAATAAAGAACAAAAAAATTTAACTATGATACAAAACCTCTAATACTATGTCCAAGCTTTTTCCCAAAGGAAGCAAAAATCACTTCCTTGTTTTCCTCCAGAAGGAAATTGTATATCCGACTCTTCCTTCTACAAAGAGTTGTGTTATAAGTACAAACTATAAAAAATATTGAATATTTTGACTTTCTGAGATACTATTTTATCCTGAACTGTTAGTATTTATTTCAATAATGCAATTCCTATTTCAAAGGTTTAACTTGTTAAAGAACCAACTTAAATTAAAATGTGCTCTTACACATAACTTTATTGAAACAGATTATTAGTTCCAGAAAAATAATACTTATAGTATTGAACTATAAATGCCATTTAAAATTGTCATTTACTTTGATAATTAACATATTTCTCAATGGATAACCTTGGTAATGGCATTCATTTTTAATGCTCATTTTCAATATTTAATGGTATTAAGGTATGCCCAATGGAAAACAAAGTCTCCTGTGGGCAAACAGAAGATGGTAAAGAAGTAACAATAATTTCAGTAAAGGTTATTGTCAAAGGGGAAACATATTTATACCTGGATAGGTCCTAATCTTCATCAATTATAATGCATAACAGAACACATTAACAAATAACAGGTGACATATGTAGGTTAAGAAAAACCATGTAGGTTTGCTGTCCACTCGTGTTTCACTGGTGCTGTAATTGGTAAAAGACATCTATAAGGCAACATAATATAATAACTTAATAATGCTTAGATTTAGGGGTGCTTGCCATAAGTAACTGAACAGTCCTCTCAACATAATGAGATTTTCAAACCACTGTTCTGTATCAAATCCCTTCACATCCTGCTCACACCAATCCTTGCGCCTTTGTGATGGTCACAGGCTTCTACATAGATACTAGTTATCCACTTTTCTTACATTTTCTACAACTCTTTCTTGCTTTTATGAGCTGAGGAATTTGCAGACATTCTGCACTGAAAACAAGGTTAGGTAGTGTAACAGAGAGCACACACTTTTGGTGTTCACGGGAGTCTAATAAGCCACATTTGTCTGTGTGTTTATTTCTATTAATAAGTAACTTTTTCATATTCGCTATAAATCACTTACCAAATTAATTTAAACAATAAAACAAAAAAATAAGTCATAAAATCTAATCAAGTCACTTTTAGCTGCAATCTGAAAGTTACCTATTAGACATTGAGCAAGTTTATATGTGCTTCAATAATGTAAACCCTTATTCTGGTTACAGAAACCAAGCTATTAGTGTCTAGGATTTAAAACACAATTAAAGTCCCCAGCCATTATAATTTTATGAGTGTTCACATTGAGAATCTGGTTTTACACCTAAGAAGTCTACCATCGACCGCATCCTGGCACTGAGGGTTATCATGGAGCGCAAACGCGAATATCGGCAGAGTTTCTTTGCAGCCTTTGTAGGTTTTCACAAAGCATTCGACTCACTTGATCGAGCTGCCCTGTGGGACATCCTGAGGGTTTGCGGGATCCCCTCGAGGTTGCTAAATATCATGGCCGGCCTGTACGCCGGTACTGTGGGTGCTGTGAAGAGTGGAGGCAGGACCTCTGCGTTTTTCCCAGTTGATTCTGGGGTTCGTCAGGGGTGTGTTCTTACTCCTACTCTGTTCAATACTTATATGGGCTGGGTGTTGGGCAAGGTCGTGGGGGTCTAGTGGCTGTGGGGCATCTGTTGGTGAAGAAAGATTCATGGATCTCGACTTTGCTGACGATGCTGTGATCTTCGCGGAGTCAATGGAGGCTCTGATCAGGGGCGCACTTGTGTGAACAACTCTGATCCTACAAAGTGTCCCAAGTTGCGTAGAAATGCAGTACAAGTCTCCAAGATAGTGCAGCTGAATATTTTAAATGACTATAGACCAGTGTTTCCCAAACTCGGTCCTGGGGACCCCCTGTGGCTGCAGGTTTTTGTTCCAACCAGCTTCTGTTTTTAATTGAACTCCGGGGCTAATTAAGTGAACTGATATTTCCCAAGTTCTGTGTTTAGGGAACAATATAGAAATTAGAAAACTAAGTTATTATAGGAATAATGTATTTTTTTCTTTTTAACAGTATTTTCATCTTGATTTTCATTCTACTTTTCAAGGTGTTCTAATTGTTTAATTAATCCATTATTTACTAATTATTGGGTCTGACTCTAAAGTAGTTTCAGCCTTTGATTTTTCAGTGTTGTTTGCCTGGGTATTTGATCTGCTTGTTTTAAATTGTCATTATTAAGATACAACGAAGGGGGAAAACTACACAGAGAAAGGGCAAAGTATAACGAAATCAACAAAAGAGAGTTAAGCATTTACATCTATAGCAAAAGCATAAATATTTCTAAATGTCTTATAAATGTAAAAATCATGCTGCTATGCTTTTGTGAATGTCAAATAAAAGAAAAGAAAATACCAGCTAATTAAATGAGATCAGTGTTATCAGGTGTTGTCACTGATTAGGGATCCGGTTGGAACAAAAACCTGCAGCTACATGGGGTCACCAGGACCGAGTTTGGGAAACACTGCTATAGACAGTGGCTTTGACTTATTATGAAGACCTTGGAAAGACTAATATTAGCTCATTTGCAACCCCGTTAAGAAAAGCACTATACCCTACGCAACTTGTCTACCATGACTACATAGGTTATAATGTTGCTGACTTCCGCCTGTTCAACAGAGCCTACTGCCATCTGGTGAAACAGGGTAGCAGCATGAAGATAATGTTTCTTGACTTCTCTAGTGCATTCAACATCATAAATCTAAAACTCCTCATGTGAAGTTGTGGCTAAACAGAGCATTAAATTTAGTAGCAGAATGATACAACTGCATTGCTCCAAGGCAGGGGTGCGTACACTTTTTCGGCTTGCTAACTACTTTTAAAATGACCAGGTCGAAATGATCTACCTGCATTAAAAATTTATATATATATATATATATATATCTATACTAATAAAAGGCAAAGCCCTCACTGACTGACTGACTCACTCACTGACTCACTCACTCACTCACTCACTGACTCATCACTAATTTTCCAACTTCCCGTGTAGGTGGAAGGCTGAAATTTGGCAGGCTTATTCCTTACAGCTTACTTACAAAAGTTAAGCAGGTTTCATTTCGAAATTCTACGCGTAACAGTCATAACGGTCGACAATGTCCGCCATGTTGAACTTTCTTATTTATGGCCCCATCTTCACGAAATTTGGTAGGCGGCTTCCCTGCACTAACCGAAACCGATGTACGTACTTATTTCGATGGTATGACGCCACTGTCGGCCGCCATATTGAACTTTCCAACGTCACTAATTTTCCAACTTCCCGTGTAGGTAGAAGGCTGACCTCATCTTCACGAAATTTGGTAGGTGGCTTCCCTGCGCTAACCAAAACCGATGTACGTACTTATTTCGGTGGTATGACGCCACGGTTGGCCGCCATATTGAATTTTCCAAACGTCACTAATTCTCCAACTTCCCGTGTAGGTAGAAGGCTGAAATTTCGCAGGCTCATTCCTTACAGCTTCCTTACAAAAGTTGGGCAGGTTTCATTTCGAAATTCTACACGTAATGGTCATAACTGGAAGTTGTTTTTCTCCATTTACTGTAATGGAGTTCAGCTGGAGGGGTGGATGACATCATCACGCCTCTCACGTAATCACGCATTACGTAGAAAGCCAGGAAGAGCTACAAAATGCGCTTTAGAAAACATGCATTATATAATTAAGAAGGCAGCGAAACAATTAGAAGCGAGCGAGTGACATATAAAACCATATTCAGCGGCTCACGTGAACTGACGCAGTGCGCAGACAAAAAGTAACAGTTCCAAAGAGTGCTGAACAAAAACCGAATTACACTGCTACGCTCAAATAGATAAACCACACGCAGTGGCGCGATAGTAAAGCATTCGCCTGTAGCGCCCACGTCCGAGGTTCGATTCCCGAGAGGGGATGCACTAAGTATGTACGCGCGCTTCTCGATTTATTTTAACCTCGCATCACCTTAGTTTGAGACGTATGAAAACGCATGCGGTTAACGCAGAAAGACAGATCACCTAGTCACCTATTGAAGCTTCATGAATAATGGATACTTTATTCGCGATCAATGATTGTTTTGGTAAAGCCATACTCAGTGTATTCATTAGATGAACGGTAAAAAAGTAAGAGCGAGGGGACGGTAACTTACTGAAGCACACAAGCAAAACCACAATAGCACGCGGGCTCGATGTACTGAC
>JANRMT010028174.1:115987241-116071386 GCA_026402145.1 Polypterus bichir lapradei | reverse complement strand
CAAAACACACACAGATGCACAGAGGATGTACAAGCTCCACACAAGCTACGCCTAGCCAAGGATATGAAGACAGAATCTTAGTAATCAATTTTCCTTTAGAACTGAATAATTATGAGAAAGAAAATAATACATAAAAATGTGTTACATAATGTACAGTTCAAGTTAAAACATAAACAAGCCTAGCTACCCAACACATACCATGAATGGCCACAGTAGGTGCAGATTCTTTTTCCAAACAATTAATGACACAATGAAAGAGCCCTGCACTGCAGCACTTCCGGGGGCCCTTACAGCACTTCTGCCACACCCGGAAGTACTACCAGAAGATGATTGGAGAGCACCTGGAACACTTCCAGGCGCAGTATAAAAGAGGCCGTCTCACTCCGTTTGGGGAACCAGAGTTGGGAGGTGAAGGACTAAACTTGCTTGGAGAGGAGTGGAGGCAGCAGAGGAGAAGGAAGGAAGAATGAGAGAGAGCGAAAAAGGGACTGAGCAGTAGTGTTGTGCTTGCTAACTGTGTACTGTGCTCTGAAGTGGGGAGCAGGAAATAGAGCTGCCCCATGAGAAATAAACAGTGTTATTTTGCATTTGTGTATGTCTGTGCCTGTCTGTGTCCGGGTCTGGGGAGCTGCACGTCCCCATATATGACGTGTGAGTCCCTGTCTTGTACCCCAATACACAAGACTAAGTCTTGGTACGTTAGCAAAACCAACTTTATTCTGTTTGAAACAGGAACAACACGGTTATTTATTGTAGCGGGATCTACCATTCTCTTATACACAGACACAGCAATCAGGCAGGGTCTTCCACAGATGTGGCAATCACGCTTCAGGATGCTCTTCAGCATGTCCTCACGTTGGGGGGAGTCCCTAAAGAGTTCAGAGACCTTACTATATATATATTTATATATAATAATATATAAATATATGTATAATAATATATATATACATTTAAATGAAACTGTTTTCAGTAGGAAATAAAGATATGGATAAGTGATAGACAGAGAGTTCCATTTGGTAACAAAACAAAGGCCTCACCTTTGCAAATTTTGTAAATTATTTTGAAAACCAAGGATTTCAAAAATAAATGATTTTCTTTAAAATTACATTTTACTTCTGCCTCATGGATAAAGCTCTGTTCCAAAGCTTAAAACTTTATTCATTTCCTTGTCAAGCTCCTTATTGTATATATAAGAAACAGCCTTTCTGTTTCTATCTTTTATAACTATGGGGTAGTTTTTTGACATCACATCGTAGTTGTTTTTCACTACAGAAGACAATTTTAAACCATTTTGCAATATAAAATGAATTTCTAAAAGATAAGTCTTATTCAAATACCACAAAGAAATGCAACATTACTACATATATTTACATCAATTTGCAATGTAATTTTTTACTAAGAAAATATATATTTTTATGATGCACATTAAAAATAAAAGTTAGGTGAAAATAATACAATACAGTAGAAGTAGTAACCATGACAACTATTTTTACAGGTATCTGGATAAGTCATTGAGACAATTTTCACCTACAAGCTAACCAAACTAGCTTTGTGAATGGAATGGTTTCTTCTCCTTTATAGAATTTCTTATGTTCTTACCTTTTTAGCATTCCCTCCTACATGTTAGGATGGCAGTCAACTCTGAATTGGCCCAGTTTTAATAAGTTTTGTAAGTTTGCATGACTGTGTCCTGAAATGCCTACAGCTGCTGTCTGCCTGTCTACTGTCTACTGTCCTGAAGTAGTTTACAGGATGAGCAGATTCAGAAACTTACATCCTAAGACATAAAGAAGTTACTTGCTTACTTCTATATATTTCCCATTTTCATTGCACATTTTTAAAAGATTCATCTATGATCCCAGTGTAAATTATTAACTTATTATCTGCAATCAAATGTGAACATAATTCTGTAAATAAGTAATAAGTGATTTATAAGCTTATTCAGTATGTAGTGCTTAGTAGTCTGGGCAAAACAATGACCAACAGTTACAGAAGAGCAAAGCATCCAGTTTGCTTTGAAAATATAATTTGAATTTCCTATTAATTATAACATCTATAATTTGGGTATTACCTGACATTCTGAGATGGTCAGATTTCAGTTATTTTTGGTAAACTACTTGGTAATTTTTTAACAGAAAATTTTATTCAGCTTGCTCCTTGCTATATAGTACATTTTCCAATAAACAATAGTTAAGAGTTTTAAAAGTACAATGAAGATCAATGAGGCCTACATTATTTTAAAGAACACATTTACTATGAAGAAAACTGAAGTTTTTTTCATTTAAATAATGCACACCATAGTTCTCTTGAGCTTCGTAAAGCTTACTACACCTTAATAGATCTTGAAGCAACCACAGTCTTCTTGTTGCTCTTATCCAGGCTGCATTGACAGGACATGAGTTCAGGTGGGCATGAAATAGCATATTGATACTTTTTTTTTCTTTTTTTTGTTCATTATATATTAGGTATTGAAATCCTAGACATTTGTTTCTATAAACTGGTATACTATATGTGTGCCATGCACCTGCATATATTCAGGAAATATTTCAAGAAAATATTAATGAAATGTAAGCAATTATTTCATACAGGATGAGGACAAATGATTAGGAATTAGAAAATAAATATAAATATCTGTCTTCTGGTGTATTGTCATGTTCCCATAAGTAAGAACTTGATGTATGATTAGTCAAGTCACATCAAGTTTATTGTCATGTGTACATAGTACAGTGAAATTCTTACATGTATGTCTCCTCAGAAGAGTTGATAAAAATAAAACACTTTAAATAAACAGAAAAAAAGGTGTCTATCCCATTAGCATCAGACAGGAATCAGTCCTAGATCGATCTTTACCAGGACAATTTAGAGTTTCCACCCGGTAAACCACTGAACGTTGTAACAATGTATTAAAAACATTCTATGTATTTTACAATAACGTCATCTTTTAATGTTAATGTAACGTTAGGATGTGGAGTTTCCACTGAGTTCTTAGAATGTTATTTATGTATGTTACATAATAATATTACTGAAACATTATATACTGTACTTTAATCCTTTAAACTCAGCCCAACTGTTTTGGACCTGCCAGTGGGACTGAAGAATAAGGCAAAATTCTTAAAAAAAGTTAATAAAACCATTAATATTCTAATTTCTATAATTAAAAAACAGTGTTCTGCCATTAAAATGCCATGTTGCATACCCCAATAACATGTTGCAATGTGTTTCTTTCTACTCTCAACAATGCCCCAATTTCTGTATCACAGCAACACCTACTCCCAAGCCCCATCTAACGGCTTTCTTGAGTGTCTTTATTCAATTGTGTTCAATTGCATGGACAGATTATTATGTACTAAATGAGAGGGGTGTTTCAACTTTCAGATGACACCACATTCCACTTTTTATTTCTTCCACTGTGTATATTACAGAATTTGTTTTTTGTTTTGTGAAATGAATAGCCTTGACACCCGAAAAAGGTATGGGGCAGCCACCCGTATATATTTAAATCCTGGCTGTAAAAGGAAAATATGAAGTACAGTTGTATACAGAGTTGAGTCCAAAACAGAACTGAGTTAATGCAGGAAGTGGTTTGGCAGATCGGCAGAAGTGATGTCATGGGGGCCGAAACCAGAAAGTGCCACCTTCGAGACTGGGACCGGAAGTGCTGTCATGGGGGCCAGAAAACAGAAGTGGCATCTTCAGGATCAGAACCAGAAGTGATGTAGTGGTGACTGGAACCGGAAGTAGCATCTTCGGGACTGGAGCCGGAGGTGATGTAATGGAAGTGACGTGTTTGGAATTAGGCAGAATTTCCTGTATCTGGTCTGCAGGGATTAAAGAGAAAGGTTTACTGCACCCCCTGGCCTTGCATTGAATTACCTGCTTTTGGTCCTTCTAGCTGCCTCCCATATGCACATGTGTGACAGTTTGTAAAGATGTTTTTGAATCTTGACACTATTGGTGTTGTTATCTGGATACACAGTATAATTGTTTTACCAACTATATACTGTATATACTCTGACTGAGTAAGATCTGCCCTTTAAAATAATACAAAATAATGTGCAAACCATGGGTTTTCAATAATAGATTTGTATGGTATGGATATTTATTTGAAAACAGTGAAAAAAAAATCCCATTTTCTGTACTGTTTCAAAACAGAAAAAAATGAAATATTACTTATAGATATTTCATAACAAGTTTGGGTTGCTCATGTTACCACATTCTGAATGGTTGGTCTTTTGGAGTTTCTGGAATGCAATAAAAAATACATGTAGATAGGAGTATTTCTGAAACACCAATATTTAAACATGAAATCTTTTGTTATTTATTACCTTCCTAATGTTAGACCCAGAGCTGCATCTGCCAGTGAGCTTGGACTTGAAATCTAAAATCCCAAAAAGGTACAAGTTCAGGAACTCTCCAAGGTCTTTGTTTGTATCTTCCCTAATTATTTTTTGTAGGCCATTAAGCATTCTTCTGTAATTATAACAATTAAAGCTTTACATCTTGAAAATCATTTTATTAACTTGTTAAACTTTTCAATGAAAATAATTAAACAGTGATGAATTAAAATAAGGCACACTTACTAAAAATCTATATATATAATTCACTAAGTCCATGGCAAGCAAGATGCACGCAAGACAGAGCCACGCCCACCAACTCACAGAGCCCCGTCCACCAACAATTCACTAAGCGGCCTACAATGGCATGTAAGACAGACCATGGGATACGCACGACAAAGCCCCGCCCACCAACAATTCGAGCAAGAGCGAAAGCATTTGCCAAGAATGTTTTCATTAATCAAGAATATATAATTCACTGAGCAGCCGACCAGGGCACGCAAGAAGTACCACGCAAGACAGACCATGTGATACGCATGACAGAGCCCCACCCACCAACAATTCACTAAGCGGCCGACCATGGCACACAAGACAGACCATGGGATACACACGACAGAGCCCCGCCCACCAACAATTCGAGTGAGAGCAAAAGCATTTGCCAAGAATGTTTTCATTAATCGACACACATACAGGCACGCATGCAAGAGAGAGACACACACACACAGAAGTGCAAGAGAGAGAGACACACACACAGGCGCATGAGAGAGAGAGACACACACACAGGCGCGTGAGAGAGAGACACACACACACAGGCGCGTGCGAGAGAGAGAGAGACACACACAGGCGCGCGAGAGAGACACACACACACAGGTGCACAAAAGAGAGACTTGAGACGTTGATAATTATGCGGCATATGCTACGCCGCGGGTTGGCTAGTTACTTTATAAATGGCCATCAGCTTTAAAAGAACTTTATCTTTTTTCCCATGATCATTGAACAACTCTCAAAGATTGTACTCTGCGGCATTTCTCATTATACTCCTTATCTAGCAGAAATGTCATGTTCACTAATGGCACTCAATTTCTGAAACCTGATCATATGAATTAATCCAATCAGGCAATTATATTATATAAATATTCAATACAGTTTCTGTTTAAGTTTACAAAGGCTGCTGCCATATAATCACTCAAATGTCTCTTTCCCACATCACTCTCTCATTATTAGGAATAACACTAATCCCAAGTTCAAATTGTATCCAAAAACAGTGCTTAAACATATGTTTGTTTTTAGATGATACTTAGGTTGGTATTTTGGAAACTGCATATCCTGTACTGATGACATCTCTACCCTCGTGCAGGTTGGAATCTTTTCTGGAGCCATGTGTTTTGGTCAGACAGTACAAAATTCTCAAATATTAGGAGAGAACATTACATATTGGTTTGTTGATAACTTCAGGTAAAATGTTCCACAAATGATGCGAAAACCTTATTTTTTAATAGAATCATTAAAAATGAACATTAGTCTTATTAGAACATTAGAACATTTGAACACTCTAGACGAGAACAGGCCATTCAGCCCAACAAAGCTTGCCAGTCCTATCCACTTATTTCCTCAAAGAAAACATCAAGTCAAGTTTTGAAAGTCCCTAACGTCTTACTGTCTACCAAACTACTTGGTAGCTTATTCCAAGTGTCTATCGTTCCTTGTGTAAAGAAAAACTTTCTAATGTTTGTGCAAAATTTACCCTTAACAAGTTTCCAACTGTGTCCCCGTGTTCTTGATGAACTCATTTTAAAATACAAGTCTCGATCCACTGTACTAATTCTCTTCATAATTTTAAACACTTCAATCATGTCACCTCTTAATCTTCTTTTGGTTAAACTGTAAAGGCTCAGCTCTTTTAATTTTTCCTCATAATTCAACCCCTGTAGCCCTGGAATCTGCCTAGTCGCTCTTCAAAACCTAATATTTTTACTTCCTATGTGTAATACTTTACATTTACAGACATTAAATTTCATCTGCCACAAATCTGCCCAAGCCTGTATGCTATCCAAGTCCTTCTGTAATGATATAACGGATTCCAAATTATCTGCTAATCCACCTATCTTGGTATCCTCTGCAAACTTAAACAGCTTGTTACTTATATTCCTATCTAAATCATTTATATATATTGAAAATAGCAGCGGCCCTAGCACTGACCCCTGTGGAACACCACTCTTAACATCGGCCAGTTCTGATGAGGTTCCTCGCACCATCACCCTCTGCTTCCTGTGTCTGAGCCAATTCTGCACCCATCTAAAAACATCACCACTGAACTTCCACTTCTTTTAACTTGATGCCCAACCTCTCATGTGGCACCTTATTAAATGCTTTCTGAAAGTCCAGATAAATAATATCATATGCTCCACTTTGATCGTATCCTTTTGTTGCCTCCTCATAGAATTCCAGCATGTTAGTAAAACATGACCTCCCTCTTCTGAGCCCATGCTGACTGTTTAGAATAACTCCTGTCCTTGCCATGTGTTGCTCAATCTTATCCTTAATAATTCCTTCCATTAATTTTCCTGTGATGCATGTTAAGCTTACTGGCCTATAGTTGCTTGGATCTGCCCTGTCACCCTTTTTATATAATGGGTTGATATTTGCCATTTTCCAGTCCTTCTGAATCTCTCCAGTGCGCAGTGACTTCCTAAAAATATGTGTCAAGGGTTTATATATGTACTCACTAGCCTCCTTAAGAACACGAGGATAAATATTATCTGGTCCTGGTGATTTGTTTGATTTCATCTTATTTAATCTGAGCAGCACTTCTCCCTCTACAATTTCCAAATCCCTCAGTACCTCCTTAGTAGTCGCGTTTACCTCTGGGAGGTTGTCCACTTGCTCACTTGTAAACACCTCAGAAAAATCTAAGTTTAGGGCATCTGCTATTTCATTGGTTGTATCTTTTAATTCCCCTTTACTATTCCTGATGAACTTTACCTCCTCCTTAACTGTTCTTTTACTACTAAAATACTGAAAGAATCTCTTGGGGTCTTCTTTCGCCTTATCTGCTATATTCCTCTCCAACTGTCGTTTAGCCTCCCTGATATCCTTCTTAATGGTTGCCCTCATGTTCTCATTCACTCTACAATTCACTTTGCAGTCATTAGTCTTATATGCCTTATACAGCAGTTTTTTCCTTTATTAATCCACCGTGGAGTTTTTTTTAGTTTCCTATTGATTCCAAATTTAGGTATGTATCTCTCCTGCATTACATGTAAAACATTTTTAAACCTGTTCCACTGCTCCTCGACTGTCTTCACATTTAAAAGCTTATCCCAGTCTATCGCATCTGTTCAAAATTAGCCCTACCAAAGTTCAACTTAACAATTTTAGTCTTTGCATCTGTACTCTTGCAAAATACTGAGAATTGTATTACATTATGGTCACTTGACCCTACTGGTTCAATCACCTCTACACCCTCAATTCTATCCTGATTATTACAGAATACTAAATCTAGACAGGCTTTGTGGTGCTCTAACATGCTGTGTTAAAAAACGGTCACTGATTACTTCTAAAAACTCCTGTTCTTGTGCTCCTCCATCTGCAAGGTTATCCCAGTTAATATTTGGATAATTAAAGTCCCCCATGACTATAATATCCCCCTGTAAACTTGCCTTTTTGATGTTACTAAAAAGATGTGTGTTGAAATTACTGTCTGAATTGGGTGGTCTATAACACACTCCTAAAATAAGACCTCTTTCCCTAATATTTTCCAGGCGAAGCCACATGTCCTCACTAAGATGGGGCTCATCATCCAACTGAAGAGGTCTTGCATTTAAACCCTGATTGGCATAAACAGCAACCCCACCTCCTTTTCTGTTCTGTCTATCCTTCCTAAAAAATGTGTATCCCTCTATGTTACACTCATCCCCATCTTTGTTATTTAGCCAGGTTTCCGTTATTGCTATAATATCATAATTATGCTCTGCTACATACAACTCCAACTCACTTGCCTTATTTTTGATACTTCTAGCATTAAGGCAAGTTATTTTTCATGTGTTACTCCTTCTACATTTATGTGTTTGCTTAGAATTTACATTACTATGCATTTTTATTTCTACACCATTGTTTGTTCTTCCACGTATAGATCTAAATCTGGCCTGTCCTAAACTCCCTGTTCCCCCATTCCCTAGTTTAAACAATCCTTGACTAGCCTACACATACGCCTCCCCAATACATTGGTGCCCCTCCAGTTCAGATGTAACCCGTCACGACGGAACAGGTCCCATCTGTTCCAAAAGGAGTCCCCATGCCCCATAAACCTATACCCTTCTACCCTGCACCAAGATTTGAGCCACGCGTTAAGCCTTATAATCTCCTCAATCTTACCTGGACTGGCGCGTGGCACAGGCAGAACTTCAGAGAAGACTACCTTGTCAGTTCTGCTCCTCAGCTTGGCACCTAACTCTTTGAATTTGGATGGCAGAACTGTCAGACTACCCTTATGTATGTCATTTGTTCCAACATGGACAATGACAACTGGATCCACCCCCGCTCTGGCCAAGAGCCTATCCACTCTTCCAGGGAGGTCTCCCACCTGTGCTCCTGGAAGGCAACACACCGTGCGAGACTCTCTCTCTCTGGAGCACACCTGCACTTCAATCCCCCTAATGATTGAGTCCCCAACTATCACTACCTCTCTCTTTCTGGGAACTGGTTTTGAGGTGGCCCGTTGGTCAACCCTGCCTACCACCTCAGAATTATCAGAGTCACCATCCAGCTCCGCAAGGACATGATAATGGTTAGACACTTCTAATTCTGGGGTTGATGCCCCTGGACAGTGTGCACCCTTTACCTTACACCTTGTGTCTGGAATCTCCTCCAGCGACACCTTGGGGGTGCACACTATCTCTCTAAAGGACACCTGGGCCAAGTCCTCCAATTCTCTTTTACAACACAGGTCAGCCAACTCCTCCTCCAGTTCAGCGACCCTGAGCTCGAGGTGCTGGATCAGCTACCATCTCTTGCAGATGTAGCCCTCATAAACAACTGGCTCTTCCAAACCATCATCAAAAAATTCCAACATCCAACAGGACTTGCATTGCACTGGCCTAATTATTAAAATTTGATTTGGGATTACTAAACTGCCTTTTAAACTTTTTTTTTTATGTTAGTTGTTATGTGGGCACTTAACCTACCCAGCATATCTTTAGGGAAACAGATGAGGAAATAATGTGCAAACTCCACGCAAACAGTGACTGGACAGGTATTTGTCTCCTGAATCTATCTGCACTGCTTACCACTGTGGTACTCTGCCACTCTAAGATTATGTTACATAGGATACAATGTTTATTCAGCCACTTATTTTCTGCTTTGTGTGGCATTTAGGTGGTTTTTCGTATTGAAGGACTAATAAAGATTAATCCCACTGGGTAATACTTATGGGTCTCCTCATAAAAAATGTTTAGGACAGCAAAATCCTTTGGAATTATGTCTACTATTCTCTTTCCAACGTATTCTCTTTCTCTTTTCTTTTTTGGAACAAAGTCTGCATAGAGTGCCTTTCAATGAATTTTTATTGCCCAGAAGTGATTGCCAGAATAATTAATACATTTCTTTAATAATTTTGTGCAAAAATCACATCCCAGGAATTTTAACTAGTCTTTAATGTATTTTTTGTCTGATCCTTGTATGTTAAAATCCAGAAAAGTGGAGCTACTTTTTACTACAGTTTTCGGTGGGTTTCTTGTTTTATAAGCACTTTAATATTTATTTGAAGTTTTCAGTCATTCTACTTTTTTATTCTTCTGTGTCTTTTAGGCTTTCTACACAGTGTATTACTGTGGTTTTATTTTTACTTATTTGGTTTTTGCTATAGTAATATGTTTTTGTACATTCCATTACAGTTAATTTATTAGTCTTACTCAAAAATTCAAATACACTTTCTCACTATACTTTTTTGTTTCAATTGTATATATTATAGGGTGGTCTAGATCTAATTATGCAATTTTCATTACGCTATAGGTTATTAAGTTTTTTACATAGAAAATCACCTGAAAAATCCCGGACCATCAAGAAGTGTATGAACTGACAACATGAAGAATCGTCTTTACGCCGAACTGGAATCGTTCCCACATAAATTAAAGTCATCCAGACGATCTGGATCTGCATAATTAGATCTGGACCACCCTGTAGATGTTTTTACATTTGCTATACAGTGATCCCTCGCTATATCGCACTTCGACTTTTGCAGCTTCACTCCATCCTGGATTTTAAATGTAAGCATATCTAAATATATATCATGGATTTTTCACTGGTTCTCGGATTTCTGCAGACAATGGGTCTTTTAATTTATGCTACATGCTTCCTCAGTTGGTTTGCCCAGTTAATTTCATTAAAGGGACGCTATCGGCGGATGGCTGAGAAGCTACCCAAACAGAGCAAATATTACGTATTAAATAAAACTCCTCAATGATATATGATATGCTTCCTGCGCGGTGCTTCGCATACTTGAAAGCCTGAACAGCACGTATTGATTTTTGATTGTTTGCTTTTCTCTGTCTCTCTCACTCTCTCTGACATTCTCTGCTCCTGACTGAAGGGGTGTGAGCAGAGGGGCTGTTCGCACACTGGCCTAGAGGATACGGACGCTCCTCTAAAAAATGCTGAAATACTACCTTCACATTGCTCCCTTCCTTGCAGCTGCTTTGTCTGGCGGTGCTTCTCATGCTTAAAAGCCCAAACAGCCCTATTGATTTTTGATTGTTTGCTTTTCTCTCTCTCTGTCTCTCTCTCTCTGACATTCTCTGCTCCTGATGCGCACTCCTTTGAAGAGGAAGATATGTTTGCATTCTTTTAATTGTGAGACGGAACTGTCATCTCTGTCTTGTCAAGGAGCACAGTTTAAACTTTTGACTAAAGGGCGTTATTTCATGTCTAGAGGGCTATAGTAATGTTAAAAAACGTATTTAGAAGGTCATAAACAGGTTTTCTATGCTCTAACTGCGAAAATATTCGATTTATAAATAAAGAATCCTACTTCGTGGAAATTCATTTATCGCGGTAGAGTCTGGAACGGATTAACTGAGATAAACGAGGGTTTACTGTAATTTGTGGGTTTTATAATACCTTCATTCATCCACATTGTCCAAACTGCTATGTTCGTAAACAAAATATTTTAGAAAATCAGAAAGTAACACATCCGTAAATAACAAACCTTTCTCTATGGTGCAGTCATTCAACTATAAGGATAAAAAATAAAATTAACTTTGATCTTTTAGACCTACATTAAATGATGGAAATTATTCGTAAAGCCTAAAATCCTTTAAGTCAAGCCAGGGTTAAAAACCAGCAACTCAATTTCACTAAATTTTCTGAACCAGCGGCCAAATCAGAATGCAAATAAAAACATGCCAATGTCAATGGAAAAAGAGCCAATGATGTGGGCACTGTCACATATCATAAGTAAGACAGATGAAGCCAAAAAACATGGAGACTCCATCTTAGGTATAGAATAGGCATGACTTATTAGTGTGGCTGCTGCATATGATGACATTATTGTGCAACAATGTGAGCATCAGGAAGTAAAACAGAGAAATACAATCAAACATTAAAAAGATTTTAGAGCACTCAAAACAGTGTGTAAGTCCTCTCAAATGACCCCAGATCCTAACATGAGGGAGAAATCAGTATTCATAGTCAGTGGGATTAAATTCAGTCATTTTTTTTAAACTAGAGACAATTAGTAGAAATAACAGTTAAACTCCTATGTGCTTTAATGAGCAAGTGGCTGAGAATGAACTTAAATAACAAAAAATAAGACCCAAGCTAACAAAAATAGTAAAAATTACACAAAAACCTATTTCTTACCCATGAAATATACAATTTTTGTTTTGTTGATAGTGAAGAATGTGTTTTTGGGGAAGTGGATCTGAAAAACACAATAAGCGCTCTTTGTAACACCAATTACAGATTATCCCATAAACAACTAGTGATCTTCTTCCGTGGTACTGGCAGAATCTCAAACAGAATAAGTGATTTGGATTTTATCTTGAATTAATTTCTAGGTTCCTGAAATGTTCCTTTGTTATAGACGCTCTTCTGCAGATTATTTCCAACATAAACTATATAATATTTCCAATATATCCAGACTAGAAGAAGTGGAGCTCATTGGTTAGAGGAAGACTTGGAGGAACTCTTCTGGGTCAAAGTCCTCCAAGCTGTGGAGGTAATAGACAAATAGTCATGATTTGGTGCAACCTCAATACAATTTCCTGTAGTCCTCTTTAAAAAAGCCTCCATAAGGCTTGCCATACTCCCATACACATACCAGTAGTTATAGTGTAATGTGCATGATATGCTATTTCGTATAATGCTGTGGTGGTAGTGTTTTGATATGGAATCACTCCATCACACATTTGCACTGCAGTAATTGCCAGTTGTCAATCCTCAACAACTTGCTCAGAAGCAGTTCCTTACAATACTAACTAATAGGAGATCTCTCATATTCATGCAAGCAGGAAGCACTTCCAGGTGATGTCAGCTAAGCTTCTCTCACTCAGCCCCCACCCACTGTGCAGGCCCGCCATACAAGTGGTGTCAAATATTGCATATTGTGTTTTCTATTTTTGTTACATTTATGACATAGCAATTATATACAGTGCCGTGTGTTTTTAAGACAGAATGAAGAAATGGAAAGACTGAATCAGAAACCTTTAAATTGGTAAATATCAGAAGGAAGGAAAGAACAAATGAACCACAATACAAAAGCCTAAAACTTTAATCAAACTCAAAGTCAAAATTCTAAGTGAAAAAGAATTGTAACCCTAAAATCTTAGAAAAAATGTTAGCTATCACCACAAAAGATTTGTTTAAAAATGCAGAATTTTGGATTCCAGGAAGAATGCATTACTGCCTTAATTACTTTCCGGTTTAGGTGTTAGGCACAAAATGGCCACTGGTACCAAAAGAAATCCATAAAATGGCAGTTATTATGATAAACACTTCAAAAGATAAGAAATAAAAATGTCTTTCAAAAGAAAATAAATTTCCACAAAACAAAAATAAAGTTGAAAACTCTGTAAACCAAAAACAAATAAAAACATATTCCAAACTATTCAAAATTTATTCAACAAGAAAATAATATTAATCAAATTTACAGCCTAGCCTGTGAGCATTATGACACAATGTTGTTGGTAATAAAGCTTAATTTTATTCAGCATCCTTACTTATTTCAGCTTCTTGGTATTACTTTAATTATATTTTAATTAGAATTTTTTTAAATAATATCTTATGGACCTCTTTTTACAGAGAGCAATGAGAAAATGCTACATGGTAAAATAAACTTTTTCAAATTTCTGAATTGTTTAACTTTTAAATATGCTTGTTTTAACATTTTTCTTCATGATCATGTATGAATATAAATTTAACACCAGTCCTGGATTATTTCTATGAGCATCACTTTCACCCTAGAAGCCATAAATACTTATACTTTGCAAGAAGACATTACACTTTGCTTCCAGAAGCCATGGCAAGCAGTGTGACTTAGGAGACAAAATTAAAGCTATTGGCAGTTTTGGGCCTGTGACAACTTCAAGTTTAAAAAAGAAAGAGAAATACTTTTATTTAAAGATATATGGTGAAATCTTAAAAAAACAAGAACTGAATATAAGAGATGTGGTGTCGAAATTAAGATTGTGAAATATTACAGGTTTTTAAAACACACTCTTCTGGCTTCTATAAACCATAACTTAATGAAAATGAAAGAACATTGAGACAAAAACAAACATATTTTTGGCTGTTTGTTTGATAACTTTGTGTTTCCTTAGAAAATGCTTGCTGTCTGGTTTAATGTGATTTTCACTAAGTAGTAGTGGATTTCAATGTGTAAATCGCTATACTCCCAAACTTAACCCAGACAGATATTTTTAAAGTAAGCAACTGTGCAGCATGCCTATTCTTCTGTGTTTATGGGGATTTAGGGGACAGTGTTTAAGGTGACACTGAAAGCCATATACACTCACCTAAAGGATTATTAGGAACACCATACTAATACGGTGTTTGACCCCCTTTCGCCTTCAGAACTGCTTTAATTCTACGTGGCATTGATTCAACAAGGTGCTGAAAGCATTCTTTAGAAATGTTGGCCCATATTGATAGGATAGCATCTTGCAGTTGATGGAGATTTGTGGGATGCACATCCAGGGCACGAAGCTCCCGTTCCACCACATCCCAAAGATGCTCTATTGGGTTGAGATCTGGTGACTGTGGGGGCCATTTTAGTACAGTGAACTCATTGTCATGTTCAAGAAACCAATTTGAAATGATTCGAGCTTTGTGACAGGGTGCATTATCCTGCTGGAAGTAGCCATCAGAGGATGGGTACATGGTGGTCATGAAGGGATGGACATGGTCAGAAACAATGCTCAGGTAGCCCGTGGCATTTAAACGATGCCCAATTGGCACTAAGGGGCCTAAAGTGTGCCAAGAAAACATCCCCCACACCATTACACCACCACCACCAGCCTGCACAGTGGTAACAAGGCATGATGGATTCATGTTCTCATTCTGTTTACGCCAAATTCTGACTCTACCATTTGAATGTCTCAACAGAAATCGAGGCTCATCAGACCAGGCAACATTTTTCCAGTCTTCAACTGTCCAATTTTGGTGAGCTTGTGCAAATTGTAGCCTCTTTTTCCTATTTGTAGTAGAGATGAGTGGTACCCGGTGGGGTCTTCTGCTGTTGTAGCCCATCTGCCTCACGGTTGTGCGTGTTGTGGCTTCACAAATGCTTTGCTGCATACCTCGGTTGTAATGAGTGGTTATTTCAGTCAAAGTTGCTCTTCTATCAGCTTGAATCAGTCGGCCCATTCTCCTCTGACCTCTAGCATCAACAAGGCATTTTCGCCCACAGGACTGCCCCATACTGGATGTTTTTTCCTTTTCACACCATTCTTTGTAAACCCTAGAAATGGTTGTGCGTGAAAATCCCAGTAACTGAGCAGATTGTGAAATACTCAGACCGGCCCGTCTGGCACCAACAACCATGCCACGCTCAAAATTGCTTAAATCACCTTTCTTTCCCATTCTGACATTCAGTTTGGAGTTCAGGAGATTGTCTTGACCAGGACCACACCCCTAAATGCATTGAAGCAACTGCCATGTGATTGGTTGATTAGATAATTGCATTAATGAGAAATTGAACAGGTGTTCCTAATAATCCTTTAGGTGAGTGTATCTGTTTCATTTCTACAGTGAGGAAGTGGCCAACCCAAAAGAAATTTCATGACCCCAGCCTAGACCCACACATTATCCCGCATCTGTTGCCCACCTGAGTATAAAACACCTTACATTGCATCTCCATGAACAAATTCCATTAAATGTAGATTTTCCCACTTTTGACCCTGAATGTCAGTACCCTCTCTGCCTGTTCTTTCCAAAAATCCCAATGACAATGATACATATTTATTGGACATTAGCTAAGATGAACATTTATGTATTTTAGGAGACAGCTGAAGTGATGAAAAGAGTACTCATTGCAGCATTGTGCCACACCAAAAATGCCATCCTCCTCTCCATCCATCCATTTTCAAACTGGATTAATCTATTTCAAGGTTCATGGTGTAACTCTGCCTCATTACAAAAAATGGCATAAACCAACTCTGAATGGAGCACCAGTCCATTGTAAGACTCACTCACACACATACACAATCACTTAACTCACTCTCACATGGATCCAAATACGACTCACCAATGATCTTTACCTGCATGTCTTTGAGGTTTGGGAATAAAGTCTAAGGTCATAGTTTTCAGCCAGAAAATGGTCGACAGTCCTCTCCAGGTGGGGGATAAGGTGCTGCCTCAAGTGGAAGAGTTTAAGTATCTTGGGGTCTTGTTCATGAGTGCGTGAAGAAGGGCGTGAGAGGTTGATGGGCAGACTGGAGCAGCATTCACAGTCATACTGACATTGTACTGGTCAGTCGTGAGGAAGACAAAATTAAGTTGAAAGACAAGACTTTCAATTTACTGGTCAATCTACATTTCTACCTTCACACATGGCCATGAACTTTGGGTATTGATCGAAACAACTAGATTGCAGATACAAGCAGTAGAAATGAGCTCACTTCGCAGGGTGTCTGGGCAGACACACAGAGTGCAGACATTCAGGAGGAGCTCAAAGTAGAACTGCTTCTCTCCTACTTTGAAAGGAGTCTGCTGGGCTGGTTCAGATGCCTCATGAAAACCTCCCTGGGAAGGTGTTCTGAGCATATCCGACCAGTAGAAGACCTCGGACAGATCCAGGACATGCTGGAGAGATTAGATCTTTTGGATGACCCAGGAAATCCTCTGTATTCCCCCAGAGAGATTGGGGGATATGGCAAGGAAAAAGGAATGTTTCAGCATCTTTACTCAGGCTGCTGCCCTCATGACCTGGGCCTAGGTAAATGACAGAAAATGGATGGATGCTGGAGAAACGTCTGTGCAAAAACAAGGATAGAATGTAAACTCCAAGAAAAGAGTGACCAAATGGCATTTTTACCCAGCCTCCTGATGGTAGAAGGTAACAGCATTGACCATTGATGTACAAAATTGACCTTGGATATTTCATAAAGTATACAGATCAATAAATAGTGTAACATGTCAATCGAAACTTTATGAATATAAATGTTGTTATCATTGGTAGAGACCTTTTAGTGTTTACTAATTTTATCAAACCTCCTGGACAAATGCTCATGTATTGATTTTGTTGTTATAGAAGTCAGATGAATAATCATTCACCTTATGGACCAACTGGCTTTAAAAATATTACTACAAACAAACACCATTATACAGTATCTTACATGCTGGTAGTCTTAGGTGCACAACAGGAACCAGATTTTCATTGGATGCAAAACAAGTATAAGGCATTCTCATCCACACATTTACAGTGGCTATCTAACTAAACAAACTGGTCAGATGGATATATCATGGCAGATGAGATCTCAAAGCACAGTTCTTTATACAGAAAAACAGGTGAGGCACAGGATCTGTAGATTCAATAACTAGCTTTTGTGTTCACAGTATCTCAGTGATGAAGAAAGAAGTTATGGTCACAGAATTGTTTATAAGTATCTGCTAATAAATACAAAATATGGATTAAAATTTACATTGAATTCAAAAGGAAATAAATGTTCAATTTTTACAATAATACAATTTACAATAAATTGAATAAAATAAAGGTTTTATTCAGTATGGTGAAGACTTGCAAATGATTCTGGTCTTTGGCCACTAGATGGGGAACTTATACTAGAAATGTGGCAGTATTATTTTTCTATTTTTTTTTTCCAGGTGTTTTAACATTAAGTACTGTTGGGCTCTAATAACCTCACCTATAGCCTTACCCTGAACAAGGTTTAAATGACCTCAGAACCTAAAAGCTGCTGTAATTTTTCATGTAAATTAGAATTAAAAAAAATCCTATTTTAGTACAAATGGCAATTGAGGAATGACTCATTACATTATGATTGTAACCCCTGAGAGCTGCTAGCAGCTTGCATGTCTGAAAATAACAGCAATTTGCGAACACAGCCCTGTTAATCAGCTATGGGTTAGTCAGATCTACACATGCAATAAGTACTTAACGTTAGCTTAATCATCTGAAACATTTTGGAAATGAGTCATTTTTCACTTTTAATTTTCATGAATACTACATTAAAATAAATTACTTTATCAATGAAGCAGGTCATAATAAGCAAAGAAAAAACCTAAACTAGACAAACATCTACCCTCTGTAAACACCATCAGCACCTTTATAGAAAGCTACCAAAGGAGTGACAAACACAAGTAAGGCTGGGTGTATATTCTGAAAGAACTGCAATTGAGAGCAAGTCATCTGCACTCCAGTAATGCAAGGAGAGAAATAAGGCATGAAACACAGTGCTCAGCACATCTTCTTCATAAATTCTGATTCCTGTGTTGAAATCTGGCTCCTGGGCACTTACTGGGAGAAGGCTGCATGGGTTTTTTCTTCCACATCCCCAAAAACTTGTGTTAAATTAACTAGCAATTCTAAATTTGTCCTTTGAGGGTGAGTAAGTGTGTGGACTGTGCAGTGTCCAGTGTTAGTGCCAGCTCTGGCTCTCTGTGACCCTGAATGTGATTAAACAGGTTTCAGCATTTAAGGTTGCATACTGTATGTGTTACCCCAAAACAGAAAACCCCTGAACTCCATATAAATACCAGTGCCTGTGCCAAAACAAATACATCTTAAATCATTTTAAATACATCTTACCAAGCTAGCAATGGTGTTTCTTTTTCCTTTACTGTATACTAGCAAAATACCCGCGCTTCGTAGCGGCGAAGTACTGGCTTAAAATTTTTATTAAGAAGAAAATTAAACCTTTTTAAACTGAGGGAAAATATACCAATAATTATTTTTTAAGGATCTCTTTGTATACCACATTGCCAGTTCGGCCCTCCGGTTGTAACATGACCAAGCTATGCGCTGAGCTTACTCTTGAGCATGCAACAGTTGGCCATGTGAAAAGTAATCTTGTCTCAAATCTCACAGCTTGGATTGCTGCTGTCATAATCAGTTTGAGTTTCAAGGTTTGTTTCAATTATGTCAGTATTTGCAGGACTTGTGTTGAAGTGACATTCGGCATCTGTCAAGCGTTGTAAGCATACAACCGGTTTCATCGATAACTTCGCATCCAGCTTTTGAGAGTTTAAACATTCATAAACATCAAAGTGTCCACTACTGAAATCGTCACCTGTGAATCTAAGATGTTTAAGAGGCATTGGCAGTTGTCGAAAGGTGTAAAATATTTGGCCATTTTGGTACACTTGAAAGCGACAACCGAACAATCCAGCGGCTGCCATCAACTCACTTGCAGAACTATAGGTGAAGGGCTTAAGCATTTCACTCTTATAGTACTCCTGTGTAGTATAATTATCTCCTGTACCGTCATCAGTCCACACCTTGAATCTGTCCCAGTCATTCAATACATAAGACACAATGTTCTTCCGGATATCAAGAGTAAGCCTGATATGGCCGTGCAATATGTAACACAGAGAATGGAAAAGGTAGGTGCCATCTCCGGGCATGGAAACAGACATGTTAATGGGGGTATGTTTGGAATGATAAAGGAAATGGGTATCTGAACAATGTAAAGTAAGTCTAAAATACCTACACAATAACTATAATCATAATAAACAAACAATAAAACAGCGGAGAAGCCGTGGATTAAATAAAAAGGCTGTAGTTATCAGCAGGGAGATGTGAATCCCGTGGCGAAGCAAGGAAGGGAATGTAGAGACCGGAGCGACAGACGGCCTTATATAGGCAGGCAGCCAACAACGTGGGAGGTGTTGGGATGGGGGACCCTACGCCGCCTCACACGGCGACCGAGCTGCAGGCTATGGACGTATACTGTATATGTACGTAAGTAGGATTCAGTTAGCGTTGGGAACCCGCGTACCAAATTTCTTGAAGATGGGCCCATAAGTAACAAAGACCGTTGGAAAGTTCAATATGGCGGCCGACAGTGGCGTCATACCACCGAAATAAGTACGTACATTGGTTTCGGTTAATGCAGGGAAGCCGCCAACCAAATTTCATGAAGATGGGGCCATAAATAAGAAAGTTCAACATGGCGGACGTTATC
Organism: Polypterus bichir lapradei; assembly: GCA_026402145.1. Taxonomy (NCBI): domain Eukaryota; kingdom Metazoa; phylum Chordata; class Cladistia; order Polypteriformes; family Polypteridae; genus Polypterus; species Polypterus bichir. The sequence continues at coordinate 116,051,420 of JANRMT010028174.1, read as the reverse complement.
GACCGTTATGACTGTTACGCATAGAATTTCAAAATGAAACCTGCTTAACTTTTGTAAGTAAGCTGTAAGGAATGAGCCTGCTAAATTTCAGCCTTCTACCTACACGGGAAGTTGGAGAATTAGTGATGAGTCAGTGAGTGAGTGAGTGAGTCATTCACTCAGTCAGTCAGTCAGTCAGTGAGGGCTTTGCCTTTTATTAGTATAGATAACTTCATATGAAGTATATAAGTGCGTTCTGAATACACTTAGATTTTTTTTACTATAGTGCTTAGTATCTTTGTACTGTTGCAGAAACAATGTGTTATTTCAAGCTTTTTAGCACAATTCTAATTTCAATTTGAAACATAAGTGAAATGGTGGCTTCATGAATTAAGTATAGTCATTGCTATGTCCTAAATCTGAATGTTTTGATAAGAACAGGCTGTTCATTCCAAAACAGCTTGTCAGAAAACCCTCATACTGAGATTTGAAGTATCTGAAGGTGCTACTTTTGATCACTCTACTACGCAAGTAATTTCTTGCATCCATGCTAATACATTTTCATTTAAAAACATACATATTAGTCTCCATTTTTGCCTTTGTCCACACTACCCTCGCATTTTTAACCCCAGAAGGTGGGGACTTTTTAAAACACTCTTCAGAAACTTATACTTCTGAAAATGCTACCTCAGTGTTGCAATATGGATGAGTGAAAATGCAGACTCTAATTATGCTCTAGTTTGTTCAGGTTTACTACATAGCCCATCCCTGATTGGATCTTGCTAATTACAACATCTCATTCCCTGATGGGTCACCTTTCATGGAAGAAAACTATATTCCAACGTAGCAGACACAGAAGAGTTGCTTTCAATGGTGTTTTCTGTGTTGCTTACCTGTATGCATCTAAATTGCGTTTTGTATAGTTTGAATTCTGCATACGTGAGCAAAAAGTAATTAATTTACCAGTCGCTACAGTTCTGAGCTAAATGCAATAGCCTGTGACATTACTATCCCTTCAAGGATTTTTCCACTCAGGGGCACATGCTCAGTCAAACGAATGTCTATGTCATACAGTATGCATTTTCGGACATTTGGTGTAAACTAAGATACTTTCGTAAACAATGTGAAAACGCTAGGGTGAGTGGAGACTGTTTTTGTTTACAAAGTCCTTTTTTTTTAAATGAATATATAGTAGTGTGAACATAGCCAATAATTTTCAAATAGTCCACAGTGCATTTTTTTCTTTTTACCAACATGTAGCTCAGATTTTTCAATGGTCTTTCTTACCACTCAAGTCTTTCTTAATGAGCACATCTGGGATATGCAGAGCATTTATGCATATCAACACCTTCTCTGTGCAGAAACGTGCCAAAATAAATTTGCAGACCATGTCAGTGCTAATAACTGTATTTGGTTGTACACCAAACATCTTTCTCTTCAGGACCTGTTCTTTTCCTCTGGTCACATGTTTCTCAACTTCATTAGACCCTTTGATAGATCCCCTTGCTACTGATAAGTGCCATCTTAGCCCTATGGTTTTCAGTATCCTTGCATTTTAGTCGTAGTACAGTCCAAGTATTCAATTTAGCATGTCTTGGAATCCTTCAAGTTTAAGACTGGTTGCATTATTTCTTCATTAAAAAGTTTGAAGCCTAGAATTACTTTGATTGCTGTTCCCATTATTGCAATCATCATCTTACTGGTTTGCCAACCAACAAGGCATGGTAAAACATAATGTTGAAGAAAGAAAAAAACATTAATTAATATCATGGAAGAAACAGAAAAGCGTCACCAGTAAGTGAAAAAAAATTATTGACAGAAATGCCAGACAGGATATTGTCTATTAAGTGCCTGCGAGTAGGAGCAACTGGAAATAAAATAAAAAAAATGTATACCTGAGAAAAGATTTCAGGCTGAGAAGACTTTCACATTCAGTATTCTTGAAATAAAGGTATATAAAGATAAAAAATAACTTAATGGGAGTTTTAATTCACGACTCTCGTGGCCTAAATATTTATTTGAAAACATTTAACTTTTACTTCTAGAAGATATCTTTGTAATTTGGATGTGTAGTATTAGAGTGGTCCACAAACCAATGCAAAGAATCTATGTTTGATGAACTGCTTCTTCATAAGGCTTATTTTTGTCCATTAGGGAGAGCTTGCATACCTATGAAATTTTGGCCTGATTGTGAAACATTTAGGGGTCGCTACATTCTGAATATTTTATCTGTATTGTTACTACATACATACTTTTGCGCAGGGTTCTTAACTGGCTAAGTGATTAGTAAACAATAAAAAAAAGAAACAGAAAACATTCTAGTACTAAAATGGAGTTCCCAGAACATGAAAGTAGTAAGTGGAAACTTCCAGAACATTCTAGCTGTACGTAGGAGTTTCAAAAATATTCTAGTATCAAGCAGGAATTTCTATTTTAGCCCTTTTTGATGACAGAGTTTCAGCTGAAACAAAAGAAAAGATGGTGCAAAGCCTGTAGAAGCCACTGTTCCCAGACAGTCTTCGATATCTTGGCTGTCAAATGAATCTAAATAAATGACATTGGAAGATCTAGTATCAGAAAGAACAACATCCTTCTTTGATGTCTTTATGGAAAAAGGCAAGAAGGTCTCAGTCGTTTCTCAATAAACCACCAAAAAAGCAGACAGATGATTCAATCTTCAATGAAATTTTGTGAAGTGTCAGCATGCATGTCAGTAGTGACTGATGCAGCTGAAAGAGGAATAATTCTCACCAAAAAGTACAATGAAATACTGTACTGAGAAAAAGACAAGAAACAGAAACAGTTTATTCTTTAACTAGTCGAAGACCAGCACAGACATTTTCCATTTTCACCAAAACAGTGGCAATGCTGTAGACCTACAAGTGTGGAATAGTTGTCTGTTTATTCAGTTCAGATGACATAAAAATTGCCAAATGACCTCTAAATGTTGATTATTTTAATTAAAATTCTGTGTGTTTGTTATATATATGATGAAGAATAAAGATAGCCTTGGGAAGAACTTAAATCTGTTAGTTGTTTTGTTTGGAACTGCCCTAGCGTGGCATTTTGATACTGTACAGTATCTAGTCAGTAGTTATCCACAAAGTTAGTTTAAGTACATTTTGATGCAGCGTATACAGTGTGTGAAATTTAATGTACAGTAACAGCTAAGTACATGCTTGTCACCTTTACTTCATAGTCAGTAGACTCAAATTTAAATAGGAGGCTCTGCCATCATTTAGTTTACACATTAAATGGACTGTTTACATACACTGCATTTAGGCAGCAACCACTGTGTAACTATACTGTAATAAAGGACTAATCATAAAGTTAATTGTTTTTCATTTTATCAGTCAACATATACTTGGTTTATTCATCGTTTTTAAAGCCCATCAGATAAGAATAGCAGATGTGAGCCATAGAACCCAAGAGAAGGAAGATGCTAAGCCCAGATGGACACCATTTGGGCAAATCTGGCATGATCTTCAGCAGTTGCTCAATTTAAATAAAGCAAGTTTTCTTTATTTTTTTTAATACTGCTATGTGTTTGAGGCTGAATCTCTTGGAAGCATCTCTTTCTATCTACATTACATGAGTAATTTTGGCAGTCCCTGCTTGGAAACTGCTACTTGAGAAGAGCTGCTAGCAGCTACTAGACTATTTAGTATTTAAATTAAGGTTTAAGGCTATATTGTTAAGCAATCTAAATAGGTAGGTAGACAAGGAAAACGGAACGAAACTGAACATTTTAATTCAGTCAATAAATACATCTGTTGATTGATGTGAAAGAAACCAAATGTATTTCTATAGTTACTAACTGGTCTCTCAAATCTGCTATAAAAAAATGTTGCCCATTCTTCCATGAAAAAACTGCTTCAGCTACTCCAAACTCAAAACTGTTTCCTGTCTTGCACGAGCAGCCTGTGACATCTTCATTGATAGGACATAATGTCATTTTTGTAACAATTAGTATTAAATATTCAAGAAATAGAGTGTTTTACAGTGAATAAATAAACAAATAACAGACTTGGACATCCTATTAACTGTGTTGTAAAAATCGTAATGATCATATGTGTAGGTTTTTGAAATGTAAATGGTTTTTCCTGGCTCCATACATTTAGTCCTGTGGTTCCTCTTGGCACTCTGTCATTTGAAGTATCTTTAGACTACATTATTGTGAATTAAATTTATTTGTACAAATACATACAGATTAAGTAAGCTTCTTACCTTATAACAGTAAAGAGCCTATGATGCCTTCTCCTGCTGTATGGTTCTTCCATGAATAAATCTGACCTGATGAGAAACTTATGTGTACTGGAGAACTCTGTTGGGAACTTGATAATCATTAGACAGACTGAAATTTTGATAGATTAGTTAATTGATTTAGTTAATTTAGCACCTACCAATTCAAGACACACTGTGTTTAAAGCATGGCTAAAAACAGCACCACCAATCTGATTACACAATGATCACCTTACGATCAAAGTGAGGCTTTAAACTAACCAAATTCAGACCTTCAACAGTTACTCAACACTGAGGGTTCCATTTTAGAATGTTAGAATTATGTAGGTACAACCAACATAAACCAAGATTACAAGTAAAATGGCTACTCACTTGAGTTGGAATGGCCACTATTAAGGTTCACTGAACTATTTTACAGATGATGTAATTCTACCTTGTACCTGCATGTTAAGACTATTATTTTTTTATTCAGCAAACTTAAGTATTGAAAAGTAGTTTTATATGTTGCCCTAATTCAGGGTCTTCATTGTAAGTATAATGATTTACTTCATTAGCTGGAAGAACAAAATAATCAAAAAGAGCTGTGTTAGATATTTGAAATATTAAAATGTGTGCTGCAATGTAAATGTTTAAAGTCTAAATATTCTCAATTGTAATAGAAATTTGTTATTTTTCATCATCTGATAGTGGTCCATAGAGAGTCATGTCCATACCATAGGATCAAAAATAACATCACATTCATAATAACTGACCTTGAAATAATCTAAACCAATGTCCCACATGTTTATATTTGAAATATGTCATTTTAACTTACTGAGAGTGGCTTTTAGAAGGTCTTGGGTTCTCTGTAAAGAATCAAATATCAAAAATATTTTTGTGATTAGCAACCTCAAAATAGCATAAAATGACATTCCACATGCCTATATTAACAATACCCATTTTTTCTACATTTTGTGAAAAGCTCTAACTATGATTCATCATATGCCATTATGGGATAAACACCTGGGGTTGGTTGACGTGGCATGCACAACTCCCAGTCCTTCTAATCATTTTTGCTGAAGACACCTATTGGTTTACTTTTAATCACAAGGGTGTAATTTCCTGCACAAAAGTGGTCCCAAATAGCCTAAAAATTAGGGCTGTTCAGGTGTAGAGCGCCAAAAATAAGGGGGAACACCAAAAACCTTGATATTTTGCATAACTAGACATCAAGACGAGTCGAATGGATTATCATATATGTATATTTTCCCCATACCAGTGAGTGAGCAGCTCAAAAACTGAATGATTTTAAATTATTTGCAAGTAATTCTCATGAATAAAAAGAAAGAAAATGGAGTTTAATTATTTTTGGATCTTTACCAAAAATTTACAATACACTAGCTATGTTACTTGGCTTTGCCTGGGAAATTTTTTAAGACAATTGGCCTCCAGTGCTGTCAGTTATTCGAAAGTACACAGGTACAGAAGTATTAAGGTTTCTGTATGCAAAATTAATAGAGTTTTTACGATTGGCAGGCAGTGTGATGTAGTGGATAAGACTTTGGACTTGAGGTTGTGGATTCAAACTCTGCTATTGACACTGTGTGACCCTGAGCAAGTTACCTGACCTGCCTATGCACCAATTGGAAAAACAAAAGACATGTAACCAATTGTACTTGGAATGTTTTAAATCACCTTGGATAAAGTTATCAGTCAAATAATTGGTAATAATAATTAATAATAATAATAATAGGTCACTATAGCTGCTTTCTCTTGAACGTGCTATACACAATTGTCCATGAGTAAAATATTCCTGCATAGATAAATTCTAGCCTTTCCTAATGATCTGGCTTTTGTTGATGGTCACTGCAAAATGCAATTTTATAGGAAAATGTATTCTTTTACATTGAAATGTGTAATCAGTAGGAATAATGTGAAAGTTAAGTACATAAATAGATAGATAGATAGATAGATAGATAGATAGATAGATAGATAGATAATTTAAATATAAACAATTTTGGAGGTTAAAGAAAGAGGTTCCCTTTTCAAAGTCCATAGATATGAATGTACAATAGAGTAGTTAAGTGTAAACATGGACCTGTTAAGTTTCAGTCACTGCTTCTCTCTAGTGAAGCAACACCTACACTCACAGCCACAGAGTCTGGAGTGATCACTGGGGATGTATAGTGCAATTGCTAACCACTGAGCTTCACCAAGCTTTGCACTTCAATTCACATCTGACTGTAAACTCCAAACATGATTACATCTCTTTATTCTAGTCCAGGACACTGACCCTTCTTCTGTCATCTCTCCACCCTGTTGGTTATTGTTGCTGCTCATTTGGCCCGTCTACTGCTTCTCCTTTGTCCTTCATTTGCATAAACACCCTTCTCAATGCAGCATACAGCATGTATGTTAGCAGAATATTAATAAATATTGATAAAAAAAAAATGGAGCAGCTTATTTTCTTTTTCTATGTGACCAAATTTCAATCAAATCATTCAATGCATTTTTCACATTTTGGGCTGTTTATTTTTTTATTGTAGGGGAGGGTTTTACCCCAAAATATTGCCCTAACTTATTGTTAGCAATGTTAGTAATGTAGTATGCATCTATAAGTTTAGTCTTTGTAAAGAAAAAAAAAAAAAAAAAGATTTGTCATTATGAGCATATTGCAGCAAAATTGCCTGACTGAAGTAGTAAAGCATAAACTAGGCTGTAGCTTTGTGTTATTACATTTTGTCTATATTTGTTTCTGCTTCTAGATACTTACTGACTATCAGCCTTAACTCCAATACAGAGACATTGTGAAAGTTAAACAGTTTAAGAAAATCAAAATCAAGTATTATAATATAAAAACAATAACTAGCCTACAGAGATAACAAATTTAAAATTAATTTCATATAATCCATCAATTTTTATGCAAAAAAAATCTAAATATAAAAAAGTCAATCTCAGCTTTTTAATGTGCTTTTGCTAAATATCCAGTTATTAAGAAATAACACTTTTCAGGTTAGAGATTTTACTAAGCTAGAAGTATAATCGTGTCTAGTTAGTGAAATTTGTTAATCAGATCTTTCATAAATCAAGATAAAATGAAGAAAGAGACTTGGAATGGTTTTTATTGGGGAACTGTAGACCACTTCATAAAAAAATTGGCTGATGTTTATATCCTTTGAAGTGCTAATATGAGATGTCAAGACAGAATTAAGAATAATTGTATTAATAATTTCAAGACCTTCAGAGCAGTAATCCAGTGTATATTAGCTGCTGAATTTAGAATGACACTGAAAAGTGAAAAGAGTTTGGAGATTCTACAGGGTGTTCTACTGATTCTGGTTGCTTGATGATGCTGGTATACAGTAGATTCTGACCCCCATGACCCTGAATTATATAAACACATATTGTAAATAGTTTGATGGATGGATGATAAATACATGAAAAGCAAGTGATACTTCAATCCAGGTGTGTGGTGAATGGAGATTTTAGATAAATGGAGACAGATAGATAGCACAAGAAGATCAATAAAAATGGGAGATGCTAATTGTACATCCCAATTCTTTAAAGACAAGTTTTCCTTTTCACTGGTAAGAAAATAGTCAGATATGTTAAACATCCGACCAGAAACTCCAGCTCTTTCTGTGTTCCCCTGAAATCATTCTCAATGTTATGTTTCAGCCAGGATTTCTCCACTGGCAGGTGTTCAGATTCCTATTTTATGTGTACTTTCCTCATGTTTGATTTATTTGTTTATGTTACTATTGTTATTTATGTTAATTAATTGCAGTTTTCTGTTTATTTTATTTGAAGGGGTAATGTCTCCAAAATAGATCATTAATGCAGGCAGAACCTTCACCGTCGTGCCCAGAAGAGGTTCACTCCAATCAAGGTAATTCCACAACTACTGCCTGCAGGCTTCTGGCTTAGCAGGTCTCAAAATACGGAAACTTGTTTTGAAAGTTCAGTATAATTCTTAACTGTTTTAAGAAATTGAAACTGTTAAAACTCCATCGTGTGGCCAAAAGGCAATGAGGATTCTTTTATTAAAAAACTTAAAATAATCAAAAAAGGTGCTCAAAATAGCACCAAGGAGTTGCCATCACATCACATAATTCAATAAACAGAACAAAATGATCAAAAAGCCAGAAAAATGTAAATACAGAAAGCAATACCCTAACACCTTCCATAAACTTCAATGAACTGTTGCTTGAGGTCCTGTTTCTCTGGTTTAAATATCCACAGGTAGGCTGTGGTGTCTCTTGAGTAATCACCGACAAATGACATGGAACATAGGCAAACTTAAAGGGACAATACATAATTAACCAATAATAAACAAAAACAGAAATAAAATAAAAATATGAAAGATAATACTTAAAAACTAAAACAACAATAAAACACACATGAATTCAAACTGTTGCACAATAGTTATCATTCATTGGTGAGCTTCTCCTTGCCATGAACTTGTCAGTCTACTTTATACAAAATTCACTAATCACATTTTAATTTGACTTGTTTTTCTCACTATAATAATACACATTTTACTCTCTACCAATTGTGTGAAATTGTTTATTAGTGCATTCCTTTGAATGTTTTACTGGTCTTTTCTGTTTTTCAGTATATTCTGTAACAAAATCATTTTATTAACAGACTCACCATGGCACACAAAGTCAAAGTCAAAGCGAACTTTATTGTCATCTCAACCATATACAAGTATACAGATAGACGAAATTGCGAAGCTCAGGGTCCACAGTGTAACAAGACATGCGAATAATAAATTAAAAATAGAATTAAAATTAAAATTTAAAATTAAAACACAAAACAAGACAAGACATTGTGCAAAGACAAGATAAAGAAGTAGCAGCAATATTGACGTGTAGTAAGCAATATGAACATTGATGCAATGTATGGTATTTGCAATCTAGATGCATAAATATAGTCAATAGATATGTAATAAAATAAATAAATAATAAATAATAGATATAGATAATATATAAATTATCAGTGTATGATAATAATTGTTTAAGATGTGTAAACAATGACAGGTCAGAATGTTTCACAGCAGAAGGATATCAAGAGTGTCAAAATACTTAAAGGTCAGTATGAGATTTTCAGTTATTTTCTTCATGCACACTACTCTTTGCAGGAAAGTGTTTTAGAGGTGGTTGAGCAGTGCGGAAAATCCCAGGGGGCAGCATGGTGTTAAGGAGTCTGACAGCTTGGGGTAAAAACTATCCTGCAGCCTGGCAGATCTGGCTTTGATGCTGCAGTATCTTCTCTTGGATGGCAGAAGTGTGAGAAGTCCATGTGAGGGGTGTAAGGGGTCCTGCACAATGCTGCGTTTGTAAAATATGTCCTGTAGTGAAGGGAGAGGCACCCCAATAACGTTCTCTTCTGTCTTCACTATCCTTTGCTGGCGCTTGCAGTCGGATATGTTGCAGTTGCCATACCAGACAGTGATGCAGTTAGTCAGAACACTCTCAACATGGTGAGGATGGAAGGGGGAAGACTTGCTCGCTTCAGCCGCCTCAGGAAGTGTAGTCTCTGCTGGGCTTTCTTGATTAGTGATGAGGTGTTATGTGTCCACGTAAGTTCCTCAGTTATGTGCACACCAAGAAACTTGGTACTCCTAACAGTCTCCACATCTAAACCGTTGATGCTGAGTGGGATGTGGGCAGAATGCGATTTTCTGAAGCCCACGATTATCTCTTTTGTCTTGTCAACAATGAGAGATAGTTGTCTTCACACCATGCAGACAGCCTTTCCACCTCATCTCTGTATGCTGTTTCATCATCCCTGCTTATCAGTCCCAGCACCGTTGTATCATCCGCAAACTTGATGATGTGGTTGGCATTGTGCGTGGTTTTGCAGTTGTGAATCGGCAGGGTGAAGAGCAGTGAACTAAGCATGCAGCTCTGCGGCACTCCTGTGCTCAATGTGATGATGCTGGAAGTGTTGCAGCTCATCTGAATTGACTGGGGCCTCTCTGTCAAAAACTCCAGGATCTAATTGCAAAGGGTGGTGTTCAGGCTCAACCTGCTCAGTTTAACAACCAGCTTTTGAGGGATGATTGTGTTGAAGGCAAAATGGCAGCCACTGACTATAACAGCACAGCCAACAAAGAAGTGACCATACTTATCTGTGGAGCATCTCCTGAATTAACATCATTAAACATTTTTATTAGAACTAAGTATTATTTTTCATTTTGAAATTTAAAATATGATTATTCGTCCTCTTAATTAAGCAATGTTTCATCATTATTTAATTACATTTGACCTTCACCTGCCCCTGACAACAGATATACAGGTGAAACCCAAAATTTCTGCCATATTGATTATAACAATAAATCAATACTCATTGACACAGAAAGGACCTATAACCTTATTCTTGAGAACAATATAAATCAGATGACATATGACTTCAGCTAGTCTTTAAACAGACTTTATATATAGTAACTACTATAAAATCTAAAGAAATTAAAGTCAAAATGAAGCTCACCATGCTTAAATGTAGCAAAAGAAAGCCAAAATCTAAAGTATGGAGTGAGAACCATATAGGTTTATCAAACAGCATGTGCTGAAATTGTTAAAAATGTAAGAAAGCTCTTTATCTGGTCCACTATTGCAGATTACAGACTTAAATAGAAACAGTCCTTGCGTACTATTTATTACATTTTACAACTCTGAAATGGAAAATTTCTTTCTACATTAGTAGTGTAGAATTTGTGATATTTTAACACTATCTGCATAAAAGGACAGACTGAAATATCTGCTCCAAAGTGCATTCAAGCTCTATCACTAATTTTTTAAATAAAATTTACCACCTCTCCCTTAGTTCCAGACGTAAACTTAGTACATTAGACAAAAATGTGATTACGGTTGTTCACCCATCCTTACTATTACCAATACAGTCTACCCGATCTGACACTCCTCCTGATATGCTACTGGTGTCCAATATCAGACATTTATTGAACAAATTAGATGCAAACATAAATAATAATTAATTATTCTAAACAAATTTTAAACATAGCTTTTCTTTCACAGGTCCTTAAAAACAGCAGCTTCACAACTTCACCTTATAAACAGTTCTTATTATTCTATCTACACATGCAAGTGCTACATGGTGGCACAGTGGTGAGCCTCATAGTTGCATCATCCTGGATTCTAATCACATACCAGGTTGTTATCTCTGAGGAATTTGCATATATTCTCCAGGTACTCAATTTGTTCTCCAGTATTAGGGATTCTGAAATGTAAGTGTGTGTGTGCAAGTGGTCTCTGTAGTAGTAACATCAGTAGTAGTTTTGTCATGGGTACAAAGTACACTGAAATTCTTGCTTGCATGTCTAGCCAACATGCAACATGGCATCACTGCCCTGTCCTGTGATAAACAAGAGTGTATTCAAATGCAGAACTTAATTTTCAGTATTTAGTCAGTATTTATCCAATGGGTTGGTAACTGTTTTGTACCTGATTTTGCCATAATAGCCTCATAGCCTTTAGCACTCTGAACTGAATATAGCAGTTTTGAAAGTGCTATATTATCCATGAATATATATACAGTACTATGCTAATATTGTTTAAATTAATCTTTTCCCCTCATTAAACAACACTCAATGACCCAGAAACACAAAGCGAAAACAAGACTTTAGGAATTTTTGCAAATTTATTAAAAATAAAGAATAATTGAAATATCATACTGATACCAGTATTCAGACCCTTGGCAATGACAATTGAAATTTAGCTTGGGTTCATCCCATTTTACTGATCAATATTAGGCCGATTCTACACCTTGTTTGGAGTCCACATGCGGTCAATTCAATTGATTGGACAATTAGTAAAGGTAAACACCTGTCAATAGAAGGTCCAACAGCTGACAATGTGTAACATAGCAAAACCTGACCAAAGCCATGAGGTTGAAAGAATTGATAAGATTGTGTCAAGGCACAGACCTGGACCTCCATAATTCTTAAATGTAAGAAGTTTAGAACAACCACAACCCTTCCTAGAGCCACCTTCCCAGCCAAACTGAGCAACTGGGAGATTAAAGCCTTGTTAAGAGAGGTGACCAAGAACCCAAAGTTATTCTGTCATAGATGTGTGGAAATGGGAGAAACCTGAAGAAGGATAACCACCAATGCAACACTCCACTAATCTGGTGTAATGGCAGAGTGTCTAGACAACACATGAAAGCCTGATGAAACCATGATTGAACTGTTTAACCTTAGTTCTAAGCATCATGTCTGGAGGAAACCAGGAACCGTTCATCACCACAATTTCAATGCTGAAGAATGATTGTGGCAGTATTATGCTGTGGGTCTGTTTTTGAAGTAGCAGGGACTGGAAGAATAGTCAGCATTGAAAGAAAGATGAATGCAGCAAAGTACAAATACAGTGATATTCTTAATAAAACCCTAACCCCAGAGCTCTCTGGACCTTAGATTGGGCTGAATGTTTACCTTCCAGCAAGACAATAACCCTAAACATAAGGCAAAGACAACACAGGAAAGGCTTAGGAACAACTCTGACTGTTTATGAGTGGCTCTGCCAGAGCCCAGACATAAACCCAATAAAACATTTCTAGAAAGACCTGAAAATAGCCAAAATCCTTATCCAACCTCAAAGGGTTTTAGAGAATATGCACAGAGGAATGGCAAAAAAATTCCCAAAACTGTCACATCAAATCCAAGAAAATGCTGTAATGTTCTGAAGTACTGAGTAAAGAGACTGAATACTTACATTTATTTATTTGGCCAGTGCCTTTATCCAAAGTGACTTACATCATTTGAGATACAATTGGTAACATTCCTTTTCTTTTTCCAATTAGAGCACAGGCAAGTGAAGAGACTTGCTCATGGATTTGAACCCACAACTCACGGTTTAAAGTCCAAAACCTTAACCACCACACTAATGGGATATTTCAGCTTTTCATTTTTAATAAATTTGTAAACATTTTTTAAATCTTGTTTTCATTTTAAAAAATAGTTATTCTAGGGACATTGAGTGTTGCTGGATGAGGGACAAAATGAAATTTTTAATTGATTTTTGCCTAAGGCTTCATAATAGCAAAACATGAAAAAAATGAAGGGTAGGAACACTTTCTGAGGGCACTGTATATAACTATTCCAAGAAATTTTCTTCTACACATGTCAGATGTTAGTAAAAAGAAAAAAGATAATTTTAGTTTTATTCTAAATTGCTATTCATTTCTTATTAATAATGCAAAATAAAAGAAAAAAAGAAATTTTTTTTATTTCATTTTTCTATAAATTATAGTTCTGTGTGCATTGTTTTTTCTGTTTACAAAGATGGAGATTTAAGATCATTATAGGCTGGTATCAATTGTCATGCATGATGTAAACACATCTCACCTTATTTTATTAAACATGTGAGGTAGAAATAATTTTTACAGGCATCCTTGAATATCTCCATCATCATATCATAATCATTTTTTTAATTGCAAATGTTATATGTTTTTGCCTATTCAATCCTGTTATATTTCAAATTCTAGACAGTACATATTGATTGGTACTTCTTTGATCACATCAGCTGACTTGCATTACCCTGTAGAGACATTTACTTGTTTTTTTTCTGATTAGCACTGGATCTCTATAACATTTCTACACTGCCCATAAATGTATTTTAATATATTATTTCTGTTCAACAATTTTTATTTGTAACATTCAAACATTTTGAGATTATTACATTTTTGATAATTATATATATAGTAACAATAAACAGTTATTGTTCATCTGTCCTCATTTGTGCCAACATTTTTATTATTTCTCATAAGGAAGTTGCATCTGCTGGGGAGAACAAATCATAACAAGGTACAATATTTAATAGGATGTCTAGCCTTACTAAACAAGACAACCAAAATCCTTTCCACTGTGTCCATAATAAGGCAGCATCAGGGAAATTCCTTGTCACATTTTGCTTTTTCTCAGCCTCAATATTTTTTTTTGATGGCAGGATTTGTTTAAATGTTCCCTTAATCAGCCATTTATGAACATACTGTATCTTTAAAGTATTCTAGTCATGCTTTTGACTTTCTTTTGTTACCTTCTGGGCCGTCTGCTACTATTTTAGAGAAAGAATTTCAGCTCCCACAGTCTCTAAAGTCAACTCAGCTGAAACAACCAAGTGCAGCACAATTCTGATTTTTTAAAGCAATTCTTTCCTGAATTGCTCTTAAAACACTTTGAAACAGGGTAATAGGTTTGCTTGGTTTGTTAACTAACCAGAAATCTTTTTTATCAGATTTTTCTTTTTGTTAAGATATTAAGGTTGAAGAAATACAGTATTTCATTACACACTTAATTGTTTCAGTTTCTAACTAGCATTTGATTACTACCTCCCTGTTATATCTACATAGAAAATAAAACTACACATCCTTGGATTTGAGAGCAACACAGCAGCTCCATAAAATCTAAATCCTATAGCATGATTGGTAATAAAACGGATTTCTACACAGACATTTTGTCTCAATTTTCCTACTAACAGCAATGTATTCTGTCCAGCAAAGACTGACCTTCTAGGCATTACCTGATTGTAAAGTGAGAATGGCACTCCTGATATAACTGGAAATGTATCTTATCTTCAGCATCACTTATCAGACCTTCTGATTTACTGCGCCAGTGGCTGCTTTCATTTTTCTTCATTCTGCCAGCTTTTCTTTACTTGAAAGTGCTTGCTTATTTAGTCTTATATATTATGCATTGGGGTAGGCAAGGTGGCACAGTGGTAGCGCTGCTGCCTTACAGTTAGGAGACCCGGTTTTGCTTCCTAGGTCCTCCCTGCAAGGAGTTTGCATGTTCTCCCTGTGTCTGTGTGGGTTTCCTCCGGGTACTCCGGTTTCCTCCCACAGTCCAAAGACATGCAGGTTAGGTGCATTGGCAATTCTAAATTGTCCATAGTGTGTGCTTGGTGTGTGTGTGTGTCCTGCGGTGAGCTGGCACCCTGTCCAGGGTTTATTTCCTGCCTTGCACCCTGTGTTCACTGGGATTGGCTCCAGCAGACCCCCGTGACCCTGTAGTTAGGATATAGCGGGTTGGATAATGAATGGATGGATATTATGCATTGGCAAGGCTTAAGCAAACAGTAATTAAATGTGATAGGTTGTGCTTTACATGTCAATTTAAAAAATACTCCACCTTTTGTTTTGCCAGTTGTTTCTTTAGTAATATGTCTTTGTGACACCTTAAATACTCAAGAATGGCATAACATAAGAAAATGAAGCAATTGAACATTGTGTTAACTTTTATATTCTCTGTATGACATGAAGAAAAAACAAACCAAAATGTTAATTTGAACAGTTTTTAGATGCAATGTGTGGTTTCATGCAGTACTCTGCATATATTGTAATGGTGTGGAACATTAACCCTGAAACAAAGCATTTCAAAGACATTGAGCTATATTAACACTTGTGTTTAATGAAAGGAAAACAAAATGGAAGATTGATTATAGGAAGAATTCACAACTGTCAAATTAAGGGTAAAGACATGCGTGTTATGCTGATTGTTGACTCTAAAACTGGCTCTGTATGAGTAAATGTGTACGGCCCCTGTGATAGACTGGCACCCCACCAGGTGCTGGCTCTTTCTTTGCAATGGCTGCTACCCGAACTTAGGTACATTAAATAATGCATGGGTTTATGACATTAAGGATAAAAATCTACAACAGGATTAGCTGTAACACATTCCATTTGTAACTATCAGGCATGCTATCTTGCCCAATCATCTACATCAGATACAGTGCTTGAAGTATACATTCAGTTTATTCACCTCTGGTTTTAGCTACCTTTTTGTTTTCTCTGGTTGTACTACCTTTCTGCCAATCAAGTATTTTCCTCACCTCACTGCCTGGCATCTCACAGAGTCCTGAAACCCTGATCAAACATAATTTCTAGGGCAATCCCTGGTATCAGTAACCTATGAGAAGGTCAGGGTTTGTCTCTTTCAGCTCCTTCATGGTTCCCAGTCCATCCTACTACATGCTCAGTAGGATCTGCCTGTTTCACACAGGACCTGTCTGCTGATACCTGTGTGTCTGGAGCCTTCCATGACCTCTACCACAGTTTGTTTGTCATGTCAGTCATATGTCTAACTCTAAGATTAATTACAGTATTTAAATTAATAGGACATACCACTTCCCACCAGCCGACTCACACTGACACTTGGAGGTGATCTCTTATTCTGTAGTTTTAAAATAGAGACTATGGCAGGTCGGTTTTCTGCCCTATGCCACATTGACTGCTGCACAATATGTGATAAATCAGACCAAATACAACATCTCAGTTCTAGCACTCAACATGAGGCCATTAAAACGTTCACAAAAATTTTGTGTTAACCATAGAGCCAGAGAGTGGTGATGTGTTGTTGCATATTGTTTGAACATTCAAGTAAGAATTTCATTGCACTCTATAAACATGACAATGCTACTACTTCCATGTCTAAAATTCACTCGTTCAAAATTCATTGGGTTTAACATTAATTTTCACTTTTAACATTTGTAGATTATTGACATCTTTCAACTTGATTTTGCATAAGTTTATAAATATGTTTTTAAAAAATGAGTGCAAGCTAAATTTAAACCAGAAAAACAGTATTCTATACCTGTGTATAACTTTTTTCTTTTGAGTAAATAATAATAAGAATATTTTGTAATGAATAAAGCTGACAAAACACAATGCATTTGGTATTATTTATATATATAATTGCTTGATGTATGCAAAAAATGTTAAGGATTTTCTGTTGCTTTTTTGTTTTATTTATTATGTATTTTGGGCCCATAATTCATCATTCTAAATGGTAAAGCACACCCTTCAGTTCAAACATGTTACTTTCCATCTCCAATTATTAAAGCTTTTAGGATGCACTGCATAGACACATAACTGAAGTACTTTTAACCAAATATTCATTACTGCAGTGTTACAGCCTAGCTTACGGAACTAAATCAGAAAATTACATAAATTAACCAAAACACTCCACAGTCATAATTTGTGTCACATTTTGAATCCAAGTCTTGGGTTAGAAGTTACACAAGCATCAGACAGCACTTCCTGTTTTTTTAATATGCTCATAGCAAGATTATTTATGTGAAAAGACCTACAGAATATGTTCTTCTTTAGCCTCCTTTGATGCCATGCAGTACTGAAATGAGTGCTGAGGGTCATTTCTACTGCCTTGTTAATCCTAGCATGTCCTGTTTGTGATACACACACAGCATTCATGATGTGGTCTGATGAGCACATTATATAATAAAATTTGACTGTGACCTCTCAAACCCAGTACTTCACACAACATGTTGTGTAACTCATTAGCCCATTTTAAAGGATTTAAGCTTTTTAATTGCTTCATATTTATATAAAAACAGTCTTCATCCCAATTTTGTTAGCTACGAATATCTGTACAATTTCAAATGGATTAAGCTTATTACACTCTGGGCTTCTTGCCATTTTATCAGATGAGGAGCACAGGGAAGAAGTAATTACTATTTTTTTCTAGTCTGCGTTTCACTTTTGAGAATTCTGTCTTTCTGTGTTTTTTGAATAATATTAGCATTTTCTGAATTTCTGGAACAATTGAAATAATTTTAGGTTGACTTCAAATAATTCACATATTTCACATACAAATATAATAAAGTTAAAATTAAATTGTGGACAAAACACAAACACAAAACACATTAAGTGCACAGAGAAACACCATGGAAATATGTATTATCAAATTTTTTTGATCTTTATCAGCATTTATCTAAGCCTATCCTGGCAGGTTTGGCAAAAGCTAGCGAACTACTCTGGGTAAGGGACAAGTCTATCACAGGGCGCACTCATTTTACATACACACACACACACACACTCACACAGCCTGCTTAGAGCTGCCAGTTAACCTAACACAATCTTCTTGGCAATATGAGAGGAAGATGGAGTACCAAGAGGGAAACTTCTGTAAACACCTGGGGCCTCATGTATAAACGGTGTGTACGCATAAAAATGTTGCGTACTCCCATTTCTACGCTCACATCGTGATGTATAAAAACTAAACATGGCGTAAAGCCACTGACATTTTCACGCTAGCTCAATCCTTGGCCATAGTGGATCACCTTTTCCATATTACTCTCACTGCACCACGTGGAGTATTTATATCACTGTATCTGAGTGTGGAATCACAGCTCTACAGCAGCTGATCGGAAAGACAATTATCGGTACACAGCTTTAAGCACACACTGCCTCAGCCATGCTGCCTATTTGAACTGCTCCCATACGGTAAATGCTTCAGAGCCTTTCCTGTACTGACCTCGCGGTTCAGAAACAGTTTCATCCCAAGAACTATAGAGGCAATCAATCAGTCCATCAAGTGCTCCTTGCAGAACTGTCTGTACTTATAAGTACCATTACCTCACTGTAAACTTGTGATACAGTTATAATATTGCACAACCTGAGCTACCTTAGTGCATATTTACAGACGATATCATTTTAAGATGAAATGCAGCAAAATACAGTACTGTGCAAAAGTTTTAGCCAGGTGTGAAAAAATGCTGTAAACAAAGAATGCTTTCAAAAATGGAAGTGTTAATCATTTATTTTCATCAATCAACAAAATGCAGTGAATGAACAAAAGAGAAATATAAATCAAATCAAATCAATATTTGGTGTGACCACCCTTTGCCTTCAAAACAGCATCAATTCTTCTAGGTATACTTGCACACAGTTTTTGAAGGAACTCGGCTGGTAGGTTGTTCCAAACATCTTGGAGAACTAACCACAGATCTTTTGTGGATGTAGGCTTCCTCACATCCTTCTTCTCTTCATGTAATCCCAGACACACTCGATGATGTTGAGACAAGGGCTCTGTGGGGGCCATACCATCACTTCCATGACTTCTTGTTCTTCTTTACGCTGAAGATAGTTCTTAATGACTTTGGCTGTTTGTTTGGGGCCGTTGTCCTGCTGCAGAATAAATTTGGGGCCAATCATACGCCTCCCTGATAGTATTGCATGATGGATAAGTATCTGCCTGTATTTCTCAGCATTGAGAACACCATTAATCCTGACCAAATCTCCAACTCCATTTGCAGAAATGCAGCCCCAAACGTTCAAGGAACCTCCACCATGCTTCACTGTTGCCTGCAGACACTCATTATTGTATCGCTCTCCAGCCCTTCGACTAACAAACTGCCTTCTGCTACAGCCAAATATTTAAAATTTTGACTCATCAGTCCAGAGCACCTGCTGCCATTTTTCTGCACCCCAGTTCCTATGTTTCCGTGCATACTTGAGTCGCTTGGCCTTGATTCCACGTCGGAGGTATGGATTTTTGGCTGCAACTCTTCCATGAAGACCACTTCTGGCCAGACTTCTCTGGACAGTAGATGGGTGTACCTGGGTGTTATAATAAGTTTGTTATAATATTAAGAATTGTGTCACTGTATCTGTTTTAGATCTTTTTATATGTATTTTTCATTCTTTTTCTGTGTAACATGCCATAAGGAGCTGAGCCAGATTTAGCATAGAGTGTCAGCATTCAGAATTGCTGGGCCAAGCAAAGCATAAAGACAGACAGGGACAGCTGGAAGGCTGTGTTGTAAACCCTAAAAAGGACTAAGTGTCATTTGAACCGACTGTTTGATGTTCAGCACAAAATTGTCTGCCTTGTTTGGAAATGTAATGGGAGCTTGGTCTTGTAGAAAACAATATAAAAGAAGCTGGAGCTTTGCCAACTTTGAGAAACTGTGTGGGTGAAAGAAATTGGCCTAAAATCCACCTCCATTGTGACAAAAAAGAGCAGTTTCTACATGATCGAGTCCCCAAAGAAGTCCTCGGTGAAATGAAACTGGCCTGTTTCTCCTGTCTGTACAGCAACATAAGCCGCATTAAACAAGCTAAGTACAGTATATTCTGCCTTTTCTGTGACTTTGTCGCCGCCTATCGCTGAAAAGAGGGATATTGCCGTTATTATTTATAATTATTTAAATATAGGTTTATTAAAACGGCGCAATATAAAAGAACATATTTCCAAGGAGCTAACACTCCCATCGGAAACACTGGGTCCCACTTGCTTCTGCCAGTTCTGAGCTGATGGCACTGCAGGACATCTTCCGATTTCGAAGGGTAATAAGCTTGATGTGTCTTTCATCTGCTGCACTAAGTTTCCTTGGCCGACCACTGCGTCTACGATCCTCAACGTTGCCCGTTTCTTTGTGCTTCTTCAAAAGAGCTTGAACAGCACATCTTGAAACCCCAGTCTGCTTTGAAATCTTTGTCTGGGAGAGACCTTGCTGATGCAGTATAACTACCTTGTGTCTTGTTGCTGTGCTCAATCTTGCCATGACATGAAACTATCTTCATGAAACATGAAAGCATTTTTTCACACCTGCCTAAAACTTTTGCACAGTACTGTATGTTTATTATATTATACAGATAAAATGTTAACATCATTTAAATAATCTCTATTTTTAATAATTAATCATGTGAGGACACTGTGTCGCAGCACTAGCAAGGAGCTGGTGCCCCATTCAGGGATTGTTCTTGCCTTGCGCTATATTCTTGCTGAGGCTGGTGCGACACTGGAAGGATAGATGGATAGAATAATTAAACATGTACTACGAAGATATTTCAATGTTCCTTAAAAGTTTTGAAGAATCAGCGTTCGAAGCTTACAGATGGCTTAACGTCTATTACAGAGATGATTGTGTGGTGATTGGGTACTTGGAGAAAGAAAAGGAAGGACAGGAATTGGAGGTTAGTAGATTGAAAGAGGCAGTACTGCTGCAATAAATTATTTCATCAAAGGTCACGCACGGCGCAGCAAGCATCTTGCAGGAGGCGGGAACATTTTTCTCTGCACAGGGCGCCAGCTCGTCACTATCACTGTGCCACCGTGTTCCCATGTTTAATAACATGCTTTCACTCCTCTCATCATGAAAATTATATAAAGTATAGATCTCAGTATTTAAATTATTCAGAGAGCTGTAATATCACGAATGCAATGGATTCTGTGTCTTAGTTACGATGGTATTTGAAAAACTAGTAAATTAAATGAATTTAAGATGAAGTTTATGATGTTCTACTTCAATGACAAAATAAACTATGTGATTAAAGTGGAAATTTAGAGATTAAAGTTGACATTTTGAGCTTTTTTCCCCACTGTGTCCCTATTTTTTTTCTTTTCTCTGTACCCTAATAAGCTTTCATATGTCACTCAGATGGTGGGCTACGACTCACCTTTCCAAGTTGACTTTGATACATGACAACTTCTTTTTTATTTTGGGCACTGTGCGACTTTGTGAACTTGAGCTTTCAAGTTTCTCCGACACTCTATGTCATTCGATCAACATCCTTTTGTTGTTTATACCACTGTTTAATCCAACAAATAGTACGTTTTCCCTTGCCTCCACTTGGTATTCGCTGAAATTCTTCCATTTTCCCCTGTGCTTTTGCCATTGCCTTTTCACAGAACGCTGAGCTTAAGGGCTATTTATATTGATTTGCATATTCAAAGAAGCGTAATTATGGGAGGAGTTGGGGTGGAGAAGCAGGCACGTGCACGTGCGTTACTTTTCATGCTTACCAGGATTTATGTAGTGGAAGAACGTGGAAGTTGATGAACACACAGATTTATGTATCTGGATTTTTTTGTGTGTATGAACATTTCCGCTTTTGTCCATACGCCATGTCTTAGTGTGAATTATACGCATGTTATGCATGAGGCCCCTGGAGTTCTGAACCCAGAATACTGTAGTTATGAGACATTGGTGCTAACCAATATGACCCCATAACTTACCTCATATAAATACATACACTGAAATATACAAATGCCAAAATCTACACATTTAATGTTTCTAAATATCAAATACTAAAAATGCCCTCACGTCCAATTAGGTGAAAAGTAATGTTGGGCTGAATTACATGTACTTCTCAAATTTGTTCTAATGTTGGGCTGAATTACATGTACTTCTCAAATTTGTTCTAATATACTAATCAAATAGATAACATAATCATTTTCATCCAACTGTTATCTGAGGCAAAATACAAAATTGAAGAAAGACAGTTTAAATTTAAGAGAACACAAACTGACAGGGAAAAAATAAAAGTTATAAAAACATTAGTTAAAAAATAAAAGTTATAAAAATAAAGGTTTAGTCCTGCAGCTAATGTCAGGACTAGGTGATATACTAGTGTGAACATTGCCCCAGACACAGACAGGCAGACACACCCATGTCACCCAGCACACGTTTATTTTTTATTATTTTCACAGTTCAGTACTCACAAGTCCCCAATACCCCTCAGTCCAGGCCAACACAATGCCTTCTCTCTCTCTTTTTTGTTCATCAGGCCGCCTCCTGCCTTCTCCAGAGACCTTGTCCAATTCTTCCACCTGACTCTTTTCCCCCTCTGAAGGGAGGAGGCCCCTTTAAATAAGCACCCGGATGTGCTCCAGGTGTGTTCCCGGCAATCTCCCACTGACACGCCGCAGTGTGGTGGAAGTGCCGGCTGTCTCCCCGGAAGCACTCTGGGTGTCCCTGTTCCCCCCCACAGCACTTCCTGGTGTGGCGGAAGTGCTGAGGTCCAGGGTCTTCCAGGTATTGGGGTCCCCTTGGCTGTAACCCTGGGTCCCTACAGGGTGGAGCTTCCCAGCTCTTTACCCGTGGCAGTCACTCCCTCGAGGTCTGGAGGAGGCACAAGCCCTCCTCCGGTCTTCTCGGGCGTCCCGGCTGGGTAGCTCCACCATCCAGGTACCACACTAGCCACATATTAACAATATTTCTACACACAAGTACCTTTTTATGTCCACTTGTCCATTTTTTCCCCCTCTAAGTTTTACATTTTTTGTTAAAATGATTCTGTGCTACATTCAAGTTTATACCTAAAATGTCTGCAGTTTTACTTCCTTTTTATTCAATGCTGTTCATAATATGGCAGTAACTCACTTCTAACTATGTAAGATGCTATGTAAAACAAGAAGCGTTTAACAATAATGTGAATTACATTGAGCCTCTGAAGTGTGCATTTATATGCAGAATGAGCAGTATATTACATATAGTGTATGCCACCCAGTGTGTCCAGAATAAAACAAAACCTGCACACCATGCTTCTGTCATCTTTTTGGTGACACAGAATAAGAAAAGGAGTTGTTGTCAGTGCAGTCATAGGATCATAACATTTTATTCTGATTACCTGTGAACGTGTTAGTGCATTTACTACTATCTTTAAGCATCAGAACAATGATATTCTAAGAGAAGGCTTTGGCACTATAAAACAGCTAGGATTCAAAGAAAGTAGCTGACAGCTTTAAGAATGCACTTGAGGATCTAAAAATAATATCACAAAATGAGATGACTAAGAATAATGTATTAAGGCTGGTTAAGGCTAAATCAAACAACCTATCAGATAATGCTCCTCTTTAAATGCAAACCTATTTTTCTAGTTTTTTTTGTATTATTATTTCACTGAACACATATCCCATTTAAAATTACTGAAAAATACATAAATGAAAACAAGTATGGTATATTTAGCTGTTTTCTGTATTAATTCTAAAAGAAAATTATTCAGGTCATATAAATATCCATTTATCTTTAAGTAATTGTGACTTTTTAACAGTTACATATTTTATTCAAACTGTTTAAGAGCACATTTTGCTAACCTGTAGTGAAGATTAATAATATAATGAAAATGTCATAGGAATTGCTCTGTTCAAGACATCAGGGAAGTCTAAGGGGCTGCAGAAATTTGTAATGTAATAACCAAGCTGACAGCATGGATGCAGATAATGATCTTTTATTCAAATAGCCAATTTATTGCGGCAACCCTGGGGTCTTGTTTTCATCCAAGAAAGATTCACTTTTTTGTAGAATTATATCCATCCAGGCCATTTATTTTATATAAAATATACATTGTCAGTAAGCAGGGTGAAGGCTGGTGTCCTAAATATTTAAGCAAATATTCTCATTTAGGAGCCTCCAGCATTTGATGTTGGCTGTGGCAATAATTTTCATTGAAGCTGTGTTTGCTATTTAGACCAAAATATATTGTTTTAGGAAAAGGAGATATATGACAAAAAATATGCATATATACTGTAAATCACCAATCAACAGGCATTATAATGTAGCTAGCAGTGACCTTTCAATTGCAGTCTTCAGTCTTTTCAATCAATAAATGTACAACTGGTTAGTGTAATCCACATGAATATTTATATACCTAATTGAGACTTTATTATGCACCCAGTATTAAATTTTAAAAGTGTCACCAGTTAGTGACATGACTCAGCTGACACACTAACACAATGTTAATAATAAAAAATGAGGTATAATAGGTGATGCTGAGGTGGTTTATATTTTTTTATAAACAAGAAGTAAAAAATGTTTTTTGTGCTTGGCCTGCCACCTTACTCCTGTTTCTGTTCCGTTACAACAACCCATTCTGTTTATTTGCCAAATCTAGGTAATGATGTTCTGTTTTGAATTTGTCTGGATTTTTGAATCTGTCTGGATTGGATTTCTTTTGTGACTGTGGTGACATACCACAGGTATCCATAAATCAGAGTTGGAGCACCAACTGGCTGACCCTGTTAAATGGATAAACAAAAACAGAAAATTAGTGCATGACAGCACAATGCAAATGCCAGCTACAGTACTCCGAAATAGTTTCCGGTCAGGAAAATGGAAAGGATTGTTTAGAGTGCTGAGATCCAGGTCCAAAATGAGACCCCTCTTTCAGGAACCATCTGGTATTATAGAGCTTCAACCGGAAGGGGTGGGACTTTCTCTGGGTGCCATTTGCAGGGTTAGGAGCTCTCCCTGGGTGTCTTCTCAAAGCTGTGGGTGGAAGAGAAGAAACTACATTAGCGCCCCCTCTCATCTCAGAGTGGCATTGCTTACCTCAGCTGAGCCAGAAAGGTGATCCCCAGGCACACACTTGTGACATTTTTTCTCTTTGTCTAGTGTTTTTTTTAACACCTCTGCTTTTTGAATATCATCTTTTTCACTCCTCATGGCTCCCTCTAATTCTGACTCCCTAACGTTCAAAGCAATGAGCTGGTGCGGGTGTGTTTGACCATTTGTTGCATAATTATTTCTTTGTTTATAGATTTTTAAAGTTGTTTCCCTTTGATGGATGTAAGCAACACAGGATCAGTACACATACAAGTCCTGTCTCCTTTTCTCTTCACTCTGTACACCTCAGTCTATAAGTAGTAATAAGCAGAAATTTTCAGATGTCTCTACACTTGTGGGGTGTATTGATAAGGAGAAGTTTGTATAAGAGTCAGGTGGAGAACTTTGCTTCTTTCTGCAGAACAAATTGTCTGCTACTTAATACCAGCAAACCCACGGAACTGGTTATTGACTTTCACTGCACCAAACAGCCTCCTTGTCTAGCCACTATTCATTGAGTGGATGTAGAGGTGTGCACACCAACAATGAAAGGTCGGACTGGTCTCGTAACAAAGATGAAAAATATAAGAAAGTGTAGAGACTGTGTTCCTTTAATGGGGGTAGTGACATCTTTCACTTACAGTATTCTACAACTCTGTATTGGCCAGTGCAATTTTCTATGGTGTGGTGTGCTGGGCTGGTAACATCACTTTAAGGGAGGCCCACTGAATCAACAAATTAATTTAAAGGGCAGGCTCAGTTATTGGATGCATTCTGGATGCCATGGAGGTCATAGCAAACGAGAGAATCAAAATAAAACTGAGTGCCACAATGAACAATGTTGCATATCCTCTATCTAACATACTAAAACTGAGTATGAGTACTTTCAACCAACAAATTATTCAGCAGAAGTGTGTTAAGAAACATTACTGGGGCTCCATTATGCCAACATCAATACATCTGCATAATGACTCACTGGCACGATGACTGTCAAATCATACATTTTTTGTCTTTTTAAATTTTTTTCCTTTTTAGTCATTCTGGTGTATGTTCAGACCATAGTGTGTTTGTGAGTATCTTTATTTAGACTGGAAATTCTCAGTCAGACAATAAAAACAGTACTCCCACTGTCTCTAAATGACTTAATATCTAAAATACACATATGCAAGCACACAAACAAAGATAAAAAAATTTCCTATTTGCAACTAAAGATTTGAACTGAGGCCACTCTCTTGTCCAACAAAGCTCATATCAAAAGTAAATAAACAATGCCTCAAAAAAGACCATAAACGAGGCTAGGGCTTTTGCTAGGCTGCCTAGAATAGGCCTCACCCCAGACAGCCAGACCTCCTGATTCCAAAGGCACACTTCAAGATT
Organism: Polypterus bichir lapradei; assembly: GCA_026402145.1. Classification (NCBI taxonomy): domain Eukaryota; kingdom Metazoa; phylum Chordata; class Cladistia; order Polypteriformes; family Polypteridae; genus Polypterus; species Polypterus bichir. Next base: position 116,024,979 of record JANRMT010028174.1, on the reverse strand, counting down.
AACAAGGCCCAACAAAGGGAGAACAGTCTCTTAACTCTTTCAGGGCTGATGTCGACTTTTGTCAAAAGGAGGAGTTGACGATGGTAATCAGCTGTAAACTGTGACAAAACCAACCGTTATGTTTTAGTTGGACTCTCATTGCTAGAAGGAAAGTTAGCTTCATTGGTTTAAACTGAGATTTCCTGCGCTCGTGTGAGTAGTAAGGTGCAAACAAGAGCAAAAATGGCACTGACATAATGGCAAGAGATCAAAGCAAATGCGTAAAGCAAAATACTCCGTTGGCAAAGTTTTGCCTATTATCACTGAACTGGACTATGACTTGCTGGACTCAGATTTTGATGCAAGAGATTAAAAATGAATGTGAGGTTCCAGCTTCAGCTGACTGGTCCCCAGCTAATCATGGTGCTGAACAGGTTCATGTAGCTGACATGCCTACACCAATGTTCATCAGGAGGACTACCACTTAACAATGATTAGAGGTAGAAACCAAACTGCAATGCACTGCGACAGTGACCGCTGCTGCTGCTGCCGCCCCAGCCACGGGAAGACAGCCTGGCAGCAAGCTTGCCGCACATTCTTGGCAAACTGGCAGCCACATAATGCAGCAACAGATGTTTTATGTTGATTTCTATGTGAAACCATTGCTTTTCAGAAACTATGTTTTTTGGAAAAAATATTCAGCCCTCAAAGAGTTAAAGCTCAGAATAACTTCAATGTCCCAAAAAACACAAAAAAAATGTCCTTCAAGGGACAGAATATAAACTTAAAATCCTTTGGCATAAGGACAGGGTAAATGATAATCTTTATTAGTAAAGCTATTTATTTTTAACTCATAAAAGAAGCACTAAATGGAGAAAAGGCAAAAAATAAGGCCAAATAATCTGCCTAAACGGGAACCCAGAGTTTACAAGTCCCAATACATAATGTAACAATCAACATAAATCAGAAGCAAAATCCAGAAACTAGAAAAACAATACCTACAATTAAGGCACTGAAGAACTATGATCACTGAACCACTAAAGGACCTCTTACCCAGCCTCAAATATATAGGCGGCATGTGGTCCTTCAGTGGAGACAACAGGGTGGCCCCGTCTCATGGGGTTCCAAACATAAAACACAGAAGCAAAGTAGAACATATAATACATAGATAGTAAATAAATAAACAGTACCGTCATAACAAAAATACACAATTATCATTGGAAGCATACTGTATAATAAACAAAGAAGACAGAAAACGAAAATGAACATACTGTACATCAGGAAAAACACCCTGGTAGAAAAATGACATAGCAAGAATACAAAAGCCTGGAGACTGAGTGCTGCAGACCACCGTCTTAAATAGTCTCCTTTGGCCTCATGTATAAATGGTGAGTATGCAACTGCATGAATTCCACTCGGCCATGCCACAGTCTACCTAACCTTCTCTTATCTGGGAAAAGAGCCTTGAGGCTCAGAAACAGTTTCATTCTAAGGGCTATAAACACACTCAATAAGTACATCAAGTGCTTCTAGTAGAACCGTTTGTACTTAGAATTACAATTACCTCACTGTAAACTTGCACTACAACAGTAATATTGAACAACCTGAGACATCTTGTGAATCATTTGCACTATCTGCACTATACGTGCATGCATATTTTACTTATGCTTTCATATTGTGTATTTTTCAGTTTTTTTATTATTATTTTATCATTTTATAGGAAAATAAGCTTATGGAGGATTTGCATATTGAATCTCATTGTACAATACAATGAAAATAAAGGAAATCAATTAAATTCAATAGAAAAGAGTGTGTATTTACAGATGATGATGACTGGCTTCTAAGTCAATTTAGATTTCCAAGAGCTATCCTTTGCGGGAGCGGTGTGCTGTTAGAATACTAGGATGTATACTTGATATCATTTTTATGATGAAATGTATCAAAGTATGTATATAACAACATTTTACAGACAAATTGTTAACTTCATTTAAATAATGTATACTGTTAATAATTAAACACGTGGGGGCACAGCGGTAGCTGGTGCCCTGTCCAGAGATTGTTCCTGCCTTGCGGTCTATGCTTGCTGGGACTGGCTTGAACCTGGATGGAGGGATACAGGGATGGATGGAATAATTTAACATGTATAATTAAGATTTTTCAATGTTCCTTAAAGATTTTGAAGAATAAGCATTCTAAGCTTACAGCTTGTTTTACATTTATTACAGATGCTTTTTGTGTGCTGGTTGGTTAGGTGGAGAAAAAAAATGGAAGGACATGAATTGGGGATTGGTATGTTTGACAGAGACAGTACTGCTGTAATAAATTATTCCATTATCCACTACCGCTGTGCCACCTTGCCCCTGATGATATCAAGTATACACCTTAGCATACTAAAATGTTCAGAGAGCTGTAATATCAAGAATATGATGTATTCTGTGTGGTGATCACTGCCTTTGCTCTCATGTCAGCATAAGAGAAAGCCCATTTAAGAAGCATGTAATGATCAACGACTGGGTCGGGGATCACATTAAATACAAAGCATTTAATGTGTTACTTTAGTTATAATGGGATTTAAGGAATTCTAGTAAATTAAACATCGATCTTAAAATGAAGTTTACAACGAGAGATTGAGATTAAAGTGGAAATTTTGAGATTAAAGTCAACCACTTCTTTTTAATTTCAGGAACTGTGTGACTTTCTGAACTTGAACTTTTGAGTGCCACTCCATCAGTTTCATTTTGTTGTTCATATCATTGCCTAAGCCACCAAATTGTTTTTCCATGCCTCCACTTCACTGAGTAGGGCCTCCACTTCACAATCGTTGAAGTTCTTTTTACACATGCTTTTAGCGTTGTCTTTTATTAAAACACTGAACAGAATGAGCTATTTATATTGATTTATATATTCAAATTTTCAAAATTCTGGAAGTCAGAGTGGGGGCTGTAGGCGCATGCAAGTGTGTGAAAATTCACAGTGATTGGAATTTATAATGGGGAAGTGCGTGGAACTTTGCTTATGCACAGTTTCATGCATCTAAATTTTTTTGTGAATACATACATTTCTGTTTTTGTCTGTATGCCATGTTTTAGTGTGAATTCTATGCACGTTGTTATACATGAGGCCCTATGTCTTCATTTGATGCCTGACACAGATGATAAACTATGTGAGTGGCAATGTACGTCATTTCCAACCATAGTAATCTGAAAATGGCAACAACACTCAGAAGAAATGGTAAACAAAATGGGATTACAAAAATGTAAACAAACTAATGATATATTTTAATAACTAGAAGAAAAGCATTAAAAAGTATAACATTATAACAGAAGTATACATATTTACACATTGTGAGTATTTTCTTACTAAATTGCGCTCTACTCACATCCTTTGCATTTGTACATAGTTAGCCTACATGGTGACTCTTTCTGCCATCTGAATCCAATTGGACTATGTTGGTGACATAGCTGAAACTATTAGGATTTTGAAAGTGCTAAATGTTTTGTGGTATTTTTTGTTTATTAGGGATTTTTGTTTGTTTGTTTTCTTTTTCTGCATTCACTGAATTTTGCATTAGTGACATCATGCTGTTTAGTAAGCATTATATTGCCGCTTCAGGGAATTCTGTATATCTTACATTGTTTATGCATCATAGGTTTAAGAACAAATATGTGCCCTAAATTAACTTGGTATGAAAATGTCAGAAATGGATAGTACTATATTTGCAATTCCTTCAGCACATTTCTTGTCTTTTTTATTCAAATGGAAAGTTGATGTTGATTTTTTTTTGAGGAAAATGGTACAGATGACTGAAGAATACTTTTAGGTATGCAGTTTTTATTAACAGTTTACAGGTATCTGTGTTGATTGGAAGCTTTTCCACGCTGCATTAACTTCCAGTTACCAGTCAAATACCCATTCAAATAAATATTAGCATACAGGCAGATGTTTCTTTGAGATTATTTTCACAAACAAAATAAGTGAAACCACAAAATGAACTGTACTAATAGAAATTCAATACAAACTAAAGTGTCAACACAGTAGATACAAAACTAATGATACTCTCAGGAAAAAAGTGATGGAAGAATCAAGTATACAGTATATATGAGTTGTAAGCTACATTTTTCATATAGGTCAGGTCAGGTTGGGGACCATGCACTTGAACAATGTGTTTTGCTGCACGCACCACACAACGAAAGAGCTCGGGATCCCAGTTGGCAACCCCAAGGCAGACACGCAGTCCAGTTCCACCCTCCAGAAATGACCATCTATCTGCAGCAGCCAAGTGTTACATGGGCGTCCCCTTGACCTGCTTCAGCCACACGGGTGCTCAACAATGAGGACCATGCAAGCCTGATCTCCCTCAGGGAATCACGCCACGTGGCCGTAGTGTCGTAACTGATGCTCCCTTACATTGCAGGTAATGTGCCTTATTACAATATAATTGCAATATAATTGAATGAAAACTGTAAATGCTAAATCAGTTATGTTGTTACAGTTATTAATTTACGGACTGTAAAAATATGTAAATTCGCGTTAATGTTAATCCCAACAAATTTGGAAGTCTTCCAGAAGACAACGAGCAGAAAAGAAAATCTGTTTTTTTATCTCATCTAATAGCCACTAATCACTTAACTGTTTACAATCTCTTATATATATTTCTCTTCTGGTTCGTCCTGCTTCCACTTCAAAACCAGTCCCGCCCACACACAGCCGACACGGCATTTCTCGATTCCTATTCATCCTCTTCCAAACCCTTCTCCACGCTACCTGCAGCTCCTCTTCAAAACTGGTCCCGCCCACACGCAGCCAACACAGCATTTCTCGATTCCTATTCGTCGTCTTCCATGTCTTGCACTATACTGGCCTGCTGAGCGTAATACATCCAACAAGTACTCGAGGTGCTGCCACAACGGTAAAGTAGCTTTACCACCTTTGCGGGAGCAACCTGTGTCTTTACAACAACTTCTTACACAGCAAACATCAGAAGCTAAAAAGTATCGTAAACACATACGAGAATACAACTCTTCTCTAGCGTTTGCTTCCATGGGTGCACAGATAACTCAACCTCTTGGCCACGTACCATAGTGTTTTAAAATACACGGGCAAATTTATCACCAAATCTCTCCACTATATGCTAACACTTCTACCTCTCCAGGATATGGACAGTTGTATGTTTTTGACACAGCGCAAGCTACTGAAATATGCTTACAAAATAAAGCAAACTCTGCATGCGGCAAAAATGTACTTCTCCAGCTAGATTCCATGCTCAGAACCATCAACCCCTTCGCTAAATCATACAAACACATGCATGAAATCGCCCAGTCCAATCCAACAGCATCTGTATGAATGATTTTCAAGGAAAACCATAGGCAGGATTTACGACGATACAATGCCCCGACATGTCACACCAATGTTCCAGCAATTTTCGTTGGAGAAGATGGCAAAACGCCTGCTGAAAGGGACATTTGCATCTATCCCATAGGCAACTCCTGTAAACAGACTTTTACGCTTAATATGAATTGCGATCCTATGGTTTACCCTCTTTTATTCCCTTACGGAGACATTGGCTGACACAAAGATTTACAAAATATTCCCGATAAAAGAATAAGCAAATAAGGCTTACTCAATGCTAATTTTACGCGTACAAGTTAGCAGTGAGGAATACATTTAGTATTTTGCACTCCAGCGGCAAACTATTCCAACGGTACGTCGTAGATACGTATGTTAAAACAGAGGGCGTGTCTACTATCTCATTTAAATCAACAAGATCTGGGCGTGGGACTATCAGACGCACTACAAGCAAACGCTGAAAATAACAACGTACGTGTAGGCAAAATGATCATTTTACCATCCACATTTCCAGAAACTCCAAGATACAAGCAACAAAACTATCAGGATGCCATGGCCATAGTACATAAATTCGGAAAGCCTGATTTATTTATCACTTTCACATGTAGTCCTGCTTGTCCAGAAATTCTACACGCACACTGCGTCTTTCAAGAAGTATTTATTTCTTCTTTATTTCTGAATTCCTTTATCACCGTTTTCCGCTCCTATTCTTACACCGCCGTATGCTACGGCGGGCGTCGGCTAGTATATATTATTCTGTTAACAGGTACAGAAAACAGAAATTTCAAGATTTTTTCTCATGACATTTGTTTTCCAATGGTGTTCTTTTGGCTTTTATTACTGAAGAGTGTAAGTGATTAACATCAAAAAGAAGGCAAGCTAAGAATTGCAGGTTTCTTGGTTACTTTTCTAAAAGACCCAGACTTCCAATGAAGGTGCCACTCCCTACTAATTACAAACACATTTCTACAGAGCAAAGAAAGGCAATGCGCCAAGTAAACATTAATAGCATCAAGTACTGTATATAAACAGTCATGATATCAGAAAAATAAATTGGATTCAGTATATTAGCTGGAGCTTACCCTTTGTTTTTAATGTGAATATTCTTACTTTGAATAGTTATATTGGAAAATTATATATTGAAAAATATGAATACCCACAGGTACTGTTATGGTATTGCTGTATTAAGGTTTGTGATAGATGTGGATGGACTGGCATCTCATCTGGCATGTGTGGAGCCGACCCGGACACAGACAGGCGGACATGTTGTTTTTCACCACCACACGTTTTATTTACAATATTTACAGATAATAATGGTCACTCAGACCCAGAATAAAGTGCACAAACCCCAAACAAACAGTCCTGGCCACTCAAATGCCTTTCTTCGGGCCGCCTCCACTCTCCTCTCTTGCCTCGTCCTCTTCCACCCGACTCTAGCCCTGAATGAATGGAGACGGCCCCTTTTATAGAGTCCCCGGATGACGACCAGGTGTTCCCGGCATTCCTCCTCTGGCCACGCCCCAGCGTGGCGGAAGTGCCGGCTGTCCTCCCGGCAGCTCTCCGGGTGCCGTCCTAAATCTTCCCCCCAGCACTTCCTGGTGTGGCGGAAGTGCTGGGGTAACAGGTCCCCAAGGCATTGGGGCGCCTCCTGGCGGTGACCACGGGCCCCTACAGGGTGGAGCTTCCATGCCCTGTACCCGTGGCCCCCAGAGCAACCAGGAAGGCGGCCCCCATGTGATCCAGGGTGGGCGTAGACCCAAATCCGGTCCCTCATGGCGTCCCGGCCGGGTCGTTGCCCCTGGCATCCCTGACACATGTAACAGAAGAACAGCGAGAGAGTTCCCAGAGTACCTGAGTGGCAGCATTCTTCTAGTGTAGTTTCTGCGAAAACACCTATGAGGCAGCATATCTGTTCTGCAGACAACTCTACTGGGGACCTTGGGTGCAATTGGAGAGAGATGCTGTCAGGTAGAAGTTCCTCCTGACCCAGAAGTGCTTCCTGGCCATGGTGTTGATGTGCTGGAAGTACTCCCAGGTCCAGCTTAAAAAGGATCCTTCCATCTCACTCGGGTGAGTCAAAGTCAGGAAAAAGGAGGACAAAACTTTTCTGGAGAGACAGAGAAGTAAACGGAAGGAGAAGAATTGAGCTTCTTGGTTTACAATATGTTTAAAGACATCACTTTGGAAGTACTTCCAGCTATAACAAAGGTATTGTGCCTTAATAAAATGATCTTTTTGATCCAGAGCCTAAATTGTGGTCGGTTGTGTCTGGGGTTTGGGATGTGAAACTCTCTGTGCAGGCCACAGGTTTCACACTGAAAAAATACAGTAAGGTCTTGGCTTACCTAATTGTCTGTGTTACTATTAGAATCTGAACGTTAAGATGGTGAAATGAATCAAAAATCTGTTAATCTACAGCCTGAAAAAAAGGTCTAATAGTTTTTCTTAACTCTGGGTACTAAAATACATTCAGTAAAGTTCAAGTATTAGTACAGATGACACCTTAAATTAGAAATGCTTTATGGTTAATCACACTATTACAAATCAACCACCCTCTGTAAAATAACTCTTTAACATGTGGTACATGGCTGAAATCTGGACCTTCAAAAAAAAAATATTGTCATCTTTTGAAGAGCTTTATATTAAAAATAATCTTTTGAAGAGCTTTGTATTAAAAATAATCTGTCACAAAAACATTTCAGTACATAGAATTCTAATACTTTATTACACATTTTGTTGAACTACTACATGAATCCAAAGTTGCATAACTGATAAAAAAAATTAAGTCAAAACTACATCAGAGTTTGCATAAAAATACACTCTTGTATATTGTTGTCTGAAACTGTACAGGGAACAAGACCTCAGAATTAGATATTTAGATTTTAAACTCAAGTCAGCATTACATAAAATACACTGTTCTTCAGACTGCATCATAAACGGGCTAAGCCACCTTAATGAAAGGATAAGTATCTGTGATTCTGTCTATGTGGTTGCATCATCACTGTCATTCCAAAAAATGGAGTATCACAAACATTTTAGTAATACAATGCATTGTATTGTCATTCCAATAGATGGTACATCATAAACATTAACACTGCTTTTACAAATCCCATACCAGATGGCACATAGCAGAGACACATGTATTGCATGGTACACTGCAAATGTTAACATTGAGGTTAGAGCTGATTATTTAGATTTCAGCCCATCTTAGATGGGTAGCACAGCTAGTTCAGTTGAAAATACAGTAGTATATTATACATATCCTTGTGATTTAAATTTAAAGAATGCTTGATTGCATAACATGGTCATTGTTAATTTTTGTGTTTTAAGAAACTTGGTAAAATATTTTTAAATAAAATAAAAATAAAATTTGTGTTTGGCCATCTAGAAGTTAAAAGTAACAAAAAACAGCTACAGTAAGTAGTAGGTATTCAACACGTATATTGCTTTGCCATATAATTAGAAACTGAGAATATTAAATGACCATCATCCCCTTAGATGAGTACATTACTGGATTAATTGATGCATGCTATTAAAATTTATAGTGGGTCATTTAGGGTAGCCTGTTAGATATTTGGGATTTAGGCTATCCGAGCGCAGGGTTGGATCAGCCTGATTACAACCTCAAAGGTATTCATACCTGCCTATGAGTGTTTAGATTATTTTTCTCCTTGGCTAATTTCTATAGGTCTGTTATTTAATATTTCATTATCTCTCCTACCCTTTAGGGCTATCTAATCCTTAGTTTTAAAGCATAAAATAAGTATTTAATTGATATTGCCATGCTTTAATTGGCTTTTTCTGCTTTGTTCTATTATGTGAGAGTACTATGCATATTTTTTTCCACAACGATCAGTGGAAAAGTAAAATTAAATAGGAACTGATTGATTAATCAGCCCAGCAAGATATTAACTAATGAAGATAAGCCCCAGTTTGGCTTCTTATAACTTGAGTACTGAATTAAAAAAGGCAGAAATTTGCAGTGGCGAATAATCTTTAACCAGCTGATTTCTTGAAACATAAAATCGCACCAGCACAGTATTGTCTGCTGGAATGAGCTCAATGCTAATTACTTTCACCGACAGAAATAATCATTTTAATGAGTGCACACAGGACGCTTAACATTGCTGTCTAAATGTGTAATGTGCCCTTTTCTGATAAATGCTCTTTCATAGTGGCTTACATTTTATATAACAATGAGGCAGACATTAGCTTCTTGAAATATAAATATCTTTGCACTGACCACCAACAAATATTTACTGTCTCAAACCCAACAATGTGGTTTATCTTATTTTACTTATTATGAAAAGTAATATATACTTTTGCCATATTTTATATCTAAGTAAATCAAATAAATCTTTTTTAGATAAAGTCTATTCAAACTTAGTCATATTCACTTGTTTAAAAATAGTGAGATAAGGAAAGATGAATGATTTTCTATACAATGTTTTGGCAAAATGAATAAAGATATGAAATATTAGAAAATTAAAGTCTCTGCATACATAATAAGAAGTCTTGTATATTCAGTCCTGCTGATCACCTCAGATGCTACGAGAAACAGGACAGGTGAGACACATTGGCTCACCACTTCAAAAATATGTTGAAGAAACAACTTATCTGTAAATATCACAAGTAACACCATATATTGGCCAGACATTATGAGAATGTTTTCTTACGAATTACAGCACATTGACTAACCAATAAAAGCAGCATTCAGCAGCAAAAGTAATCTGTGAACACAGTTCATGTTCTATTGTAATATCAGAAAATGTGTTATAAATAACTTTTGATGACTTTCAAAACCAAATAAAATATGGATAAAGCTATTTGAAATTTGGAATTAAGGCCCAACATATACTAATTAGATGCATTCAACATTTGTAAATAAATGCATTGTAGCAGGGCAGAAGTTATTTACAAAGTAGAACTCTTGGTTCAGATCAGCTTAAAGTTCACCCATTACTGCAGAAAAACGTTATTAATGTTCATGGAATGTGTTTTGTTTGCTGTTAGTATTTTAAGATGAAGGCCAAACAAACTGAAAACAAACCACTCAAAAAATGAAAGGATCAATTTGAAAACACATCAGATCTCAATGAAAAAAAATCATGCTGGATATTTGGATATGTATACTGATTTGGACTGTGTTAGGAATGAAAGGATGCCACATCGTTTGATGGAAATGAAAATGATCAACCTACATCCTTCTTCTTTTCATTGCGAGGAGAACTCTTACTTCCACTCCAGACCCAGTTACAAACACCCTGAATGAGTTTAGGGAGGCGGTAACAGGCCAGCCTTCAGAAGCACCTCTGGTATCACACAATCCCAATGGAAAATACTTCCAGACTGAGGCTAACTCTATGTCCTGGGGTAGGGTTGCCAGATTAGAAAATTAAAAATACGGGACACACTTAAAATCTCTCTCTATATTACTATATACAGTATATAAATTTATACATGCCCCCTACACACCCAGACCAATATATTATATAAAAATAGAGACATAAGTTAAAAACATAAAGCCAAGATTTTAATGGGTTATCAGGAAAACAAAAGTAAAATCATTTGAAAATTATTTAATACAAGCTAAAAAAAATTCTGTAAAAGTGAAATCATTTGAAAATATTTATTTAATACAGACAACAGAGAGGGTCCTCCCTGCGTGGAGTTTGCATGTTCTCCCCGTGTCTGCGTGGGTTTCCTCCAGGTGCTCTGGTTTTCTCCCACAGTTCAAAGACATGCAGGTTAGGTGAACTGGCGATCCTAAATTGTCCCTAGTGTGTGCTTTGTGTGTGTGTGTGTGTGCCCTGCGGTGGGCTTGCGCCCTGCCCGGGGTTTGTTTCCTGCCTTGTGCCCTGTGCTGGCTGGGATTGGCTCTGGCGGACAGCCGTGGTCCTGTGGCTAGGATGTAGTGGGTTGGATAATGGATGGATGGATGAATGGATGGCAGGCAGTTAGAAAAAAAGTGGGCTGTGGCAGGTAGTAGCAACACACCTTGTTGACACTGTATGTTGCAATGCTAATACAGAACTGCACAGCAGCACGGCTGGAGAGAAAAACAGTAACAGTGTCGCTGTCCTCAGCCAACCATAGCAACTGAACAAGCTGCAAACAGGCAGCAAACACTAGTTTCCTCGTTACATTTGGGTTATTTTCATCAAGTGAATCTGAGAAAAGAAAGTATAATTACTAATAAACTGTGTGCAGTGTTGGTCTCCAGGCTACAAAAAGGACATAGCAACACTAGAAAAGGTCCAGAGAAGAGCGACTAGGCTGATTCCAGGGCTACAGGGGCTGAATTATGAGGAAAGATTAAAAGAGCTGAGCCTATACAGTTTAAGCAAAAGAAGACTAAGAGGTGACATGATTGAAGTGTTTAAAATTATAAAGGGAATTAGTACAGTGGATCGAGACTTGTATTTTAAAATGAGTTCATCAAGAACACGGGCACACAGTTGGAAACTTGTTAAGGATAAATTTCGCACAAACATTAGGAAGTTTTTCTTTACACAAAGAACGATAGACACTTGGAATAAGCTACCAAATAGTGTGGTAGACAGTATGACGTTAGGGACTTTCAAAACTCGACTTGATGTTTTCTTGGTGGAAACAAGTGGATAGGACTGGCAAGCTTTGTTGGGCTGAATAGCCTGTTCTCGTCTAGAGTGTTCTAATATTCTAATGTTCTAATAAAGTTACACCTAAGTACCGTAAGAAGGTAGTAAAAACATATTTGTATTACAAAATTTGAAAATGAACTAAATACAGGACATTTGGGTGTCCCTGAAAGGTTAGTACGGGACAGGGGACAAAATTATCAAATATGGGACATGTCCCATATATAAGGGATGTCTGGCAACCCTATCCTGGGGGAAAAATCACAGCAACTACATTTCCCAGGATCCACTGTGAATTTGCCTGGAAGTAGTATATCTACTGCCAACAAGGAAACAAAAAACCTTGACAATCTCTAGGACTGGGCAAACACTTGGGAAAAAAGAATTTAGTGCAAAGAAACATTAATTATAAATACAAGACGGGGACACAAGCTTACAGGAAACAACTTCTGTAAAAAGGAGGGGTAAATTTTGATCAAACATTTTCATCATCTAAGTAAAGTGCTGAAGCAGTTAAAAAGGCAAATAATATATTAAGCTTTATTGTGAAAACTTTATAAAGTAACTCAAGGGCTGTTATGCTCAGACTATATAATGCATTAGTCAGACTGCATATTGAGTATTATGTGCAGTCCTGGTCAAAAAAGACATAACATCACCTGACACTGTGCAGAAGACATCAACCATGTGCATCCCAGTACTAAAGGGCATGGCCTATTCTGAAAAGTTTAGGGAGATAAATCTTTTTAGTCTTGAGCAGAGGAGATGACGTAGGGACTTATTTAAAGTCTTTGATAAGGACTGATAAAGTACATCCAACAAAATTCTTTCAACTTATTAGCAAATCACACATACAGTACAAGTACACCAGTGGAATTTAAAGGGAAATGCACTTACAGTAACTTTGAAGCCAGTAAACACTTCTTCAAGCAAAGTGTTGTGGGAAACTATCAAGTCATGCAACTGAAACAGAAAACTTGATAACTATTAAAAAGTATTCTTTGTCAAAAATCTCAAGTTCTTACTGTATAATAAAAATAAAGTGTGTCTTTCGATTGTCCAATTTTGTTTGAACATTTTGGAGACCTGTTTTGTTAAGTATTTGCAGTATAGGTGTCATTACTGTTTAAAACATGTTGCTACAATAATTAGCAAAACCCACAAATCATTGTATTTGCCTTGATACTGTTGATACTCAGGGTTGAGATTAGGCTTAGGGTTAGGTTTAGGTGTTGTTATATGAATTTTATTGGGTTTATAAATCACATTATAATTTGTAAAGCAAAAATGCAAATAATACAACTTTGCAAGCGTTACACGTAATATAAAATAAAATTAAGTCAATAGACCTACCACCTCTAAAGAAAGGCAGTGCTTTACTTCAGCAATCCCAGGAGTTCATGAAATCCTTATCAATGAGCCATTTCACAAGGCTAAAAGGGAGGTTGGCATCAGTGCTTCACAATAGGTATCTGGCTCCATAGGCCAGTCCTGACACACTCATCCTCATCCTAACACCCTGATTTCTATGGACTGTCACACACGTGTCCATGGGAGGCAGCTGAAGGGCTCACAAAGGCATAATTCCATGCCAGACCAGGGGGTGGAAGGGTGCAGTAATCCTCCCTCTTTTTCATCAGCAGACCAACCACGGGAAATTTTACCCGGACTCGAGGACGCCACTTCCAGTTTTAGGACTAATGATGACACTTCCGGTCTCGATGACATCACTTCCCCTACCCAGCATTAAAAACACCATCTTTGCCTATTATGTTTGTTCTGTTGTTGAGACCTGTTCTGTGGAACCAACCTTTCAATTTTGGCAGCCTCATTCAAGTATACGGGCAGCTGCCCCCAAACCTCTTCCTGTGTCTGTCCTATCATAACACAGAGTAAAAACACAGCTGTTTCTTTTATGCATAAGGTAACTACACACCATTGGTAACAGTGGATTCCACAAGAAAATTAGCATACAAACCATCTATTTAGAGAGATCACAACTTTCTTTCAACAGATAACATGCAACAACATCCAGGAATCCTAATTTTATGATCTGCAGGACTTACACGTTATTCAGTAGTAGCATGACCATTTTATTTCACGTAGCTCAAGAAGAATAAAGAACAAGTATGAAATCTCCTGTATGAAATTTACAAAGCTTACTTTTCTTATCATATGAGCATTTTTATTTGCTTGTTCATTTTGTAAATATTCCCTTGCAAATTGACAATAATTTGGATGTTTCCTGAAAGTTCTCAATTTGAGATCATTTTGGGTTTATGATCATCAAGTAAACTTTGTTACCAGTCCCCTTTCAAGAGGTCTAGAAGCTCTCAAAGCAGCTGGCCAAAAAATAACTTAAGTGGATTAAGACTTTTAGAAGCCTGTGGAGATTCATGCACTGCATACACAGAAAAATATGAAACCTTGCACTAGGACTTTTTTGATGATGATAAATGCTAGTAGTTTATTTCTTAATAAAGAGTGCAGTACTCAACTCTTCCCTCAGTGTAAAAGTTAAAGGTGTACCTTGATCAGTCAGATTTTCCCAGGCAATCCCCATGTGAGTGATAATCTTAGGGCTTTCTTAAGGTTGCCGGAGTTTGCCCTGTTCAGAGTGAGGCTTCCCAGAATACTTAGTGACCCAGGCTATAATTACTAAAATGTATTCAACACCTTTCTTAGTTTTTGACCAACAAAATTCATACCCACCATCTCAAAAGGGACATCAATAATATTCATTGTAATAAGAGAGTCAGAGCAATGAAAAAAGCAGGAAAATAGTCAGTAATTTGGACTCATTTTGCAAAACCATCTTTAGCACTTCAGCTCTCTAGTTTTATTAGTTTCCATGTGTTCCAAAAGAATATGTTAATGAGACAGGTATAAAACAGGCTACCTCCGTGCTCCAAATATTCATCAGTGATGAGATCTGATACAATGAAATACAAAGCACTTCTTAAAAAAACTGAATAGCCATTAAAGCACGCTTACAGTTCCATAAAAAGTTTTCACCTCTTGGACATTTTTACATTTTATTGTTAAACAAAATTGAATCACAATGGTTTTAATTTGTCTTGACCAACTGAAAAAGACGTTGAAGCGAAAACAGATCTCTGCAAAATCATCTAAATTAAGTTCAGATATAAAACAGAAAATAATTGATTGCATAAGGATTTGCCGTCTTTATGTCAGTATTTAGTAGTTTCACCTTTGGCAGCCATGACAGTGTTGAGTCTGTCTGCACAGGTCTCTCTCTCACTCTATCTCACTTTGCAAATCTGAATGTTGCTATTTTTCCTCATTCTTCTTTGCAAAGCTGTTCAAACTCTGCCAGGCTGCAAGGGGATTGTGAGTGTAAATCCTTTTTCAAGTTCCGCCAGAAATCCTCAATTGGGACTTTAACATTGTTACTTTTAAGCCATTCTTGTGGAATCTTTGGCTTTATAGGTGAGGTTGTTGTCTTGCTGAAAAACTGCATCATGGTTTCCCTGAACACACTCTTAGATGTTGTAGAAAAGAACATGATGACAAAATTGGATGCCATCATGAAAAATCCCCTCCATCCTCTCCAGAAGGCACTCTCTTCAAGCAATTTTAGCCACTGGTTCATTCCTCTGTAGTATGCCAAGCGGCACCTCTGGGGGTCTTTGCTGATCCCTGCTACCAGGCAATTCCAAGCTTCCTCCCAAAGTCCCATCTAAATGCTTATACTCTTTAAGTTCATTTTGCAGTTTCTGCAGAATCTTCATTTATTTCTGTGGTGGGCTGGTGCCCTGCCTGGGGTTTGTTTCCTGCTTTGCGCCCTGTGTTGGCTGGGATTGGCTCCAGCAGACCCTCATGACCCTGTAGTTCGGATATAGCGGGTTGGATAATGGATGGATGTACATTTATTTATACTTCTATTGATTGATTGTATTATTTTCCTGTGATTTCATATCTTTGTTTATTTATGCTTCAACTGATGTAAGCATCTAAATTTCCCCTTGGAATTAAGAAAGTTTGCCTAATCTAATCTATATTTTGCTGCACCCATTTTACCTTCACATACCTTTCAGTGTCTGCTGCAGAGAAGCAGTCCCACAGAATGATACTGCCACCACCATGCTTCATGGTGGGCATGGTGTGCTATCAATAATGTGCAGGGGTAAGTGGTGTTTAGTCTGATGGCCACAAAACTCGATTCTGTTCTTATCAAACCATGCAACCTTCTTCCGGCTGGCTTCAGAGTCTCCCATGTTCCTTCTAAAAAGCTCTAGCTGAGATATCATGTGAGTGTTTTCGCTTTGCCACTCTCATATAAAGCTGTGACTAGTAAAGAACCTGGGCAGCAGTGTTTGCCTGCACAATCTCTCCAATGTCAACTGCTGTAGCTTGTAACTCCTTCAGGTCTCTTGATGGCCTCCATCACTCGTCTTTATCTTGCTGATCACTCAGCTGTTGTGGACATCCAGTTCAAGACGGATTTATAGCTTTACCATAGTCTTTCCAATTCTTAATGATTGATTTAACTCAACTCCAAGAGAAATTTAGTGACTTGGATATCTTCTTGTCTCCATCCCCTGACTTATGCTTTTTCACAGAGTTGCTTAGAGTGTTCTTGTATTGTCATTGTGTAGGTTCATTCACCATATTGACTCACTACAAGCTGGA
Source organism: Polypterus bichir lapradei (assembly GCA_026402145.1). NCBI lineage: Eukaryota > Metazoa > Chordata > Cladistia > Polypteriformes > Polypteridae > Polypterus > Polypterus bichir. The sequence continues at coordinate 116,008,381 of JANRMT010028174.1, read as the reverse complement.
CCTTCCACATACAGATGGACAATCCTTCAATCAGTTGAAACTGGTGACCTCCATTTATTATGTAACTTCTAACCTCAATTGGCTGCACCAGTGATGGTTTAGGTGTGTGATACTAAAATAGGTGAATACAAGTACTAATATGATCAATTATTTTGTGTTTTACATTTGTAATTAATTTAAAACACTTTGCTGTAATCTCTTTTCACGTTGACAATAAAGATTTGTCTGTTGATCACTGCCAAAATAAAAAAAAAAATAACCTTATATAATGTTCTATAGCAATAAAATGCGAAAACTTCCAAAGGGGTGATTACTTCTTACATGTTTTGTAAACAATTATACCAAATCTCATCTTGTCAGTTTCTTAGACTGAAAATATTTTGACTTCAGTCTTTTGCGTAATTTATAATTCATACCCCATGATTCTGGATCAAGCCTTGTAGCACTCTTTTGGACCTTTTCTAGTGCAGTGTTCTTTTTTGTATTACAACTGAGGCCTGAAAGCTTTAGTGTAAGCTTTCCTCACATTAACCTTATCATAATATTCACCATTTTAACTGATGTAGCACATACTGCCTAATGGTGAAGGGTTAGGTGTGCATTAGAACTCTGTAGAATTTTCAGAATTGTTGGTAACAGCTGCAGCCCTCAGACATTTATTAATTTATTTATTAATCTGGCCAATTTATTGTCATGAGTAATTTTTTACATTTTTATTTGTCTACATTATGTATACAAATTAAAAACATCAATGGACCTTGCACTGATCCCTTTGGCAACCAAAGTTTGCAGAGTACTGTACTGACTAACAGTTACATTAACTAAATTGAACAGCAATTTTTGGGACCATTATTAAATCATGTTGCACAATCAGCTAGCTTTCAGGCATTTTACAGGTAATCACAATCCATAGTCATTTCTGATGGCTGTCTAGGTGTGAAGGTTTCTTTCAAAAGCAAAGAATGTGTCATTCTAATCAAGAGTTTTTCGAATGAGGTAACAAACTATAAAAAAAGTTTTCTGGGTAATTAAAGCTCTTTTTAACTGTGATAAATTGTGACATTTACCTGAATTTAAATCTTTATTTTATTTCACTGCTGCTTCTCATAGTTGAGGATCTATTTCTGAAGCAACAATTGGGGATTTTAAATTCTTTATTAGCCTGTTAAAAGAGTTCAGTGTTGGTAAATAGTTATTAGTTTTACATTGAAAACATAGATGCTACTTGTATGACATGAGTATATTTGTAGAAGTATCACTCAAAGTTAAAGTATTGATGTGTCAATAGAACACAAATACATCATAAGTCAGTATATACACACAGACGGTTATCCTCTCATTAAGGCAGATGATGGTCTGAACTGTAACGGCCGATTTATACTTCACGCTCAGAACACATACACGCCCACATCATGGCTGCTACGTGTTCCCAACGTTCATTTCACGCGTCTCTGAGCAGGTCCTCAGAAATTAACGCGACGCGTGCGCAAGATGCAGTACCAGCAAAAAGTCGGGGGGCGCAGTGTGCTAAAAGTCGGAACGTGACATCAGAGTCTCTGTTTACTATCTACATGTGACAGCAAGCCTCTATGGAGATCCTTCGGGGATCGATGTGCGTGCTTTGCTGTTTAATGAGTGGTTCAAAGTGGTGAAGCAAAATGCCGACATACAGATGCATTCGTCGTGCTTTTATATTCAAGCGTCGCATATTCCCAATCGTAATGACACGATACATTTTAAAAGTCTCACATACCATCTTTTGTGCCGTCCTTTTTTTTTTTTTTGCAACTTCACAACAGCAACATAATATATAGCGCTGTATTTGAACCCACTGAGAAAAAAATAAAGGACACGGTGAAAACGTGTATTTTGTGATTAAAGTGGAAATTTCGGCTTTAATCTCGAAATGTCCACTTTAACCTCGCAGTTTACTTTATCATTAAAGCAGACCATCGTAAACGTCAATCCCAATTTTTAATCGCTACGAGCTTCTTGGACAAGACAGCAGCGGCAAGCAGCAGTAGATCACCACACAGAACAAATTAAATGTATGGTATTCCAATTCTCTGCACATTTAGAATCTTTAGATTTATACTTGATATCACTTTCATGATGAAATGCATTAAAGTGTGTATATTACATTTTACATATAATTTTGTTTAAATAATGAATACTGTTAATAATTACACACATGGGGTAATAATTACATGGGGGTGACACGGTGGCGGAGTGGTAGCACTGCTGTCTCGCAGGGAGTTATGTTGCTGGTATTTCCTGCTTGTATTCCACACTGTGCTCCGGTTTCCTTTCAAAGATATGCAGATTTGGGGATTTGACCCTAGTGTATGTGTGTGCTTGTATTCACCTTGCGATGAGCTGAGGCCTTGTCCGGGGATTGTTTCTCAGTCGTGCCCAATGCTTGCTGGAATGGACACATCCCTGGATTTATGGATTTAATCAATAATCATCCTTTTCAGAGATATTGCGGTAAGGTGACATCGGAATTTAATAGGTGTTCTAGGCAATTCACAACACAGAGAAGCCGAACCTGTTCTCACCGTGATAATATCTCGCACTGCCACCTGGTGGATTCCTCCAGATTTACGTAAAGTACGCGCGCAAGTATAAACACTACAACGCTTGCATAACAGGAGTGTCCGCTGCAGCATGCGTCGCGTCGCGTGAAGTATAACTCCAGCCTTACATTTGATCAAGAAATGCTGCTCAAAGTGTCTTTCATGATTTTTCATCAAAATATTGCCAAACAACACTGATCCACACAGATAATCTTACATAGTAAAAGTTTACACTTTTATTTCAAAAATCCTTGTGTAATAAAATTCTTTTAAACACAAACTCCAAAGGAATGCTCTTTTGATAAATACATGACCATACTCTATTCTACACCAGAAAGCTTAGTGAAGTCTGACACAAAGAAGAATTATACATAACTTATAATAAATTTAAAATTTTAATATTGCTACTCTTTGTTATAATACAGACTCTGAAATAAACCAGCATAAACTATTTTTGTAGTTTTTAGAAATATTTTTATAGAAATGTTTGTGAATGTGTCTCCTGTATTGTTATATACAGTAAGCTTTAGCCGTGACTCTCAAGAATGCCTGTATGTCTTCCAACCCAACAGCAGAGATGGACCCAACTCGAGTGATTCACCTCCATGTTGTTGGTAAATTAAATATAGTTAATATTCACAGGAGCAAATAGTAAAGAATCGACCTGAATGAGATTTCCATTGGACGACTAACCAAGCTGGAACAATTTGGTTGCCTTCTACATTAAAGTACCTTAGATATAGATTTGCTCAGAGTACAGTCAATGAAGCAAATGTTTTTGTGGATATAAACCAATCTGAAATATTTCCACACTCTATTTTATTTTTTATTCTGGTTTATTGGATGTGTTTAGTTAACAACAGGAGTCCTTCACAATGAAGCAATATGGCACAATGACATCATTTAACTACATAATCCACGTGATATCCAATTCATTATTATTGCTTTCTGCTCATTTACACTTTAGGTTGGTTTATTTTTCTAATATGTGTACATTATTTAATAATTTTTAAGACATGTAGGCAAGCTTATATAGAGAAAGTTAACAGCATTCACCTAAATGTGTAAGCTTAAACCCTGAATGTAACTTTAATTACTATCAGCTACTCTCAATTTGATAACTGAGGATGCCCAACCTGCCTAAGCTCCACCACTTTGGAGGCCAAACTTGAATTAATGAAAGCAGTGAGAAAAACTCCTGTGTGCTTTTTTCTTTTACTATTTCATGTATATGAGTCCCCAACTACACAACCAATTCAATTACGCAGTTCCAGATCTAAGCTGACATCTTGGCATGCTAACTCATCTTTTATTTTCTCAAACAAGCCATTTCTGTGCACAGCTGATAAAGCCTGCATGGCTCAGCTGTTGTCAGTTGAGAGAATTCAAAACTCAAATGAACTTTCAAAAATAGAATGAGACTCCCGGAACATTTTCAGAAAATGATTAGAAACAATAACCTTTCTTTTGGCTATATCATAAACTCTGCAAGACTATAGGAAAAAGTCAGACTAGTTATTTATTGCTCCAGAGAGAAACGGTGCATGCTAGTGATCCATCAATTCATAAATATAAAGTGGTGGTTTTTGATGTGGGCGTCCCCCTCCAAATCATTTTTAAAAATGCTACTTAAATTAATTAGGTAATGTGAAATAATCATAAAATAAATGTGTTTATTTGCACAATGTGCCTGGTGTCAGTGCATGTCAGATTCTATTAAAAACTGGTTCTGACTTGTTTTTTTGCTGGGTGAATACCTATATTTCCTAAGTCAAGGGCACCGGCCAAATGAGAGTCAATGTAAGTCCCTGATCTTTTTGCAAGCAGGTGACCTGAGGCTGCACTTTAATTGGTTGCTCCCACATTTATTGGCAGTGAATTAGTATAGTTTTAAGTTTTTCTAATCTAATGTGATTGGACAATTGTCGATGAACTATTTCATGTTCCTGTCCATAACTACAGAAGAGCAAGCGCGACTTTAGGAAGATGGCAACTTCAAATGGAACTTCAGAAATCAAAGAAAATTTGGTTATTTCTTTAATGAAAAACACCTTCATAAATCATTCACTTGAAGAAAAAAAGGAAATAAAGGAGCCTGGACTCATTCAAGTTTTTGTACTAATCACAGTCATGGGATTATTACTGTATGAGCATAAAATTACCCTACCCACCATGCACAAAGTTGAAAAAACTAAATAGTGCTCACAGCAATTAGCCCTGTGTGCCCTTTCCTAGTTTGTCTGTTGTCTGCTAAGTAAAGTGACTGCCATTAAGTAGTGGATTCTACCTGAAAATTGAGTACATACAGTACACTAATTGAGCAAATTTTAGGAACACTTGTACACCTATTTATCCATCCAGCCATTCATGCAGCAGCAGCATAATGCCTAAAATCATACTGATGCAGGTCAGGAGCTTCATTTAATTTTCACATGAAACACCAGAATGAGGAAAAATATGATCCCATTGATTTCCACCATGGCTTTATTGTTGTTGCCAGACAGGCTGGTTTGTATGCTTTTCTAACTGTTGACCTCCTGGGATTTTCACCCAGAACAAACTGAAAAAACATCAGACCTTGAGGATGGGTTACAACAGGAGAAGACCACATTGGGTTTCACTCCTGTCATCCAAGTACAGAAAACTGAAGCTACAGGGGACACAGACTCATCAAAACTAGATGGTTGATGACTAGAATAATTTAGCCTGGTCTGATGTAGGTGTACAGGTGGTAATTTGCCACCAACTGCATGAATCCATGTACCCAACCTGACTTAATAATATTAATAATAACAATAACAGCAACATTTATATAGTGCTTTTCTCGCTACTTAAAGCTCTTGTGTCAATGGTTCAGGCTAGTGGTGGTATAATAGTGAGGCAGAGTGTTCTTGGTACACTCTGAGCACATTAATACAAATCAATCATTGCTTGAATGCCATGGCTCATTTGACTATTGATGTTGACCATGTGCATCCCTTCATGGCCACAATTTACTTATCTTCAACAGGATGATGAAACATGTTACAAAGAAAACGTCATTGTAAACTGTTCAGTGTTCTTCAGTGGTCTTTCCAGTCACCGGATCTGAATCCAATAGGACACCTTTGGGATGTGGTAGAGCAGGAGATTCGCAGCATGAATGTGCTGCTGAAAAATCTGAAGAAATTTATGAGGCAATCATGACAACACGGACCAGAATCTTACAGGAAGTTTTCTTACATCTTGTGGAATCCATGTCACAAGGAACTTAGCCCATTTTCAGAGCAAAAGGATTTCCAACCCAATATTAGTATAGTATTCCTAATAATTTGCTAAGTGAATGTGATTGTTATGCATTTAGAATATAGAGCTGAAATATTTTGAAATAGGAGTTGGAAGATGAATCCTGTGAAGCTCTACAACCAAAAACTAATCCTATCTTTTACCAAAGCTAAATCAGACACCAAAGAGCATAGCCAAGTAAACTAAAGTGTGACGTCTGTAATTTGAAAAGACAAAATGAGCACCACACATAGTATTTTTACCCATTCTTGAATAACCAGGAAGTGCATTTTCCCTGACCTTTTTATCATTTATTCAGTGACATCACGGGTCATAACCTCCTGTTGTCCTACATTAAAAAATGGCTAGCAACAGTACACTAGTTACTGTAAGTCCAAAATGGTGGTGCCCACAAGAAACAAAATGTCATTGCAATAAGATAAATGTTTTTAAACTCATTTCAAAATTTTTTTTTGAAATAATTTTTAAAGAGGAGAATCAGATTTAGCACATGACAAAAAAATTAGAGCAAAAAAGAAATATCTAAAAAGATTCATGATAAGTCAGAAAAAAAGTTTAAAAGGAATCCAAATCATAACACCAAATCATGTAAGGAGTGGGATTGTGGATGATGGAGAGGGGGTGGCCACAGTGGGGTCTCTGGGCTGCTACTCCCTTTGATTGAGGCAACTCTGGGTTTGATAGTCTGCAAAGTCAATTGTACTCCTGCCATATAAGTGACACATTGTCATATAAAATGTAAAGAGACATTTTTATTTATTTGAAGTGAAAATAAATCACTATTCATTTTCATCTACAATAGGCTATACATCTGAAGCCATCAGTATGGACGAGCAAGCCTTTATCCTTCATGTTACTAAAGGGCAATGTTTTTTGTACAGTCTGGTGTGGTAAATAAAAAAATAAACATCTAAGAGCTGTTCAGAATATTAAATGCTGAGTTCCGTTGAATGTTTTCAAAGCATACTATTGTGCTTGTAATGTTATGCTAATTTGTTTGACTGAGTTGTATTGTTATAATGTTTTATTTAAGGTACTCGATTAAACTGTCAGGGTCAGGTTTTATTAAAAAATGACTGAAACATTATATATTTTATCAGTAGCATAGCTGATTTACAGGTCAGATTATGTTACAAAAACAAAACAATCGCCTTCAGTTAACAACGCATCTTTTCATTTGACCAATGCACGACCTCTGAAGTGGAATTAAAAAGTATGTTGAATCTTCCGCTAATGAGCGAATGGAGCATTTTGTGCTAAAGAAGACTCCTGATTTCAGGCCCCTTTACTTCAAATAAGGTGCACCATGACATCTAGTATACAGACAATGCTTTTCAGAGCTCTGCTCCTGGCATATTGTTGTCAGTTTTGAAAGTATAAAAATCCCCTGATGATTTTAAACACTGAATAAAGCTTTTGCAAACACTTTTTTTTTATTCACAATAGCTCATTGACATACAGGAGAGAGTATGCCGCTTTAGAAAACTGATTTTAATCTAGATTACTTTTTTTTTCCTAAGGATAGCACAGGAAATGATAATGATAATACCAGACTTGAATGGTAAATGCAATGCTGCAGAAAATAATTGCATTTTATTTTACAATAGAATATGTAGCAACTCTATTTGCGTAGTTACTTACTGTACATCTGCCAGTTATTCAACATGATACATTTACCAATATGTTTATATATGAAATGATATGCGTGAGTATCACTAAACTAGAAAATTGCTGCTTTGCCTAAGATTTAAAAACAGTAATGATTTCACAATAACTTAATATCCATTAAGTTAACATAACCATTTTGCCAGTGGAAATCCCAGCCTTCAAACTTTTTTTAAGCCTTGACGTTTTGATCTACTTTTGCCAAAAAACACATCTAATGAATGCAGCAAATCTACTTTTTTATGCCTGTGAAATATCAGTTTTTAGATGTATGTAGTTCTGTATTTAAATAATTACTGTGTCAAACCTAATGTAGAAAATGTCATGCTTTAATTTTGATGTGCAGAAATAAGGTACTCTTGAAGGTTATAAGCAGTATTAAAGCATTGTTTATATTGACTACAATTTAAATGACCAAGGTGTAAATATTTTAAAGTACAAATACAATTAACACCACCAATCAAAAGTCTGGACAACCCAGAAATATTCATTTTCTATCCATCCATTATCCCACTGGCTATATCCTAACTACAGGGTCACGGGGGTCTGTTGGAGCCAATCCCAGCCAGCACAAGGTGCAAGGCAGGAACAAACCCCGGGCAGGGTGCCAGCCCACTACAGGTCTTACACACACCAAGCACAATTTAGGATCGCCAATGCACCTAAACTGCATGTCTTTGGGCTGTGGGAGGAAACCCACGCAGACATGGGGAGAACATGAAAACTCCACAGAGGGAGGACCCAGGAAGCAAACCCAGGTCTCCTAACTGCGCGACAGCAGCGCTACCCACTGCGCCACCGTGCCACCAATATTCATGTTTTTTGATAGAAATGTTAACATTTTTATCACAATACCATTAAATTAATTTAATATATAACCAAGACAATACTCATGTTTATAATGGCCATTACTGCTTGAAATAGCGTATTTTTAATTTATTATTCACGTTTGATTGCAAAATCCCATTTTCAGCAGCAGTTTCTTCAGTTTCCTAATGACAAACTTCCTTAGCTTATCCTTATTCACTCATGCAGAAATGCTAATTGGTTATTAGATAAACCTTTGTAATTGCATTAGCACCACTAAAACCTGTTATTCTGTTGACTTGGGTTACAAAGTACTGGCATTCCTGAAGTTCAGTTCTGGGATCAGAAATGAAACACCTTTCTTTTTTTGGGGGGTCTGGGGAAATGAAGGTTTTTCCATGTGACAGATTGCCAAGAAACTGTACGTTTTACGTCTATTACTGCCTTGAGAGAAGACATTGAATTGGATCCAACCAGTACAGAAAAAGAAGAGGAAGTGCCAGATGCACATAAGAACATAAGGATATCAGAGTATGTAGTTTGAGAAACAAATGCCTCACAGGTCCTCAGCTGGCCTCTTCTTTAAATACAAGTCACTTACAAGAGTCATTTGCAACAGAGGAAAGACAACTCTGAGAAGCCAATCAAAATCCATTTTCCAGCCATCTTCTGACCAATGTCTGTATTCTTTTGTCTGTCTTAACCTTTTCTTTTTCTCTGCCTGTTTCAGATGTGGTGCTTTCTTTGACACTCTGCCTCTAAGGCCAGCACATAAGTAGCAGACTCTTTATCGTTCTTTTTAAGTCTGATCTTCAGGGATTAGTACCATCTTCCAGTGACTAAGGGTGTTGTTTAGTTATTTTATTTAACAGGAATGGTAGTTCTGCAATTGGCAAATTAGATGAAATTCCTGCTTCTTTCTGCTATATGCATTTTTATACTTTCCAACAAAAAGCAAAAATAAAGCTCCAGTTTTGACATTTACATAAGGATAAAAAATAGTTTTAACTAGATGGCACATTGAAAAAAATCATTAACGTAAAAAAAGCCCATGTTTTACATTTGCTTATATGTTGCCTTTAGAGTATTCTTTAGATTATTATATTTTATTGTTATCTCTGTGTTGAGTCTTGCGGAGTTGGCAATCCCAACACCAGGAGACATTTTTATTATTTCAGAGCATGCCAGTGTTGTGAATTTATTTTGTTAAATTTTTACTGGCTTCAGAAAGTTTTCTAGTGTTCAGTCAAGTATAATTTCTATATTTTTTGAAATCACAGATTTTGAAAATGTATTTATTTTTGCAATCATACTGTTAATAAATTGAATGATTATTTGCTTTGAAATTACTGCATTGAGGTTTTTCCATTTTGTGTGTGGCAGTTAAAAAAGCGGCTGCAGGCTGCTAGACAGATTACCTAGAAGTCATGTCAAGTGACATCATCAATGAGACAATATATAGGTCAACAGTACAAGGCATTCATCATCCTAGTATTGGAATTGACATGGCATTCTTAGCGAGAGTTTATTTTCAAATTACTTACTGTTTGTTAACTACAAGTTTTGGTTAATCCGGATGAAAAATAATAACGTTTTCTGGTACAGAGCATGGAAAAGCTTCCCTTCTGTTTCACCTCCTCTCCTGTAATATTTCTGCCCTAATAGCTCTCTGATTGGGTCCTGTGATCTTGAACTTTCTTCAATTTTTATTTATACTGAAACAGTTTTATTAAAGGTATACACCCAGTTGGTTCAATGGTAACATTTATTTTGTCTTAGAAGGTCCCTGAAAAGACTTGAAATTTTATTGACTGTTATATTGAGTTTTGCATTGCCATTTAGGCTTTAATGACTATACTATTAGTTCCTGGTTATAATTTTAACTCAATAAATCTCCTGGTCCTCTCTAATTAAAACAATTGTCTCTCCTGATAAGACAGTACACTTGGCCGGGCCCTCAGAGTCACCTCCAAGGGTTAAGACCTGGCTCTGTAATATCCTGGAGCCAGTTGCTCTGCTCTTAAGTGGCATAGAAGATAAAGTTCTGTCTTAGCTGGTTTCTTATAACCTGACATTGCATACTGTCTCTTATCATCTAGCACTGTGAAGTTCCCACCACTTACAGTCTTTCCTTATCTTTAGGCGTCACCTGTAATCCCCATGTCTACCATGCACTCCACTGGCTTATTGGCATCTGCAGAGGTTATATCTTAACCCCATTGTGTTTACTCTTCTTTTGGCCAGGAACCAGTTTGATTGGATACTGTATTTCACACCTCATGTAATTCCCTTCAAACTGGAATTGGCATAACACATTTTTCCTTGCAATCTCTGACATTATGCTCAGTATGAATGCCACTTGATAAAGACTAATTGATGCCAGTTTTTAGCAATCACAATGAAAAAAAAAATCCTCCTCTAACTTTAAAAACATCTTTTAACTATGCATGAAAAATATTGCTCAAGCATTTTATTGGTTGAAAATGAGCACCACAACTTTTCATGAGCATTGTTTTTGAAAGGAAATTCACATGTTAACAAATTCTGACAGCTTTTAGAAACACAAAATCATATAATTTTAATCACTTTGAATTAAACTGATGAGAAATCCAGTGACAAGCTGGCCTATATTAAGAGATGATATACACTACAGAGAGGAATAGTTATGTATTTATAGAAAAGATAATCAGTGGGTTGCAGAGAGTGATGCTAATTAAACAGATTCATGTGAAAGAGGATGTGATAAATTTCATAATTGCACTACATATATTTTTTACCCAATCTGTAACACAGGGAATAATAAAAAATATGGCATATATACTGTGTAATTAAACATGTGCTATTTTTGGACAGCAAAATATTCTTCATTTTCACAAAAATTTCAACAGAAACAGCTCTCTAGTAAATAATTAAAAGATTATATTTTCCTAATAATTATATTGAGTATATATGGTACAAACAGTGTAAACACTGCCCTTGTGTTTCCACCTTAATGTAGTTTTGAAAAAAACATTAAAAACCATAATTGATAGTATTATAATTATACTATATGACACTAATTCCAACCTGTTAGTGGCTGTGTTTAACATATTAATGCTAGATCTCTTCTGTAAAATGTTCAGAATTAATTAATCGTTTTCACACTGTCACACTGTTTAAAATGTAATCTTATAGCGGAGGTGGAAGTGTGGATTAATAAAAGTGTTCTTCAAAATGGGGTTGTGTGTACTTGTCTCGCTTTGTGACTTGCTTCTCCAGGGAACGGCTGTTTTCATCACCAAAGAGATATTTGAAAGAACTCATGTATTCCAGTGTTTTGTACTAACTGCAAATCATACTTAACCAGAGGTGAATCCACACTTAATTTTCATTTATTTTATTTGTGTGGGAGAGCAGATACGGTTTGACTTGCACGCACTGTGAACACAGCACTTATACACAGTGAAACCCCTCACTGCTTACTTGCCAATGTGCTGAAGTGTGTCTGTCATACGGTTTCCAGTCACCTTTTGATCTTGCAGGTCAATATAATAATGCAAGAAAGTGACAATTATAATATTTCTTTTTGACAAAGCTCACAGTGCATCATTTATGCCTCTCAACTTTGATCATTCTGGTCAACTTTGATCAGTCTGATGTTTCATGGTAGGTGTTTTCATCATCTACATAATCCTTATTTTTCAGTTAGACTGAGCAGTTTTTCACTGATGTAGTGACCTCTTTCACTGTCTCATTTTGTTTTGTGTTTTGCATTGAACTTCATATGTAGGTAAACAATTCTCTGCATCTATGAAAGTGAATTTCATCATAGTCACATACAGTTAAATACATGAGTAGTAGAATTAACATAATAATTATAAATTAAAAATAGGGGGCTTTGCCCCCTGCTCACTCCGCTCTCCGATCCCCCCCCCACCGGCCACTCGCGTTGTGAAGAGAGGGGCTGAACGCACCCCAAGTAGACAAGGTCGCTCCTCCGAAACCCCCTGTTAATCGGTGATACAGTGGGAAACAAATACAGTTTTCTTTTTTTACCTCCTCTTTGCTCAATCAGCTGCTGCCTCACTGCATCTGCATCTGCACTTTGAACATTTAAAAGCCTGTAAAGCAGCTGTCCTTTTGTCTCACTGCCTTGTCTCTCTTCTCCCCCAGGCATCGCAGGCATGGGTGTCCCGCACCTGACGCGTGCCCCTATGCAGAGGAAGATTTTCTATTCTTTTAATTGAGAGATGGAACTGTCCCCTCCGACTACACACGGAGCTCGATTCACTCCTGAAAGAGACTTCTGTTTGTTTGAAGTGTTTGAATAACATTTCTGTCTCTAAAATCTCCTGTGTATCTGTGCAACTCTGTGACCGAAGTGTGACAGCATATGTGGATTTCACTTTCACCAAACAACAAATCTTTTAATTCATGCAGATACGCCTCTTTAATGGGAAGAAACACTACTTTTCCCTGATGGCAACACAAATTAGATGATCTACAAGTCCCCGATTTAAAGTTTAAATCTGAACAATATATTCAATCTCTTTTTGCTGTTCTGTTATTTTACCAAGTAATAATTTCTGTTTGTTTGCACTAATGCGATCTTTACTATCATTTTTTTGAGACTTTTGAATTTTCATACTTCCATTATCTCTAATCTGCTCTGCATGTATATCACGCCAATATTTTTTTAATTCTTTATGACTCTTCTACTTTGCCATCTACTCTTTGTCTTTTATTTCCGGCCCCGGCGTGGTTAAATCTCTTGGCACAAAGTCTTGTGTCGCGGGACATGAAAGTATCTCTCTGAGAAAGTCACGTCTCGTCTCTCTTCCCAAGATTTTTTTATTATAACAGAGAGATATATTTACACATGTGAGTCTTCTAAGGTAGTCTAAAGGTTAGGTTGTGGGTGTTGCTTTGTTAAAGTTTTCACCAGAAACCTATATTTAAGGTTTCATATAATACAACTGAAAAGAAAACAAAGAAACTGCATTACACAGAAATTAAACTGCATTTTTAATTCAGTGCAGAATTATTTAAAGTTAATTAAGGTTTATATTGAACTTGAGATATCAAATGTAATGAGAATAAATGTTTAAATAAGTTTCACGGTCCTAGTCCAAGTTGTCTTAGTATTAGTTCTACTATACTGTAGTAAGTACAGGTGAGGGTATTTTATTTCTGTTTCTGACACACTTATTTCCCTTACCTTTAAAGTATAAAAATAGCTGCTTGTTGCAAATTCATTTTATATAATATTTCTTTGCAGTTCGGAATCATACAATGCTTGTCTGCCTGTAGATCTTCTCCCTAGTTGCTTATAAAGAAAATGTTATTCATGCAGATTAGAGATGCAAACACTGCAAAAAGTCTTGAGAGGCCAGTTATACTGCAGTTCAATTTCCCCTGACATGCATGAAAAAATAAGCACAACTAAAAAATCAACGTGTCATGTTATGAATTAACATATTTATTGTGCCTTCCTATAAAAAGAAATTTATATAATAAAAGATTCTGTTTATCACAGTTTTGCACCACTGAGAAGGTACTTAACATTTACAATTCATTGTATTGCTTTTTTCCAATATTGATTTTTACACAATATAAAAAATATCTTCCTAGTTTCAAATATCCTCAAAGGTTATATTAATATTACACATAAACATAAAATTGCCAATTATATATTGTCCTAAAGTATGAAAAGAGTTGAATATGTTATGTTATGTTTGCCTTAAACTGAGATGGATGTTCAGTGATACCAAGATGGCGTTTTAGCCCATTATTTATTGTTATATAAATGGACACTATTAAGAATTATGAGCACAATACCAGATTTTCTGTTAGCAATTTCGTATTTATTAATAACAATTATCCACAGTGATGATACTAACAAGAAATGGATCCCCAGAAAAAGGCACAATCACCATGTTTGTTTATTACAGCCATACCAAATGCACTTCAGAACAGGTTATCCACCTAAAGCTAAGCATATTTGGGCCAGGCCAGTACTTGGATGGGCGGCCATCTAGGAAAAGCTTTGATTGCTACAGGAAGAGGCCAGCAGGGGGCGCTTACCCTGTGATCTGTGTGTGGATCCCATTGCTCTAGTGTAGTGACAAGGACCAAGGCCCTGACTCTCAGTGGTCATAAGAGATCCCTGGACATCCTTTGAAAAGAGTAGGGTGATTCTTGTCCGCAATACTCACATCTCTAACTAGCTAACTATCTCTTTCACCCCGTCACCTCCTAATAGCTAATTTGTAATGAGCATATTGGTGGAAGAATGGCTGCTGTTGTATCATCCACATGGATGCTACTCTTCACTGATTGTTGAAGTGACCCCCCTTTGTCTATGTGAAGCGCTTTGAGTAGGTTGGAAATTGGTATATAGCAGGTGTGTCATTAAGATTTGCAGAGATGAGGGGCTTAGCCTCCACTGTGACTTTCCAGATTACTCTTTGGTCTGTCCCCTTTGAAGTTCCACAATCGTCTATTTAATATATAAAATTGAGGGGGGAGATAGTTTCCCTCTTGGCCTCTAGTGCTATGATCAGGGGCTGATTGAAATAGGCTGGACAAAAAAGTCAGGGGCTTAAAAATATTGTTCTTGTACATTCTTAAAAAAATGATTAAGAGCTAAAGCCTCTGATGCCCAACCTAACAACAGCACTGATATACAGATGTAATGAATTAATTAATTGCAAGTCAAACTACTTCATGCTATCTACAGGGATCAAGACAATCATTATGTTATGTTCTTACGTTCTTAGTGTTAGATGCAATATACTTCTACAATATACTATATCAAGGTTATATTAAGGAAGAGTGAAAGGAACATCATAAACTAAAAGCTCATTAGACTTTGTGTTTTCCACTAATACTGAGGGCTTGTAAATCCAATGGCCTGAACTCAAGTCCGTGAGGGGTTTGACAAGTGCTTAGTGTGTTGCAGACTATTAATAATTATAAATCAAGTAGACTAAATCAAACATATTTAGTGAACCTATTACAATTATGATGCAGTAGTAATAACCTCGCTACACAAAAAAAGAACAGTAGTAGATTCTTTCCTAGCTGTAATAACTGTAATTGTGTCTTATATGTTGTCAACTCAAAATAATGTCAGGGAAGCATCAACATAATGTCAATGTTTAAAATAAAAATTAGAAGAAGACTGCAAGCACTTGTTAGCCTGGTTCACTGATCAGCATATTCCAGAGACTACTTGCTACATTTTGCTACAACACACCAACACACTGAATTTTCAAAACATATTGCACAGTTTAAATGACTAGCTTCTCTAAAGTATTCATAGGTTCTTTAAACTTCTCGAGTTATCCCCCAAAGCACTGTTTTGTGAATGTATATGTAGTTATTATGATAACCAAAGTATTGTTTAATTAACAAAAGAAAGATTTTTGGTATTAGTCAATGAGATAATGGTACAAGTTAAGACTTAAACGAACTCGGTGATTATAATAATAGACCAGAAAAATTAGTGACAGAACCAAAATATGAAACAAAATATGTAGCTAATAATGAGTGAAAGGGGTCAATACTAAAACCAAATATTGCTTTTCTAAATAAATACTTCTTTACCGACAAAAATTTCTATTTCAAACCACAGCTTAGATACCACAAGCTATGAGTCGCCATCTCAGCTAGCATGACGGCCATGTGATTATATGCACGTTGGCATCAGGTCATGTGACTAAAAATAGTACATTTGCCAACAGATATGATCTGCTTTGTTTTAAGATTTTTTTAAGCATCTGTTTTTCTTTGTTTGTTTTTTTTTTTTTGGATGATTGTTTTTTATGCTGTGTGGCATCGCCCAGGAGGACCGGAGGAGGGTTTGTACCTCCTCCAGACCGCGAGGGGGTGTCCGCCCTGGTTATGTTGGGGGCCACGGGTAAAGGGCTTGGAAGCCCAGCCCTGTAGGGACCCGTGGCCACCGCCAGGCGGCGCCCCGGTGCCTGTAGAAGTCTGGAGCCCAGCACTTCCGCCACACCAGGAAGTGCTTGGGGGAAGAAGACAGGGGACACCTGGAGGGCTTCCGGGTGCGCAGCCGGCATTTCCGCCACACTGGGGCGTGTCTTCGGAGGAATGCCGGGAAGCAGCTGGAGCCCATCCGGGTTCCTATTTAAGGGGCCGCCTCCCTCCAGTCGAGAGCGGAAGTTGGGTGGAAGAGAGACGGAGCTGGAGAGAGAGGACTGGAGGCGGCCAGAAAGGCACAAAGACTGTGAGGCCTGGACATTGGGGGAACGGTGCAAGAGGCACTGGGGTTTGTAAGTGCACTGACTTTATTATTTGTAAATATTGTAAATAAACAGTGTGTGGTGGAGCCAACGATGTCTGTCTGTCTGTGTCCGGGCCAGCGTCCACAGCTGGAAAAGTCAATTTCTATTGATTAGTTTTGGTTTCATTTTAATGTTGTTAAAAATATTTCATTATTATAGCAGCACCTTTTTGTTTTTATTTGGATGCAGGCATTTTGTGAATTCTATTGCTAAGGCATGTATCCTGGTTGCTAGGACATGCCCCCAGAAGTCACTAGTGCAATGTTATTTCAGCGAGCATTACACTAGGTTCTTTGTCCCTCCAAGACTGGGAATTTACCCAAACTCTCTGTAGCTCTTTTTCTTTGCTATTTTGGTTAGCACGATCTGCTTAGTTTTTCTAACTAAGATTCAGACTTGACGTTTCATTTTTTTTGTTTTCTGGGATACTAATTTCCCTTGTACAAATTTTTGTCTCATTTATTGAGTACACCTCTTCTCCAGCTCCCTTATTTCCAAGACACTGCCATGTTTACCATTGCAGGCAGCACAACAACAACAACAGGAACAACATCTCACAATTACAGGATGTCTGTAAAAAAAATCTGTTGCGATCTCCAAAATAATGTGCAAAATATCAAAACATAATTCAAGCTAAATAATTTTATGGATAATGCTAAAAATGAAATGTAAAAAATACAAGATAATTTACTGTACAACCACTACCTTATTATGGCATTTTCTGCCCCAAGTTTAAGCATTCTGACTATGATATATTTGTTACATGCTTTCAACCACCTGCCTGTTTTTGACTGTCTTTGGTTGCACCTATATGTTATCCACTCTCCACAGATTTAGCTACTGTCATTTTGATACATTTCTGAGTGTGGTTCCTCATCCATCAGGTTCTAAAATCCCTCATTTAGATCTAAAATTAAACACTGTTGTAAGCTGCTACAGTATGCCCTCCATCGTCTTGAAAATCTCCACTCTCAAAGGGAGTGCTTGAAGAAGAAAAGGTGAAGCAAGTTCATGGGATGGTCATAGGTGGCAAAGACTTAAACCTTTCAGTGGATTAATTTAGTTATTCTTGGGAAACTATCATGGAAAACAAATATGTATAGGAGTATGAACAAATCAGACTTGCTGGCAACTGAATTCTAGTACCAATTGTATCTAAAATATATTCACTGCATCAGAACATCAGAAATGTATGTATGACCTCCATCAGGTAGTTGCAATGAGTAAAAGTAAGTTGAATGTTTACTGATCCCTCCAGGTTGTTGAAAGTGTTTGTGATAATTACACCATTAAATAAATTCAGTTTAACTTGCTTGTTTTCCCATTACACACTTTTGCTGGGAAATGTAAGATTATAGTCATGTTGAGAAGAGAGCACTGACCAGAGGAAGGTGTGGTGTGAGCAAATTATAGTATTTGGATTTAACCTCGCCCTGCGGTGGGCTGGCAACCCTGCCTGGAGTTTGTTTCCTGCCTTGCGCCCTGTGTTGGCTGGGATTGGCTCCAGCAGACCCCCCCGTGACCCTGTAGTTAGGATATAGTGGGTTGGGTAATGGATGGATGGATGTAATCTAACCTCTTTTAATATATATCCCTATGAACTACTATCAATGATCAATTAAAATTTTAATTTCAGAAAACTTGTATAAGTAGCAATCAAACATTTTTATCAAATTAGAATGAAAACACATTCTATTGAAATATAACCGTTTTACACCTTAAAAACACTGAAAAACAAGATAATGCAAAACAATAACAACATTATCATATCAAGGAAAAACAAGGCTAAGATGTTGGACCTTACATTTACATATTTACATAGGGAATGCAACCTGGTTCTTAGCATCTTTGGATCTGACCTCATCTTACTGTCTACAAGCTTGTTATTGACAGTGGCAGCTCTCTGTTATCCAAGCCAGAAGTTTTTATGGGGATGTATTGTTGTTTGTTTTTAAAATATTTATTTATTTATTGGAGCTTATGTAAAATTTTTATTTCACTATGGGAACAAATAACATATAATCTGTCTGTCTGTCTGTCTATCTATCATTTCATCCATCATTACTGGGCAAGTTAAAGAAGGATGATTAGACAACATAAGTTGTCTTTCTGTAAACAAAATAAAATGCAACATAAATGAAACATTTGTTCAGTATGCTCTGAGGCAGCAGGTATTACTTTTTATTAAGATCGAGAATGAATCTTTAGGAAAACAAGAGAACACTACCCTGGCGGGGCACAATAGTACAGGGTTAAACTAGGACTGCCAAAATTAAAGTGTTCATTTCAAAAGTATAACACTTTATTTTCCTTACACACTTAATGCATGCATTGTTTCACTCCCCTTGCTGTCTACAGTAGTCCATTAACTATGGCTGAGAAAGATTAACTTTATGATGATTGCTTTCGATTTAAAACTCTCCTAGACTATTCAAACAACAAAAATTTCAATATTTGTAAACTTAGTGCTGGCAAATTTAAATATCACAGAACTAAAATGTCTTAGGCATGTCAATTTTCAGAAAAAAACATGACACTGTTAAAAACTAATGTTTAATCAGTAAAATATGTCTCAGACTACAATTCCCGAATGTACAACTGTATTCATGTGTGTGAATCAAGCATAAACAACAGCTATTGAAAAATGGATTGAATCAAACTGCAGTATTCTATTTAATAGAAGATTAAGAGCTGAGAGTCATCATTCAGATAGCGATTTCTGACAATTCTTACACAATTGGGGCAGATATTGAGGATTTATATGAAAGCCACAAGTCATCACAGTGTGAGCAGCTATAACGTTTTAAGACAGTAGAACTCACAGGAGACTACTGGACATCTCTGAGCAACCAAAATCACCTCTGTTAAACATGCAATTGATTGAGGTTAATTACATGAAATTTTGTAATTAATCAAAATTAAAAAATGTAATTGTTTAACAACTCTAGTTAAAACT
Source organism: Polypterus bichir lapradei (assembly GCA_026402145.1). Taxonomy (NCBI): domain Eukaryota; kingdom Metazoa; phylum Chordata; class Cladistia; order Polypteriformes; family Polypteridae; genus Polypterus; species Polypterus bichir. The sequence continues at coordinate 115,988,804 of JANRMT010028174.1, read as the reverse complement.
AGTGATTCATATAAGATTCAAACATCTATTTTCCAGCAGGCAAAGTAAAATGTCTCAATTGCCAAACTACTTCCTCAAAGTCCAGAACCCTGGATTCAATTGCACCTGGGCAATGCATACTTGTATACAAAAGGTGCAACACCACTAAGATAATTATTCCATAATTTACCAGGATATGCTTGCTTACACCTCTGAGTACAACTTGTTAATAATATCTGGGTTTGAAGCATTCATCCACGACAACTCATGTCTTAAGCTAATTCAGAATAGGAGGGAATCGTTGAAGTTGTATAAAAAACACAACCACTAAGATCTGTGAAGTTTTCAGTTTGTCTATAACCTTAGCCCTATGTCTCACAATACCACACATTTCCAGAAAGATGGCAGTTTAGCCATATACTACCGCACCTTTTACCATTTTGAAAAGCTGCAGAATAATGTTCTTCTAAGTATCCAAGGGTACCTACTCCCACACTTCACAGAAAATTCAATGTGCATTACTTTTTCTAACAGCCAACCATTCCAAACAAACAAACAAACAAAGTTGCTAGTCTGTTTATGAAGACTCCCAAGCTAGTCACAGATCCAAGGTATTCAAGTCATCATTTGAGTCTTTCAGGATTGATGTGTCTGCGTTAACTCCTGTAAACTAGATGCCCAGGAATCATACCAGGATTCCCAGAATATTTACTTTTGTTTACCTCAAACATGTAATTTAACAATAAATGACTTGGATAACATTTGTGGATTCATGACTTCACATTGGATTACGTGAATGTGTGAAAGTGATAATTTGCATGCCGTGTTCATGTTTTTCCAGTAAATATGCATGTTTCTTCCACATATTCCTTTGTCTTTCCTAATCCCACATGCTGACACTTGGAACATAACTGAACAAGTGGAAACAGGGTTAGGAGTACCTAAATAAAATTAAATTCTTCTTTTAAATGCAATCTTGTTTATTGTGGAGAGTGGTGATGTGTGCCTTGTTCGTCAGACATGCAGGTTAAAGTTTCACTGTACTCTCTACGTGTAATGATACTACTTCTTCCACTACTGCATGTCAAGTCATTTGGAGAATATAAATTGAATAATTTAAGGTTAGGTCAGGTTAGGTTCTCACTGATGAATAAGTTTTTCTAAAAGCATTCACAACTAGATGGGACATTGTAGGACAGCATCCTCTTTCTGCTAACAAAGGCATGTCTGAGGCCCCATGTAAGCCCTATTAAACATTTTAGATTATGCGTTATTTGTCCCCAGGAGGAAATAAAAATTTTACAGAAGCTCCCAATAAATAAATAAGTAAAAACAGACAACCAAACACAAAAAAAAATTCTGGCTTGGATAACAGAGAGCTGCTGCTATCAATAACCATCAAACCTGCTCAAATTGTATCACAGGTTAATATTTTAATAAAGCAGGTCCAGTTTGTAGTGTCCATGAATGGAAAATGCCTAATAAATATTTGATTCCTTGTTTGAAGTCACCAGCATTCAGAATGATTCATAGATAGATAGATAGATAGATAGATAGATAGATAGATAGATAGATAGATAGATA
>JANRMT010028174.1:115959748-115987231 GCA_026402145.1 Polypterus bichir lapradei | reverse complement strand
ATAGATAGATAGATAGATAGATAGATAGATAGATAGATAGATAGATACTTTATTGATCCCAAGGGGAAATTCACATAATCCAGCAGCAGTATACTGATACAAAGAAACATCATTAACATGTTGGTGTAGAGTGAACCATTTCTGTTGCTGAGTCAGCCAAGATGATGTAACTTATTTCCCTGGACAGTCTTGATCACACATTTTAGTTTTTGTTGTACTGTGCTCCCTTTTTCACCATTGAACATTCACAGAAAATTTCTAGTCCACCTACTACTTTTTCTACTCAGTTTGATGAAACCCATTCATCATTAAAATAGCGTCTGAAAGAAGAGGTGTAAGCCGTTTCTTTGCAGTACCCAAAATATTACAGTACCTGAACTCACTGTAACTTGCAATGAGATATAACAGTTCAAACAAACTACATGAAAGTAATCAAAAACATATCTCATTATATGAAATTTTGCCAACTCGGAATCCTTTCCACCTTACTTTTATCCTCGCTTCAGATCTTTGCCTCTTCACATATTCCATCCCCAGATGAGCTTGTAACTTTTATCCTTGCTCTGGATAGTTTCCGTTTTGCCCCTTTCATTTTTGGACAGGCAGATCTTTCAGTTGGGCAGGGGTGATCACAGTGCTATCAGGTGAATATGGGAATGGTTATTTGATCCCACTTTACATTCCTCAGAGTCTCTTATATTCTCAGATGTTATAAATGTAGACTGCCATCAGATCTTTTACACTCACTGTGTGACATTTGTCAAATTTGCATCTTGTTTGAGAGTCGGTTCGAAGTGGGCCGGTGTATGGGTCTGTGTTTACAGCAGAATCTTTTCACATCCTTTATAAACACTGCATTTGGCTCATCCTATTGGGGCAGATCCACCTCACCAGTGAGCTCTCTAAGCCCCTCAGATATATCATTTTCTTCTAAGTTCTTTCTTCTGACACACCATGATGGTTAAAAAGTTCATTAACTGGGCCATAGCCACATGCCACTTTCTGTTTCCTATCAATTGCTCTTGCCCTAATATCTTTTTGATTTTTCTGCCTGTGTTCCTTTCAAGTGTTCTGTTTTAAAAAGGATAACTTGCCCCATCTAAGGTCAACCTGACAACACATTAATTGAAGTATCACTGATGTGTCCTTTTCAAAATAAAGGCAACAAAGGTGAATTGACACAAACCATGTTGTTTCAGCCTTACTGAATTAACATTTAATTCATATATTTGTGGTAAATATTGTCATTGTAAGTAAGGCTTTCATCTCTAAGAATTTCTGAAATAGCCAACATGTTTAACGAAATTGCTATATGTTTGCTTCACTGCACCATTTTTATTTAGGTGGTCTCTTAAACTTTAAAAATTGGATTTTTTTGCTTGACTGCATTTAAGAATATCTGCCGGGGATATAAAAAAATGATTTTTCTGATTTGATGATGAATATGTATTTTGGAGTGCACACAGCATGCCTTCATAATCAAGTCTTTTTTACGTTAAAAAAGGTTTAAAAAGTTGAAGCTGTAAAAAGGGATTTAGAAATAAAACAACACAATGGAAAACCATAAAACATCAGAAAATATTATACCTTCCCAGAATAAGGGTGCCTTTCGATTCTGAAAAATATTCACCCTGACGCAGCATCAGCATGTTTTCAGATTAAATTGGGAAAGTTTTGAAGTGCCCACACAGCAAAGATGGTAGGCACTTACTCTATTCTAAAAGATGGAAGACTATAATTTGTGATAAATGTGACTCAAGACCCAAAGCTTGTGAATATTTAGAGAATTGATGATTTTTGTTTTGTAAGGATTTGTAAAATTTTTGCACTTTGACATTCTAGACATTTTCGTACATTTATAGTTATTATGTGTACAGACTACAGTACAATTCTTACTTGCATGTGCTAATTGTGACCACAAGGGGGCATACCTATGCCCTATACCTCTCAGGCACCACTTCTGACAATAGCCCCAGGCTAATAGCACAGTTTATCTGTCACAAATATCTGCCATCAGGACAAGACTACATAAACTCCTTTGTTCTTTTTTTTTTCCTCTTGCTTTTCTTCTATTCTACTCCATTCCACTCCACTCATCCTCAGCCTTGTCCACCAGCTCCAGCCAAACCCCTGTCTGAAGAGGGTGGGCTCCTTTGATGCCAAACCAGAAAAATACTTCCTGAAGCATGCCTGCCCAATAAAGAAGTGCCTTTGGGTCACACAATCCCCACTTCAGATAGAGATGCTTATTCCGAGCAGCACCTCCTGGCAGCACCCATGGCATCCCGCAGGGTTGTGCTTCAGGACCACAATAACTGGTATACACGTGTGCTCCAGACACAAGATGTTGCCACCTGGCACCTTGGGGGAATGCATACAGTTCCAACAGTCATTCTTCTTCAAAATTTTATGGGGTTTTCATGTAGACACAAAACCCACCAACCTGGGAGACCTGTTCCACTCAAACGTCTATTAGATGATCAACATGCAACATGTCACTCATGATTAATGAGTACAAGTTTCTAACAATTGTTGTCTTCTGTAAACAAAAAATCTCAAATGACATTAACAGACAAATAGAATAAGGAAATATACTATACAAGTTAAAACCTGGGATGGTCATCCATAGAGTTAAGATCTCAACTACCAATGCCATGTTTGTGACACTCAGTAAGCCCTCCTTACCAAAACCATCAATCCAATCACTGCCTCTCCATTAAGTGTCTGTCCTTTAAGTGTCTAAAGTGAATTATAACCCACTAAAAATAAAGTAAGTGTTAGCCCAAAATGTAAATCTATGTATATCTTAAAAACTGAATCTGCTTTTAGCTTGAGTGTTAATAACTAAAGTATTTTCACCTCAGTCATAAGCTTGGTGTTATACTGATTGAGACACTTTCCTCTGAATGTGGTTTTACCAATATTATTAAATCAGCCATTTAACAATCACATGTATAGACATCTGAAACTGCAACTCTCAACCTTAGATATCAACAGCATTATAATCAAAACTCTCAATAAGCATCAATGCACTGATAATGCTGCTGCCTGGAAGCACATAGGAATCTAAAATCACACTCACATCACCCCCATCCTTCAGAACTCTGCAATGTCTCCTGCTAAAGTTCAGTTATTTTTAAAATATACATACGAGGTGTGGCAGAAAAGTAATGAGACTGATTTTTTATTTACCAAAGTTTTTATTTTTTTCAAACATCAATGTTATCCCCTTCAAAGTAGTTCCCTTGGGCAGCTACAGACCGATGGAGACGTTGTTCCCACTGTTGGTAGCAGCGCTGGAAGTCTTCAACCAGCATGTCCGTGACACTCTTTTGGATGTTTTCTAAAGTCCCGAAATGACGTCCTTTGAGGACATTTTTCAGTTTAGGAAAAAGGAAAAAGTCACACGGACTGAGGTCAGGTGAATAAGGGGGCTGGGGAACCACAGGAATGCGTTTTGAGGTCAAAAATTCTGTTATGGAGAGGGCAGTGTGACATGGGGCGTTGTTGCAAATGTTCAGTCAAAATTTGATGAACGGTAAATCTGTTCAAATTTAATTGTTCATTCAACATTCTTAATGTTAAACGACGGTCTGATCTCACAAGAGTGTTCACACGTTTGATGTTTTCATTGGTTTTCGAAGTTGAAGGCCTCCCTGAACGGTGTTCATCTTCAATGTGTTTTCTGCCTTCCAAAAATGATTTGTGCCAGCGAAAAACTTGAGCTCGGGATAAAGAATGTTCCTCATAGGCCTGTTTTAACTTTTCAAACGTCACACTTGCCGATTCTCCAAGCTTAACACAAAATTTAATGGCACAACGTTGCTCCAAATTCCGCTGTTCCATTTTGCGTGACGCACAACCAAAAACACAACTTCGCTAATAGCAGTCACAAAAATCACATAGTTAACGGAAGGAGTTGAAACTCGCACTGAGCTATGGGAGGGTACTGATACACGTGCTCTATCAAGGACAACATTGCAGCGTTGCCAGATTGCTTGCAGTGTTGCCAGTCTCATTACTTTTCTGCCACACCTCGTACACAGCACTGAAAGGGGCATTCCTAATGCTTTTTTATATTATACAATAGGAAAAAAGATAAATATACTAATAACAACAACAGCATTTATTTATATAGCACATTTTCATACAAATGATGTAGCTCGAAGTGCTTTACATGAGGAAGAAAGAGAAAAAGACAAAATAAACAAGAAAATAGAATTAGGGAAGACTAATTAACACAGAATAAAATAGGGAGGACAGAATGTTATACGATACTGTTACACAAGAAACAATTAAAAAGTTCAAAAGGTGTGTGAGGGCTTTTATGGATACTGTAAATGGAGAATTATATACACTCTTAGAAAGAAACTGATAGGTATTTGAATTTAAACATCATTCAAAGAAAAAATGAAGTGTGACCTTAATGAGGACATGCGAACAATCTGAAGATTGTTCCTGATATGCGTGACCCTGCTCAGGATAAAGCAGGTTTAGAAGATGGATGAGTGAGGAAGGACACAAGGGATGGTGTAGTTAAAGAACAATCCAGAGAAGGACAATTCCTGGCCACTTCAGGGATGTGGGGTTCAAATCAGGCATCCATTTTACTTCCTATTTTAGGAAATAAAAGTTAGACAAGTTCAATGTCCATGTGCAGTGCTTGCAGTAGCAGTGTCCACATTTTTATATACACACCAAAATAAAGTTGAACTTGAATTTGTCAGTCCTAAACATGAAGCTCTTCTGTTGTAATTCGGGGAGGCTGGCCTCATTTCCTCTTTGGCTGTCAGCTTGTTCTTAGTTTTGGTAGGAAGCCTCCTATTTAAAGCCTGCTGCTTAGTATGGAGGACAGAGGCCAGACTTTCTCTGTTGGTCGATAGTGGGTTTGTTATCGTTCCGAGTTCTGTGTTCTCCAAAAAGTTTATGTAGAAAAGTTAAACTGAGAAACTATTTTATTTAAATTAACAGTGCTCCATTGATTCTTTTGAACAATTTATTAAGAAACCTACACCTGTTGAAAAAAATAGGCAAACTCAAAACAAATGATACTAAAATGCAGAGATATACCTGGCAACCAAACACTGTGGGGCAAAATCTGTACCATATTTAATACAATTTTTATCTAACTGCAGTTCAACTATGAAAACCATTGTAACAATTTCACAAATGTGTTATACTAGAGTCACCAGTCTGTATCTCAGCCTGGAGTCTCTTGGTGTGGAGGTTTCATGTTCTCACAATGTCTACAAGGGTTTTTCTCCACTGCTCCAGTGTTCTACTCACATCACAAAACCATGAACGTTGAATTACCTGGGGAGCCCAAACTGTCCTGGCAGGAGTGAGTATGGCTGTGTACGGGAGTGTTGTCTGCAGTGGGCCAATGTCCTGTTCTGGGCTAGTTTCTGCATTGCACCAGATGACTTTAGGCTCACTTCCAGACCCTTGTGACCTACAGTTAGAATAATCAGGATTGATAAATGATAGAATAAAGCTGACATTTCACAAGCCACTTTCTTTTAAAGCACCAAGACTTCACCTCCCAGCCATCTTTTGGTGCCAATTCTGAACTCCCAAGCTTATGGTTTCTTCTTCTCACCAGGTATCAACTACCTGATTATCTTTGTAGACCAAAATGTCCTCAGCACAGTCCACACACTGTTAATCAAATATGGTTGTTTGTTAAATAATGGGTGCCCAATGGTATCACCCTATCTAGTTACTTAGTGATCACATGTCTGTAGAACTACTGTACCAGTCAGTGGTATCATGTTCCTCATACTTTTCTCAGGTGAATATTCTACAGAATATACCACATCTGCTATAAATTGATGATCACCACTGGTAAAAAAAGCAGGCATTATGGATCCAATAGCCACATTTGGATAGGGCAGTTATGTTCAAATTCGCTTATAACAAGTTTGTAGTCTGATATATACTGCTGCACTACACTTTTGCTTTTGGTCTGCATGCTGTAAATCAGCTCTCCATGCTATTATACAGTCAGCTTTGCAAAGCTGCCTAGTATCCTTAGGCTATTTTCTTCACTTTCTGTTATTCATCCATTTTTTAGTTCTTCCAGTTCCTTTTATTATCCATTTCTGACTGCCTATTTCTATCTCTGGTCATCGCTGCCTTGTTTATTTGCTTTATTTGCTCAATAAATCAACTTTTTTTTATAGTTTAGATTTTTTTACTGTGTCTCATACTATTATTCTGTACTTTTGCAAACCTTTATACGGCTATATCCATAAACAGTAAATTGTGCTTCCAAAGACATCTGTAATTTCCACCAGCACAGAGGCATGCTAACACTAGATGGTTATCTCCTGAAAGTCCCATATATGTCCATTACTAAAATTTACTTTTGATCCACAGGATTTTAGCACATACTGGATAAAATGCTACACTTTTAAAAATTATATATGAGTGGGTCATGTTATCCAAAATATAGTCTGATAAAATAACTGTTTGTCAATGTATTATTATCATAAAATTCAGACAAGTATATTTAGCAATAAAAATAGCAAATCTGTGTGCACTCAACATGTAGCTCTAAGGGTCTGAAAACACTTCATGGTCTTGTGCCTGCTGATTTGAACTGAGGGAGAGGGATGTGAGTTCACAAGTGAACAAATACAAATTCGACTGTAGTCTAGGGACTACGTCATGCCCTCCACACTCTCATCACTCTCGTCAGCAGCACATCTATGCTCTATGCATGGACCAACATATAAACAAGAAAACCTCAGATGGCTGACTGGTGTAGCACCATGGGTAATAGAAGACATTTTGAATTTGTGGTCCTTAGATTTTGTAAGGATTCACAAATGGAAAAAAAAGAAATGGTGTAAATATATATTAAATGCAAGAGAATGAATGATAATGGATGAGGTTTAATCACATTATTATTTGATGATTTCTTCCATTTCCCAAAAATGGTTGAAAATTTCAAAAGACATTTCAAACAAACATGGCAAATATTTTTACATCAAAACATTTGAAACATTTTTCTTGAAAATAAAGGTTGTGGTGCCACTGACGTCAAATATTTTCTCGGCAGTGGCTGAAAAACACTTAGAAACAGACCAGGAAAAATCCTTTCAATGGAATTAGGAGACTGTTTAGCTTTCTGCTTCTTTTATTTGAAATATTTTAATAAACAGAGCACTTTAGGTAAATAATCATATTTAGTATACTGAAAGTTACCACTTACTGATCTTCATTAGCATTAATAGGATTATTGCACTTCAGGACTGTTACTGTTTGTGTGTTATGCATGCTACAGATACAATATATACACATGCACACTGTGGTCACACTGAAAATGGACAAATTGTGCGTAAATATTATAATTCCATCAGTAACCTGAAGTCAGCATGTTGACTGTAATGAAATATTTTGTCCAGTATTATGTATTGAGAAAATAATTAAGTTATATAAAAGTGTTATATGTATATTAAATTCTGGTTTTCTCTGTCCTAAATAAATCTTGTAAATGATGTACTGGCATCTGTAATAAGCACATCAGTTTAATATGTCACTATACTTTTTACAAAAAATATTTTATAAATCCAGTCACATGTACAGGCCAGATTTAGCACACAGGGACTCATTTAGAACTGCTAGGCAAGCATTAGAAGACAAGAAAGGGACAACTGCGAAATGGGTATTGTACTATAATCTGTGTGTCAGAGTCAGCATGACATTGGATCTTCTTTTCCTTGTTTGGAATGGCATGATTTACCTAAGTGGGGGCCTGCACATGGAGAAAGAGTATAAAGCCTTGGAACATTGCCCGGCACACCTTTGAAGCCGACGGATGGATGGGAGAAAACGTCATCCGATCCTGAAAATCCTTCCAGGGCAGCAACGAAAATGGCAGACGGTATGCCACTTTGGCAATGATCTTGTCATGGCTTTCTCGTCTGTTATGCCATGTAAACCGTCATTAAAGAAAGCTAAGTTATTTCTCCTATGTGATTTCTTACCGCCGTATCACTAAGGGAGGGGTATCGCCTTTTAATATCATATCTATATAGTGTCGGGTTAAGTAACATGCTGCAATTACAAATGAACTTATTCCAACCAGGGAGCTTGCGCCTTACCCATTAAGAGGCCCTAAGGATTGAGCTACATAAGTCAAGGTGCAACCTGGCTGGGATGGCTCTAGGTTCCCATCTCAGTTGGGGCAAACATGTAATGAATGTATGTGGGGAGACTGGTTATCAGGGACAGTTTCTCCCCAGAGCAAAAGTGGTAGTGCTACTCCACTATGGTCCCAGTTTGAACTCCAGCATAATTTCATAAAACATGTAATTCAGAAGGGCAACTCTGTCTCAATCCCTGGGTGCCATCAGAGCGCACTGCTGGGAGAATGTTTACCTACTTTGGGGAACTTCTGCATGACCCATGACATCTTAAGTGCTCCCAGGTTTAACATAAAAGGAGTTACTGGTTTAATGACCATGGTATCACTGTTCTTAATTGGACAAGAAACTCACCTAACCTAAACCTCATAGAGAATCTGTGGGGTATTGTCAAGAGGAAGATGAGAGACACCAGACCCAACAGTGCAGGCGAGTTGAAGGGCGCTATCAAAGCATCCTGGGCTTCCATAACACCTCAGTAGTGCCGCAGGCTGATCACCTCCATACCACACCGCCTTGATGCAGTAATTCATGCAAAAGGAGCCCCGACCAAGTATTGAGTGTGTACATGGACTTACTGTTCAGTAGGCCATTATTTTTGTATTAAAAATCTTTTTTTTTATTGGTCTTATGTAATATTCTAATTTTCTGAGATACTGAGTTTTCATTAGCTATAAACCATAATCAGCAAAATGAAAAGAAATAAATGTGTGTAATTGTCTATATAATATATGAGTTTCACTTTTTGAATTGAATTACTGAAATAAATTAACTTTTGGGTGATATTCTAATTTATTGAGATGCACCTGCACTCTGCTGATGATGATCAGAGATTCAAAGAAACAGGGACACCCCAGATGAGTAAGGGACCATAAGTGTATAAAAGGGCCAATTTGACATTTGTGCAGTATAAAACATGAAAATATGCAAATTAACACATTTATTAAGAAATGCAACTTTTCCTATGGTCATGAAATGCATTAGATAATAAAATGCTATTGTCACATTTTCATTAAAATATCAGTATCACTCATATAAAACATATATAGCTTATTCACAGTAAATTATTTTTGCTTAACATTTCTAACTTTTTACTGCAGCAAACTACTACTAAACTTTCTGCATTTCAATGGAAATCAGAGCCAGTCGATTTAATCTCTCTTGAGAAACAGTTGGTTTTTTTTTTTTTTAAAAAAAGTAAACATCGAAGTCCCTTCTAATCAAAGTCTCATGAAAATTAAACTGGCTGAAATGATTGAATCATCTGGAGAGCCCATTTAACATCATTGTTCATACATCTCATCCAGTGCAACAGACTTGAGAGGTTTGCCAGGGTTGGGCAAAAGAAATTAAAATGGGGAGTTTTGTGTCGAATTATTGACTGGGTTTAAAGACACATCAGTGTAACGCTTTTAAACTATTGGATTTTCAGGTTGCCAAAGACCTCTACAGATAAGCAGCTTAAAGTAAGTCAGTAACTTCAGCGACTGGAAGACAACATCTGAGAGGACAGCCAAAACACTGGTTATTAGTGTCCCTCCTAAGAACATCATATGGATTTGTATCACACTAAACACACATCATTGATGTTGTTAATGACCTCATCGTGTCTGTACTGCAAGCATAAAACATTTTAAATTGATTTGGCCCAAGGCCAGCGACTCAGACAGCCGTCTGGGTGCACAAATAAAGAGACCAGACACATGGGTGGGGGGGGGACAACAGGCAAACTAGCCTTATGAAGTGCTGGGAGATTGATGCTTTCAAACCATTTTTTTCCAAAGCTCTAGGAAGAGAAAAGCTACACTACATTGCTTGAGAATTTGTTCAGAACAGAGGAATAAGGGGTCCAAGGCATCTGTCTTGATTTCTCTCCACAAGGCACCGGCCTGGAAGCATCTCATCCTTACAAGCTGAAAATCTGTTTACAAGCCGAAGATGTGATAATCTCCACACAACTCAACACTGAGCAAAATTGGAATTAGTGAAAAACAGATTTCTCGCTTATAAAATCACACTCAGGCTAGTAAATTACTTCCTAGCTGCTACGTCTTGCCCTTAAAAAGTTGGGATTTTCAAGAAAATATTCTTCACACAGCAAATGAGCTCATCTGAGATAAAATCTTTTCAGTAACCGAGTGTGCACTTCTGGTGAAGAATAAATAATGAAATAATGAGGTCTGTATTGCTGTATCTAGGTAGATTAATAAAACATTATGTTTTTCAAGGTTAACAGCAGCAAGACACCCCCCCATGATTACTACAAAGGTGGGTTATGTGGGTTATTCATTTCGAAGATGTAATCAACTATAAAACTGGTTATTACACATAGAATGGAATGCATTCATTAAATGGTTGTAATTTTAAATACAATCCTTGTGTAAAATAACAGAATATATGCATACTATTCCTGTTAAAATGTTTTTCATCATGATGGGTCAGTATTCAGTGTTGTTTTACATGGACGAATGCAATATAAGCAAGTGAGGAAACATCTGATGTGTCCTCATCGATGGGGGAGTTCTGGCTACTAAGATTAAGGCAGATCTTGGAATTAAAAGGGGAGTTCAGACCTTGGGTTGCTAATCCAGTGCCTTAGCCTGGTGATGAATAGTAACAACCACCAAAGAATGATAAGCAGTATATACGAGCTTGCTCTTTAAAAAAACAAAACAAAAAAAAAAACTTTCAACATATTTCTTGAGAGACCAAAATGCAAATGAAAATTAAGTGTGCAGAATGTGGTAAGTGTGAAGAATGAATTTGATAGCTCTTGTAGTCATTGTCAGTTTGCAAGTCATTATTGATTTTCTGTAAGCATATGCATCTGTATGCAGGCAGGATTCATTAAGCTCAGCAGTTCTGTGTGCTTTGTAGGTTACAGCCCTTTACTCCAACAATTATAATCCCTGCACTTCAAACTAAAATAATTGATACTTTCCACAGCATTACATTAACATAAAGGCCACACCTGAAGAAATAACAATCATGTCTGTACGAGCGTAGCATTTGCCCAAACATGCAGAGAATAATTCACACTCCATTCCTCTCTGAAATTAACTGTTCGGCATCTCTGTTTTTGTGCTTTTTTTTCGAAAAGACAAACATGGTTCCCATAGAGAGGATTGAATAGTTCACCACAGAATATTAAAAGACCTAGAGCTAGGGAAAAAAAACGCCAAATGTTGCCTCTGTTAGCTCAGGCTTGAAAAATCTTTTAAGGAAGGAAAAACCCAGCAAGAATAAAATTGCCATCTGGTTTCCTTTCTTTTTGAGTTTAATTAATTAGAACAAATCAAATAAATTAAATGTAAAATTTGTGATGACAGGAAAAAAGCATTTTCCACTAAAACAGTATTTGAAAAATCAGTATATTATTTGCACAGAATATACTGTATTTTCATAATTAAATCATTTTTAATTTATTAAAACTTTAATACAGAGTGGCACAGGGTAACGCTGCTGCCTCGCAGTAAGGAGACCGTTGTTTGCATCCTGGGTCCTACCTGTGTGCAGTTCGTTCTCTGTGTCTGTGTGGGTTTCCTCTGGGGGCTCCAGTTCCCTCCCACAGTCTAAAGACATGAAGGTTAGGTGGATTGGCGATCTTAAATTGGCCCTATTGTGTGTGTGTGTGTGTGTGTTCATCCTGCGATGGACTGACACTGTCCAGGATTTGTTCCCAGCCTTGTGCCCCATGGTAGCTGGGATAAGCTCCAATGGACACCAATGACCCTGTTCAGGGGGTTGGAAAATGACTGACTAAAACCTTAATACATTCATAGATTTTCATTTCAATTAGTTCAACAGAATTAATATATTATTTAATATATTCTACTAGCTGAAATACCCAGCGTTGCCCGGGAGGAAAATAAAGTTTTTTTTTAATTGTTTGAGAAAAACATAATTAAAAAAACCACAACTTTAAAAATAAAAATAAATTAACAAACAATAAACCTGGGTTCAATTTCCGGGTCATCCCTGCAGGAGTTTGCATGTTCTCGCCGTGTCTGCATGGGTTTTCTGCCATGGGCTGGCGCTCTGCCTGGGGTTTGTTTCCTGCCTTGCGCCCTGTGTTGGCTGGGATTGGCTCCAGCAGACCCCCGTGACCCTGTAGTTAGGATATAGCGGGTTGGATAATGCATGGATGGATAAAGACTCACTAATGTGCTTGTCTTGCCATGTTGAATGTATGTTATTATCCAGTTGATGCTCGGAACCAGCCAACTGTATTTAATTTGAAAAGCAAAAGGGACGCTGTGGTGGCTCAAACATAAAGAATGCTGGCAGTCACCTCCAGTTCGCCCTCGTGTTTTTTTTTTAATTGTTTGAGAAAAACATGATTAACAAAAACACAATGTTAAAAATAAAAATAAATTAAGAAACAAAGACTCACTAATGTCCTTGTCTTGCGGTCTTGTATGTATGTTATCATCTAGTTGACGCTCGGAACCGGCCAAGTGTATTTAATTTGAAAAGCAACAGAGGCGCGGTGCTGCTCAAAAATAAAGAATGCTGGCAGTCGCCTGGTATATACTAACTGTGTAAGCCCAGCATGGGATCCTATAAAGTATTTAAATCAGAAGTCAGAACTACTCTGGACATCTCTTTGCTAGAAGGATTCATGTTGCCAAAGTGCTCGCATCATTTCTGCATTAGCAGTTAAGCGACTGTCTTTCTTAGGAGGTTTCCTTTTGCCGGTGTACTGGCCTCGCTTGCATATCCTCGGACCTGGAACCCTCACCCCGACTCTACGTCTCACTTCCGGAACGGACAGAGGCACACACTTGCACGCGTAGAACTCTATTTAATTTCAAAACCATCAGGGGTGCGCGGTGGTGGTGCTCAAACATAAAGAATGCTGGAAGTTGCCTCCAGTTCACCCTCTGGTTGTCGTTCCGAGTGTCAACTGGATGATAACATGCATACAAGACCACACCAGAAGGGGTGGGTTACGGCTGATTTCACCCTACAGTATTTTTAGTTGACCAATGAGGAACATGTGTACCAAGTTTCATGAAAATCGGTCCAGCCATTCAGATGTGATGCTGGAACATACATATACACATTGACTTTTATATATATAGATATTCTAGAATTATATAATTATGTAATATATTCTAGAATTATTTAAGAACATCAGTTCATGATATAGTGATATAAGAAGTTGTAGTGAATTAAATAGAGAATGTTAACAGTGATAAGGAAGACAAGCATAAGCTGGTGTCCCGACCAGGATGGTTCAGAGTTCCTTACCCAACCAGGAGGTCAAGCTAGTAACTGGACAAGAAGGAAGGCATGGCCTTCCCTGCCTCAACCAAGAGAAGGCACCAACCACACAGTGAGATACTGGCCTCAAGGGAAGAGCTCAGTCGAGGTCCCTTATCCGGCTGAGAAGCCAGTATGCTGGAGGGACAGAGGGAGGGAACTGATGCAAATTATTCACTTTCCGAAACACTAGATGGCAACATCCCTGGGCTACAGTACCCATACAGGGCATGCTGTTGGGTTCCGAGGGTGCTGCAGGGTCTTGCGTTCCTACTCTATGTGGCTCCACTTGACTCGAAAGGACTTCTTATGGACAATGCCTTGATACAGGAAGTGCAATGTGAAAGGAGGCACCTCTCTTCACTTATGAAGTCAGAGTCAAAGAGGAGAAGGAGGATGATGCTCACTGAGGAGGAGTGGAGGGAGATGACAATGTAGTTAAATTCGGCCTATGCTTGGAAGTAAGCCTATTATGGTATTATTATTCAATAAAACAATGTTATTTTATCCTGGATTTGTCTCTGAAGAGGCTGTCTGGTGTTCAGAGCTCTGGGGGACCCCTTAGTGGCCACAACAAAAATAAGGTTTAACCTGCTCACTAAAATGAATTGATAATTATTATCACTTTCTCTGTAAATTCATGTTAAGTAAACATGTAATATTACTTTTTTAAAAATCATTCAAGAAAGATAAACTTGTACCTCATTGTAGAAAAAATGGGAGAAAGCTCAATGTGATCCTTATTGAAAAAGTTACGTTTCCTTTAGCAATGATCCTCACGTGCTAGAGTGTACAGGTAGATGCTTCTGGTGTCCTTTTATTACTGAGGGTATCAGGAGGTGAATGCTATTGAGGGATATCAGACTAGAAAGGACTGAAAAAGGTCATTTGGATGAGATTTTTTTACAAGAGACATGGTTAGCTAAAGCAGAGTCTGAAGATAGAAGGGCAGATAAACCAAGCAAATGGGTTCATTTACAGAATAGGCAGACAGTGCCCACTTTGATGTTAGGAAGAACATGAATATAAAATGTAGTGAGAGATGGAACAGGAAATGAAAGAAAAACTAGGGATCTGACAGAAAGTAAGCAACAGGTTAAGGGACATTTCCAGAAAGACAGCTAGGTAGTAAATAAATTAAAATGTACAGCAAAAATACCTAGGCCAAGTGACACAACTAACCAAAATATTTCCCAAACCAAAATACATTTTTCAAGGCAAGCAAAGGGTTGGGAGTATGAGTATCCTAAAGAATGGATGTGTAAAACAGAGGTCTCCGTGGTAGTGATTTCTCAATCTCTCTCCTGGTTGCCTAGGACAGTTTCATCCAACAACAAGAAAATTTAATTCCGTTTCTACCCGTTCTCAAACACTTCCACAAAATGTTCCATCCTACTGCTGGACTGCATTCCCGTTTACCACTCTATAAGGCACTTTACTTGGGCACATAATCAAGGTGGATTCTTAAAATAGTAGTTTGTATGAAGGGAGAAAACATCATGCAGATGTGACTAAATCTGTTTATGACTAATTATTCTTTTTCATAATAAAATCAAATGAGGCTTATTCTTATCGTGTTGAAAAAATCAATAGATAAACAGAGAGAGAACCAGGGAGTGAACAGATGTCCTCATTTTTCCAGACAAGGCAATACCACGTTACTATTCACCACCTACTTATTAGTGCAGTAGACCCCCGTGAAGACACGGTTCAGGGTCTGCGGCCTCAGTCACTAGCGGATTTTTCCTTAGAACCTAACTAATAATTGTTAGCGGAAACTGCAAATATCCTCCACAATTTTTATGGCTTTTTACGTGGCAATGCTACACTGTAGAGAGAACAGGAAGCAACCATAGAGGAAAATGCAGCTTGGGATGGTGAAAGTAGCCAATCCGAGAGCGTTGTACTCTACTAGAATTTGAAACTGTAACTCCCAGCAGTCCCTGCAGTGGCTCCAATTGGTCTTGTGCTAAGGGTGCAGGGGCTGTTGGGGTCAAAGGATGTCACCTCGGGTTTTAAAAAGGGGGCCGTTGACTTAAAAAAAAAAAAAAGTTTTTGTAATTTGTGTTTGAAGTTCCTGTCTCTCTGCCTGCCTTCTGTTGGGTTACCTGTACTTATTTGTTTTGTCCTGGATCGTTTCATGGTTGGGGTCTGGATTGTCTGCCGTCTGACTTTGTACATGAGGACTGTAAGTGGATTCATTGCTATCCTGTGTCACACACGTGAGCATGGGAGGCAGCTAAAGGGCTTGAGTGAAGGCAGCTCTGAGGCATGCCGGGATGTGGCAGAGTGCACTGACTCTTTTTCTCCCTTTCCTGTAGACCATTCCCGGGAAATTCCACCTGGCTCTCTTGACGTCACTTCCGGGACCGAGCCAATGGAAGTAGACCTTACCAGCTCCGGCCCCTCTGATGTCACGTCCGGGTGTGATCCAATGACTGAAGACCACGTGCCCGATCCTTATGACCTCACTTCCGGTCTTCCCCTTTAAAAGCCTGCCCCTTTTCCCTTTTCCCTCAGTTCTGTATTGGACTCGGTTTTGAGCACAACAGTGCTAGCATTTAAAGAAGACGATTTGCAGCCAGGATACCACATTATACGGGTGGCTGCCCCAAACCTTGCTATGTCTCATTGTGTGTTTTGTGACACCTGCAAAGAAAGGAACGCTCCTGAACTCGTCCACCCGTCTTCACCATTTCAGGAACTACCTGTAGGACTATCTTTACATTCCCATTCATTGTGCTGATCTCTGGAATATCTATCTTCATCATTACATGTCATCCATTGCCGTTTTTCATGGACTTTACTGTGTGTGTTTTGTTGGTGCTTTTTTGTATTTAATGTATAATCACTATAAGGGGAACAAGGGTGGTATCGTTGTTTTCATTACATTCTCTATTTGCTGTTTGATTACGGGTTTACTTTGTTTTTGTCTCTGTTTGCGAGTGTGTGTGAGTCGGGTCAAGGCTGGGTGTGTCCCTGGAATCTCCACCATAAAAATAAATAAATCACCGTCTTCTCGACAGTGTGAATCTTAGCGGCACCAGACCACCACACCATTATTCATTTCTCCTTTCTGCTGATTGACTGCTGCCCTGTGATGCATCTCCAGCTGAGTGTTCTCATGTTTTCCGTTTTGTTCTTCTTAATCCTTAAACTGCCGCAACCGGCTATAGTTGTTTCCCAGTGCAATTTACCAGCACACTGGAGCTGATCAGTCAGTGCCATACATTCATTGAGCAGCAAGCTAATGACCACTGCTGCCCCCTACAGCACTGCAGCCTCACTGTCTCTGCGATTGAGCTGCTGCACTAGACTAGCCTGCAAGTATCAGCGTTTACCTCTGTGTGCTTGCGTGCAGCCAGTTCAAGCGCAGTTGGCTCAGTGATTTACTGAATTTCATCAATGGCGTTAGTTGCACCTTGTACATATTGTTCTAGTAGTTTTTTAAATAGTTTTTACAGTTCAATGGCAGTGTATAGAATGATCTGTGTTGCAGTAATTGTTATGCTCTTTGTATGAAAAAAATGTGTTCCATTAAAATGTCACTTTTTCTTTGTAAATTGTGATGTTTACTTAAAGTGCAGCAAAAAGTATTTGGCGTCCAGGGATGCAGTAACCTCCAAGTCTGTGGCAGTTTAAAGGTTAAAGCCCCAAGATGCCATCGAAAACACCCTGCACCTTCTAAGGCTTCTGGCAATGAAAACACACTTGAATGAATTTCAGCACATATAGCGGTAACATCAGTATTTTACACTCTAGCACTGTGGGTGACATATAGTACAGTACTGTACAGTATACGGGTTTACCTTTACATTCTTTTTTTAGGTAATGTATTAAGCTGAGGTTGAAATGAAATGAAAGTATTTTGGGCATATTTAGGGTTTAAACTATAAAAATAGGCATTTTTTTAACCACATCCACAATTCAGTTTTTCACAATTCACGGGTGCTCTAGGAACGTAACCCCTGCAAATTTCGAGGGTGTACTGTGCAATAAATGTGCAAATAAAATGTACATTTACAAAGGAGTTTTTGTGACCTGGACACAATGAGTGGGAAGCTGAATCTACTGTTTGGAGAGATGGACTGTAAGACATAAAGTTCATATTCATGCCACAAAGCACAAAACAATTTTTTAAGGAGAGCAGTTATTTGCAGACGTGAAAGACTATTTTGTGAGGAACATTTTATTATGTTTCCATTTAAACTTATCATTTTGCAACCTCAGATATTGACTTTTGTTTTTTTTACATTATGTAAGAGAAATAGCAACACTGGCTGTATTCACATTACCAGAGTGAAGTGACTCATAGGATTTTTTGCCTTAATGTGTCACAACTCTGATGTTTTTAGGGCTATCTGGACACATATCTGGTCCTAAACTGAATACATATCTGACTCGTGGCCATGCAACATGCATAAGAATGGTCAAATCTGAATTCATGTGTTTTATTCGCCTATATACTCTCGTCATCAGCCAGCACCGGCAGAGCAACAAAACAACAATTTAGGAGAGCAGGAGTTGGGACAACAGTCACAGTCCCACCATTGCTTCTTTACTGTACCCAAACATCTCTTGGTGCAGCAGTGCCAGCAATAGCTACAAAAACAGCAACAACTACCCATCTGTCTTTTTTCGCTTTCACGACTTTAATCCTGTATAGATGACAAAACTACCATCCTCCAGATCAAAATGTAATGCATACACTAACCACTAGCATGTCCATTTTGTCAGTTTTAATACAACAAGCTGTCTCACAAATATGAAGCTTTTTTGTTTTTGGTGACACAGATTACTTGTGCACAAACGTATCAATGTGCCTGTGTGTGCCGTTTCGGAGGACTGATGCATTTACATTACAGTTAGATACAGGTATCGTATTATACATATTGTATTTATCCCCTTTTTTTAACATCCACTGTACACTCAACCTACCTGGAAAGGGGTCTCTCTTTGAACTGTCTTTCCCAAGGTTTCTTCCATTTTTTTCTCTATTAGGGTTTTTTCTGAGTTTTGTCCTTGTCTTCTTAGAGAGTCAAGGCTGGGGGGAACTGTCAAAAGGCAGGGCCTGTTAAAGCGCATTGCTGCACTTCTTGTGTGATTTTTGGGCTATATAAAAATAAATTGAATTGTATTGTAAATGTATTGTATACAGGTCACTTGTAGTTAAGAAGGCAGGCAGATCTGATGTGAGCAAAAAATCATAAATACAGCAATGAGGCTTGTAATGCGAATGTAACCTCTGATACTCAGTTTACTAAGACATTTAAACTGACTGAATATTTTGATTAGTAAAACTTAATCATTTTATATATAGGCATGTGTTGAGTGCTGATCATCCAAAGCCACATTTCATTGCTTGACTACCTGAAGGAAGCACATGGAAGGATGGAGTAAAGGTGGAGTCCAAAGGAGACTCCTGATAGTAGCCTGGTGACTGGGTATGAGCAGAACAGAGCCTCTTTGGATTCTCTGTTGTCTATTATTTTGGAACTTGCTTCTTGTACCTCAGTTTAACTGGTGTTTCAGTAACTCTGGGTACTCATTTTTGTTACTCTTGGTATACTTTTTGAAATATTACTCTGTCAATTGCTTTTTGTGTTCTGATTATTGGATGGTTGACACCATTTTCAGATAGTTTTTGCATTTCTGTTGTCATATTTTTTTTTAGTTGTTATACCCATTGCTTGTAATGTGACACATAATTGTGTGATGTTCTGTGTCACCATGGCCCACCCTCACAAGACAGCAGCACACAGTTTCTGGCATCCATGTATTTTACCTCATTCCTAAAACTTTTAACCCTTTTCTCATTAGTGTTAGGGGAAAGTAAGAATTGCTACCAAGAAAACTTACTTTGACCATACCTTTTATTTAATATCTCTGGTATAGTTGGCATGGCTCTGGTTGGCATTCCCAGTTTTTGACCACTTTTAGCATTTGATTTTGTTCCTAACATATCTTAGCTATCTGTTTCCTGGTTACAGTCCACTGTTATACTTCCTCACACTAGTATTTGGTTCAGAAAAAGTGTCTCTCATTTGTATTTGTATATAATGTTCTTGTGATCTTCAAGTATTGTTCCACAGTGACCTGTCTTTTAAAGGTTGACATTCTCTAGGTACTGAAGATCTTGCCAGTGAAGAATTGTAATGGCAGCCCTGTAGTATTCTTAAGAAATTATTTTTTTGGCCTTAAACTACCTTTATATCTGTGTCCATTCATTTTGTGCTGCTGCTAGACTTGAAGCCTCACTACGTGAAATGTTACTGTTAAAAAAATCACTTCTCAACTAGTTATTGCAGTAAAGTTTAAGTCTCAAAGTAAAATGCATTTATGCACACAAGTGGCATGATTACACCTGAAAGAGCAAGTGATCATGTAAAATACTAAAAAAGATTCTGTAGAGAATTACCCTGGGAAATGGAAAGCACAGAAAGCGAACTGACAAAGAAAGAGTCAGAAGTCAGTCTGGTATTACAAAATCAAAAGAACAAGCAAAAAACAATCTTTAAGATTAAATTACTAACCCAGAATCAAAGCCAGAAAAGCTTTGTTCTTTTGCCTCTAACTCACATTAAAGTTGTTATTTTTCTTTTTGATTTCTTCTTGAAAGAGAAAGACAACCGCTCTTAAAAATAAATGTGCCAGAGTGGTTCTTAAGAACGATGCCTTAGGGAACCATTTTTGGTTCCCTAAAGAACCATCTACATGAGCTTTAAAGGACTCCTGGTACATATAATAACACAGGCGGAGCTCAAGTTTTCAGTATGTGTCAATATCCTACTATTAGGCCTGTGCGATATATCGAGTGGCACGATACGAACAATATCTTTTAATGCATCATTTGAAAACAAACCTATTGCGATATATTATGTAATATGTTTTATTAAACACTACAAGTGTGTAATGCGTTATTTCTGCTAACTGGAGCACATCCTAAATGCAGTCATTGCGATTAAACCCCGCCTCCTGCTTATCTTAAACAGCAACAACAATGGCAGAAACGAGTACGGCTATCAGCGATGATTTAGTGCCAAAAAAAGGTACAAATGTGACCTCCGTTATTTCGAAATGGTTTGGCTTTAGACAAAATGATACAGAACAAAAGACTGTTATATGTAAACTTTGTAAGAGAGAAGTAGGAACGAAGAGCAGCAACACCTCGAACCTCTTCAATCATTTGCAAACAAAACACATTACGAAGTACAAAGAATGTATTAAACTTCGCAAGAACTCTGCTCAGAACGCAATGAAACACATCCCTGCCACAAAACAAATTACGCTATCCGCAACATTCTCTCGTTACATACCGTATGAAAAAACAAGCCCCAAATGGAAGGAAATAACAGCTGCAGTAACATATCACATTGCAAAAGATATGGTCCCTGTTGCCACTGTCGAAAAACACGGATTTCAGAAACTACTGAGAACAATTGATCCCAAATATGTAATTCGCACTCTGAAATACTTTGCCGAAGAAGCGCTGCCCAAATTATACAACAAGGTAAAGGAGAAAATTCTGAATCAGCTTCGGAACGGTTCATTTTATTGAAAACTGGGAGATAAGAAGCGTTTGTCTTCAGACAGGATTTGCACCAGACGACCATACCGGAGAAACGATTGCGCTGGGGCTGAAAGATGCGCTTAAATCGTGGAAATTAGCCGACGTGCGACAAGTGTGCATTACCACAGATAACGCTGCAAATGTGATTAAAGCCATTGATCTGAACAAATGGAAGAGACTGCAGTGCTTTTGTCACCGGCTGAATCTGGCGATTGATATGGCGTGTGTGTGTGTACTAGTAATGTGTCGATCACAAACAAAATGGTTCTTTGAGCTGGCTCTTTTCAGTGAACGGTGGGAGCCGATTCCCGTTTTTTGGAACCGATGTCTGTGTAGTGTTTGTAGTGAAACACTAAGTGCAAACATCTAATCATGGGTCAGAACATTGCTAAATTTGGCTGAATTATAATAGGCTGGAGTGGGAAAATGAAGAGGCGCTTGGGAGCCGAAAGAGCCGATTCTTAGTGAGCTGGGCAAAATGATCCGGCTCACTAAAAAGAGCTGAAATGCCCATCACTAGTGCGTGCGTGTATGAGAAATGTTTGAAAATAAATAATAACACGTAATAAATATAAGAAATTTGTAATAATACATGTAAAGTGTGTGTGTGCACGTATGAGAAATATGTTAAATTAAATAATAAATATGCTAAGAAATAGTAAAGAAACGTAAATAATAGTGTGTATGAGAAATATTATTAATTAATAATAACGTAAATAATTAATAAGACTGTAATTGGTGTTTGGTATTAGAGAGATGCATGAGAGATCCCTGCATTGAACAGGCAATTGGTGTACACAAAAGAATTGTTGCATGTTTTTCCTTCAGCTGGAAAAAAAGAAGGAATTTGACCGCAACACAGAAAGAATTCAATCTGCCTTCCCATCAGCTCATAACAGAATCCCCTACAAGATGGGGGTCAAGGGCAGCAATGATACAGAGAGTGTCGGAACAAGAGAGGGCCATCACCCAATTTCTCTCATCTGACAAGAAAACCAGACATCTGGCACTTACATGGCAGGACATAGATGTATTAGAGTCAACTGATAAAGCTATTCGACCCCTCCTGGAATTTACAGATGCACTCTCAGCTCAGTCTTATGTTACAGTCTCCTATGTTAAGCCAGTGCTATACCTTTTTCAAACCAGCATCTTGGCTCACCAGCCAGAAGACACAGAGCTCACTATGTCAATTAAGACCAAAATTATTGATTATGTGAGAGAGAAATTTGATGACCCTGCCACCCAGCAACTACTAGACACTGCTTCTTTTTTGGATCCACATTTCAAAAGATCATACATTCCTGAGGAAAAGTATGAAGAGGTCAAACACAGAGTTGTGTCTGAAGTGGAGACCCTTCAACATGATGAGACCAGTGCCCAGCCTGACTTAGCTGGGGAACTTTCAGAAGCAGCTGAAGCATCACCACCACCAGCCAAAAAGGAGAAGCGAAGCCTTGGTAGCTTCTTTAAGAGGCCAACATTTCTATCGACATTGTCTGACAGAGATAAAATTGAAGCTGAACTTTCAACCTACCTAAAAGCAGCTGAAATTGACACTGAGACAAACCAACTTGCATGGTGGAAAGAGCATGAACCAATCTTTCCAACTCTCAGTCGCCTTGCAAAAAAATATCTCCGCATGCAGGCCACTAGTTCGCCCTCAGAAAGGGCATTTAGCACAGGTGGCAACATAGTGAATTGCCACAGGGCATCTTTAAAGCCAGAGGCAGTTGACAGACTTGTCTTTCTTGCACAAAATTTGTGAAATTGTGTTACCTGAATGGATGTTCTTGCCACGCTTTATTTGTTTACAAAACATAGCTTAAAAAGTGCATATTGAAACATTATTTTAAGTTTTTTTTAGGCAAACCTAGTAAAGTAGATAAAGCATCTACTCCTACGTCACCTAATATTCAGACAACTGGCTTTCTTGCGTAAATGTTTAGATGTGTTTCTTGCATTAATGAGTATATTTTGGTTTATGCCTATGATGTAAAGTTGTAAGTTTGCAATTACATGTAAATAACTAAAGAGCAATATAAATGCGCGGCTTCTTTTTGAAGTAATAATAGATAGGAAAAAAATATCGTTGCATATCATATATTGACTTTTGGTCCAAAAATATCGCAATTTGAATTTTGAGCCATATCGCCCAGCCCTACCTACTATCATGATTTGGTGTCCTCATAGGTCTTCACTATTTAATTCCGTTGTTAGGTCCAGTTCCAGTTTTGCTAGGAGCTTGGCCTCTGAGGTCAGGACCCATGCCTAACTGATGTGGCGGGATAAAAATGATTGCTATGAGTGCAAATACTTGTCTGGTCTGCAGGTACCAAAATCTCTGAAGTATTCTATGTTTACCTTTGTGCTATTTTGTATTGGGCTTCGGTTTCATTTACCTTTATTCTTTTTTTTTTTTTTGACAGAACACATAATAGGTAGCTTACAATATATTAAAGGTTTCTGCTTTGACTACATTCATGTTAGGAACATTTATACTGTAAAGCCCAAAGAATCAGTGTCATATGCATGCAACCTTTGCCAGAATTACATTGCTCTTTGTCAAGAACTTATGAAGAATCATACAACCCAGTAAAGTACCATTAAAAAATCACATTTAAGAGAGAATAATAATCTACTGTGTGCCACCATCCTATATAGGTGGACCTCAATAATATAGAGCATGATGTGATTAGTGAACCCCACTGAATTCGGCCTGTCCTCAAGTTCCGTGAAAACATGGAAATGTTTGGGAACTTTACTGAACTCAGAGAAATGCACTGAAGTCAATTGGAGAAGGAGAAACTGAACTAGCTTTGAGTGGTCTTTTAAATTTCCCTGACAGCTAGGAAATCATCTGTCAACTATGCTAGACCGGTAATTGCCAAAAATGTGACCTGAGCTGCAGCACTATGCTTTGCTGAAATAAAATTAATAGAATTAAAAACCAGAACAGTAAAATTTCTTGTAGACAGGAAACATGAATTCACTTGGCTAGGATTGTTCCCAAACAGATTCCATAGCAGTTACTCACATCCCTCAAAACAAAAACTAACATTTTTTGTTTTTCTATGACACTTTTGCTCATTCACTGCTGTCGCTACCATACAAGTGCAACAGTAAAGCACATGGATTCTTCACTCCAACCTGTTTACATCAACTGAAGAGAACTCTGGGTAATACTATTAAAAAGAGTAGGCACACATATTATGCACAGGTGACATGCAAGTCCATACAAAATCACATTTAAGACATGAATACACCAACACATTCCCAGTTTTCTTTTGTGAGCACATTTTGTATATAAATGCAGTCACAAGTTTACCACTAATAGCATCAGTGTTACGTAACATTGGCCACTACAGCTCTGTGATGTCATGGTGGCCTCACAAAACATCATTGAGCATGGAGGAAAAAAAAGTTTCATCTAAGCTGGCTGCAGGTGAATTTTCGGGGAAAAAATTTGGTGATGAAGGTCACAAGAGAGCATTATTTGCTGTAAAAAACACTTTGGTAAATATCGCCCATCAAAACTAGTAACTAGCACAGACTATAGCAACCATAAACAAGATGGCTGCATCCATACATCTGTACCACAAAATGGAAGAACCCAGAAATATAAGTACAGCATTGACAAAATGACAGTGTGCTGATATTCCTATTTTAATGACAATAATAATAAACAAGAAGAACAATAAGTATATGAATTACAGAAATGACAAATATTACTTCTGTCAATGTCCAAATTTAGATTTACAACAACAAGGGGTAAGTAAAGTCATGTGTTCTTATATAGTGAGTTCACTCACCAATGTACACGAGGCTCTGGCAACATAAATAAACAGTTTTTACAAGTTTCATGCTTCCTAGTAAACTTTAATTCACAGAATAAGACATTAAGCACCTCAAAAAGCTTAGCTTACACCCTGGTTCTGAGTAATGTATTTTGTCAAAATAAAAAATTTGTTTCAACCCATTTCTTGATTAAATGAAGTTTAAGAATATTTAAATGAGTAAAAAATGAGTAGCCCTGTGAACTCACAGCTAAGGGATTTAGTTTGAATTGCCAGCTAAGACTCCTTCTGTGTGTAGTTCACATGTTGCTCCTGTGTTTAGTTAGGGTTTTCTTTATTGGCTCTGATTGCCAGTCCACTGTTAGATTCACTGTTGACTCTAAATGGACCAAGTGTTAGACTGTGGGAGTGATGGGCCTAGTGATAGACTGGCACCTGTTCCAGGGTTGTTCCCAGGAACACACTTTAACTGTTTGAAAACAAATGTCATTTTGTAATTTTCCTCATTAAAATGATCACATTATACAAACCTGAGCCACAGACAAAGTTAATATTTTGGCTTTCACAGATTAGGTGCAAAAAAGAAATTGTCTGAGTAACAATGGATTTTCTTACCAAGGCTCATAAACATCCCATTAATGAAAGGTTTTCAAGATGAAGTTGCAGTATAATCAATAATGATATACTTCACCACTTATCTCCATGACTCACAATGAATCACCCTATATTTAATGTGAAAAGCTGATAAAGCTGATCCCATCTATTCAGTCAGATTCCTGGATGAACATCTCATGCAGTTTTCTACAGGTTCTTAAGAACTGTGCTGCGAACACAACTGATTGTTCATCAACTGTCCAAATATGAGTTTCCCGCTGAAGTAAGTTCTGTGTTGCATTAAAAGTGTGTTTTGAAGAGTCAATCTATTGTTTCAAGAGTTACAGCAGTGTCATGAATATTTTAAAAGTCAACCATGAACTAGCCGTGCATGTAATTGAGCCCAAGAAAATCTGAGGCACAATCTGTTGCTTTTGCGATCATTCCTGCTCTTTTCATTATTTTGTATGGCTCCACTCAGAGTATGAATCACTGATGTGTAATTTGAGATTTGTTTGCAGAAAGCTATCTCCTGCAGTACATTTCTGTGTGTGCTTCTGCCTTCTCTTTAGGAAAACAAAGAATGTAACTCTGTCCACCTGGAAACAATATTTCAGGTGAGTGCAATCGTCTTTATTATCAATACAAATAAAGGAAACCTGCATTATCCAGAGCATGAACTGTATCATAAAAAATGTTGCATATGATTTCTCATGTGGAAAAATACATTTTCTTGCAGATGCCCAGATTTGTTGAGCCTCTATTTTGTCGACTGTCTTCATAGTCGGTTGGCAGTTAGTCTTTTTTTGTTCAATGGACCTTGTCTCAGTCTCTGAAATTCAATTATCTTTCAGGCAACTAATGGAACTAATTGAACAAGAAAAGAAATCATTGAGCTTAGAAATGAATATTATTATTATTAGTGTGCCATTTACTTCTAACATTAGGATGTCACAGTATACTGTACCTAGAGTTTATCATACAGAAAGTTAGTCTGCATGATTAACAATAGAGCTTATGCAAAATGATGCATATAGAAAAGAGATGAACTGTATATCTGCACTCTTTTCAAGTAAAATACTGATGTAAAAGTGCTTGTTGAATTTTAATAATTTTTAACGTTCATAAAGTCAAATCACAATAAATATGAAAAAATTACCTACCGCAATTGAAATGCTAATGCTATTTAAAAAAACACGCAAGACCAGGGAATTCTCTCCTTTTATTCCAGCACATTTGGAAATAAATTTGTCCAAAAAAATGTGTATCTCAGCGGCATTCTTTTGTCCTTCAGATAATGATTTAGTCCAAGGTTACCTTATTGTACCACCTGTTTTTTGAAACAGATGCAATCCTGCCTTCAGACTACTATTATTTTCTTGTAGGTGGTGGTCTGTGCCAAAAGAAAAGCTATCAATCAATCAGGAAGGTAAGAAATTGAGGCACAAAGGCGAAATCATTTGATGACAAATAGAAAAATAAGGTAGCAATCGGTCTGTCTTTAGAAATGCCACAGATACAAAGTACTTGGAAAAAAAAATAATAGCCAGTTTAAGATCTAAAGGGAAAAATCCATCATTCCATCCACTTTCGAAACTTGCATAAGTGAACTCCACAGTCATTGGAAGCAGAAGCCTGTTGTGACACCACCAGGCACTTGTTATGTATGTGTAGGCAAATCCTTTCAATATGTTTTCTTGGTCACTGTTCACTTGTTTTAACACGAGCTGCTGATTTGTTGAGCCATTTGTGCAAATCTCTGCATGCAGACCAGCTCAAAGCACAGGTTGCACCATGTATCATTTAGAAAGCATTGGAGTTTAATAAGGATTGCATACTGGACATAAGTAACACACAGATCGCTAACACTTTAGTTTATGTACTGCAAAATGCAACTATTATTCATTTACTCTTATGTAACAAGACCTTAACAAAGGCTTCTTTTGGTGTTATTGACATTTACAAAGCCTCAGTAAAGTGGTTATTCATCATCTCTTCATTCATCATGTGCAGTGTGTCATTTGATATGCTGGCAATTCACAGACCTTATAATGAAGTATGATAGATAGATAGATAGATAGATAGATAGATAGATAGATAGATAGAT
>JANRMT010028174.1:115939187-115959738 GCA_026402145.1 Polypterus bichir lapradei | reverse complement strand
GATAGATAGATAGATAGATAGATAGATAGATAGATAGATAGATAGATAGATAGATAGATAGATAGATAGATAGATAGATAGTGTGACAGATTAGGGATTTCTTGCTCACTTGTACCCTCAGACCACACATCAGACACTGGATAAAAGTCCATATAATTAATTTATTATAATAATAATGTGCAAAATGCACGCTCCTCTCCACAATTCTCATATAACAAACCAATAATCCAATAAACAATCCTCCAATCTCCCAGACGCTTAGCCATCCTGCCTCCCAACTCAGCTTGTCTGTCTGGGATCTCCCACAGTCCTTTATACTCCTCGACCCGGAAGTGTTTCTGAGCCCTCAGTCCATGTGATTATCCAACACTTCCGGGTCAAGTAATCTTCTCTTTTTCTTCAGCCCAGAAGTATATCATTTCTTCCATTTCCACGATTGTGAAATACTTCCGGGTCATAGGGAAAGTATAAGTTCCTGGGCCTCCCTGCAGCGTCCTCCGGTGGCCCCCATGGTATCCAGCAAGGCTGTGGTGAAAAACTCCAAGTTCCATGATGCCCTGCTGGAATTCGGGGCCCTTCCATGTTGCAGGGATGGCTCCATCTGGCGGTTTGGGGTTGTTGGCCGGGATACACGGCCGGCAATCCCTCACAATAGATAGATACTTTATTAATCCCATATGCAATATCAGGAGAAAAATGTCTCACTTAAGACACTTCTGACCATTCCAAAGTGAAGTTATTTTAGTAGGCCACACTACAAAAATAAATAATCACTTTACTGATGCTTTGTGTCATTAAAACTCCAGCTTCTCTGTCATCCACCTTGCCCTTGATAACTGGACAGATGGACGGACAGACGGATGGATGGATAGATGGATGAAGCCCAACAGTACACGTTTTGTTTTTGTAGAATTGAGATGCAACAAGGTCAACAGAAACAAGGGTGACCACAGTCATTATCAGAATAGCAAGAAGCTGCAGTTGGCAGCATAACCAAGAATTGAATTTGTCTTTGAGAAATTCAGACAAGAATGATTTAAGATGAGGGAGGGTATGTATCTAGGATTTAACCAAATTTGCATTTCAGCCATGGCCCACGCAACATTAGAAACAGTCCTGCAGTTTTCCTTTTAAAATGAATTCAGAAAGAGAAAAAACAGCACTTTGAATATGTACAAGAATATAATGATTTTCTGTATTTCTATATAATTTACAGCATATTTTTATAGACTATTTGATCTTGATGCCACATGAGTGCATCTTCATTTGACAAAGCAGGACTTAACCTTACCAAATGGAGGAGACATGGAAGGAACATTATTGTCCACCAGGACATTGCGGATATCCCTGTCCAGCATGGAGGCAATGTCACAATGTATGCTGCCATCAAACACTGTGGAGGTCATTCGACTGCCATGTTGCCCTGGGACCACACATATAGCACTTGTTGACTTTCCTTGATGGTGTTCAGAATCATTTATTTCAAGAACAGAAAAGAGAGTCAGGCCAGTAAGATCAATCATGCTGCAATTTTTAAGACAACACTAGCTTCCACCGCCCTATAGAGGAATTTTCCTTAGCATTGCAAAAAAACGTATGAACAGGAGCACCTACCCCTTGATATGGAGGAATCAAATGAAGACACTGCCATGGAGTCTTGTCTGGATAAGGCATACTAAGGGGTACTTTACCTCGCTGCCTGGCCAGGAGCAAACACTGATTGTGATTGCGATTTTCTGGTCTGACCCAGAGTAAGGATGAGCAAAAAAAAAAAAAAGATTTTCCTCTCCTTATACCATAAATATTTTAAGTGTGGTATATGCATATGTTATATGCTTTATTCTTTAAGTTACATTCTTGACCAACAAATGAGGGAAGAAGACAGGTCTTCAATTCAAAGGTCCTGTTTGTGGTAATCAAAGATCTCTGGGCATTCTTTGTAAAGAGTAGGGTGCATCCAGATGTCTAGGCTATATTGTCCTCCATGGTCTAGTCATTCTGCCCCCTTAATCATACCCAATCTCTAATTGGCTAACTATCTCTCACCACTTCACCACCTAACAGCTAATGTGTGGTGAGCATACTGAAACAAAAATGGCTGCCATTGCATCATCCAAGTGGATGTTGCATATCCATAGTGGTTGAAGTGGCTCTTCACTCACTGAAGCGCGTTGAGTACTGAGAAAAACGCTATGTAAGGAATTATTATTATTATTATTATTATTAAAAAGTCAATCCCATGAGGGTTTAATTTCCTGGTCATTGTGATCAAGAACTTCTGATAAACCCATTTTTACTGATGTTCGCTGCTGCCACCTTCAATGGTAAAAAAACACTATCAGTCTCTAACATGATTTCACATTACTATTTTTTGAAGCATATTCAAACTGTTCTGCAACATGTTATACAAATACTTCAATGTTTACGTGTTTCTCATTGATGTGATCTCACATGCAGGCTGCAGGCAAGAGGCTCACTGCAATTAGTTGGTGAACATGGACTGTGTTTTTCAAAATTACTTTCCCATTAATAAATTATATTTGATAATTTTTAGGCATGTGTTACAATATCCAAAAACTTTTCACATTGTTGCAGGGGCCACCTACAATGCAGAATACAAAGTTTATATTTGACCATACCAGCACACATGTTTGGTACATGCATACATGCCAGTGAAGAAAATTTAGACTGTATTCAATAAAAAAGTTTTTTAAACATTTGGGCATACCTTCTGATTCATATTGTATACAGTATTTGTTTGATGTTACTGTGTCCGTAAATCTAAAGGCTGCCATCTTAAATACCCTTTGGGTGATGGCATCATGACACACTATCCAGGCGTCACAAGGTAGAAATGGGAAGATAATGCCAACAACAACATGCCATGCCAACCTGAAAACACAATAAAATTGCAATGTGCATGATAAGCAAAATGATGGCAAAAATATAAGTAAAAATTATAATAAAAACCTACTAACAACAAGGAGATAATCAAAATTAATGCAGAAAGGTACTAAAATAGAAACTAAAGTGTCTAAAATCCTCAAATCATTCCAAACATGGTATGTACTCTGAGCCTGTACTCAGTGAAGAACACTTTACAAAAATAAACTGACTTCACTAAACGTTTTCAAGACTTCTCGCTTCATGCTTAATATTTTGTTAGAAAATCAACAATGTTTATCCATCCAGAGGGTACAAATACTAAACAAACCTGAGTGGGATACCTGTCACACTGACACACACACGTTTACCACACATACACACAGAGGCTGCCAGCATATCTAAAATCTGCAAGTCTTTTTTGTGTGTAGGAGGAAAATGGAGAGAAAACCAATGAAGAAAACATACAAATTGGGCTGGGAAGTAAAGTTAAGTATCTGGATCTTGTAAGGTGATGCTGACCATCGTACCACCAATGCCATGTCAAAGTTATGATCAAAAGGTTACAAAATTAATTTTTGTAAAGATCCTAGAAATTACCTTATTAAATAATATTCTTAATAGGATTGAAATAATATTTTTTATTATTATTATTATTATTATTATTATTATCTACAGTAAACATATACTAGATAATTTATGCTATGATCTTCATTGGATGTTTCAGCATTACATCAAGAGTCCACTTTCCATATAGATAGATAGATAGATAGTGTCACAAACGTGCAAGTAGGGGGACGTTGTGTGGACCAAGTAAAGGTAATTCCATGCCAGGCCAGGGGAGGGCAGGGTGCACTAAACCTTCTCCTGTTATCTCTACAGACCAGCTGCAGGAAAACCGGTCTGAGTCAGTGCTGACACTTCCGGTTCCAGTGCCCAGAAGAACGTCACTTCCGGTTCTGGCGCACAGAGTGATGTCAGAAGAACACCACTTCCAGTTACCCTACATCACTTCCGGTCTGATCCCTTAAAGCCTCCATCTTTCCCAACCCTCGTCAGTTCTACCTTGGACTCAGCTCTGTATCATTCAAAAAACCATTTGCAGCCAGGAATATTATACGGGTGGCTGCCCCAAACCTTTTTATGTGTGTCGAGTCTGTTCCTTTTCACAATAGATAGATACTTTATTTGTCTTCAAAGGAATCTGTTATGTGGGTTTGAGAATATGGTTTTAAATTTGATTCAATAAACAAAACATAAGTGTAAAAGTAGAAAGGATAAAAGTCTAGAGCCCTAAAGGTGAAAACTGTAAATGAATTGTATGAAGTCATACTGAACAGAAACAGTGACAGCCAGAAAATATTGGACAGGCCACAGAGATGCCATCGATATTTGCATTGACATCCTAAAACTTGCATTACATGCCATATTTCATGCCACATCCTTTACACATCAGCGTGTTTGACATTGATAAATGAAAATAGAATAATAAACCGCGCAGATGTAATGCTTCAGAAAAAAACCTTTACAAATAAATAAATGAGCACTGGGACTGCATAAGATGGTGCTAGTGTTCATGTAAATGAAAACGGCATAAAGTATTGAACCTGAAAGCCATTTTAGCAAATGGCCACTCAGAATGCTGCTGTTACAGTGATCTATGGTTCATTAATTTTGCTTTGCAAGGTTCTATAGACACGTATCTATAAATCAATTCACAGACAACTTTTACTAGATATTTAAATGAATAATTTACAAGGACATGGTTTCTTTATTGAATTAATAAAAAAGCAAATCTATAACATGCTAGTTTCTGGTAATTTCTTTAGTCTCAGATTCTAATTTTTTTTTTAAACATCTTTAAAGAGCTTTGGAGAAAAATCAATACTTTGAATCACTAACTGGCCTTTCTCAAAAGAGGCTCAATAGTGGAGTATTTATATTTATATATATACTGTATATATGCAGGTTGGATAATGGATGGATTCAGTGGATTCAGCATTTGTGCTGTTACGTGATATGTCTGTCAAATTAAATTTCAAACATGAGAAGTTCACAAAATAAGTATAGTGTACATTTCTATCTAGAAAGCTTACTAATCTTTGAAAATGCAAGGTCATTTATGCTGTTTGTTGAATGGTCAGCAGCCTTGGAATGGATCACGTTGACAGTCCGGTGATATCATATCCAGTGCCTAAGGTTCTGGCTAATCCTCCAACCCATGCACACTAAATTCAGTTCAATGGGAAGCTGAGTATGGTTGTCTGTTATTTTCACAATTTTGTTGCTTGTTTCATTAATGTAGCCATATTTTTACCAATGCTGGGCTTCATTGCCAGTCAGGTGATCTGCATCAGCTACATCTGATATCTCGACACTGTTTGTATATAACATGGCAACACACAGGGCTTAGCCTTTCTAATTTTCACCTAGAAAGAAACCTTACAAATGAAGTTTTTCTTTAATGTGAGTTAGGATAGGGAGGCACGGTGGCTCAGTGGTAACACTGCAGCCTCGCAGTTAGGAGACCTGGGTTCCCCTGTGGACCAATTTTGCAGAGATGTGGCTGTGGTATAGTGGGTTCGTGGCTAGGAGATCAGTGGGCAGTTTTAAAGAAATAATCACACCCCAAGAAAGTCAGGCTCCAATTGTGTGTGGGTGTGTTTGAGTGCGTTTCGCTCTGCAGTTAATTGGGGAACTGGCTGACCGCGTCAAATACATGTACAAAGGTGGGTGGATCAGTCAGGCACCTCAATGATGCCGGAGAAGGAGCTGCTCTTCACACCTGTACAAAATTAGGCAGCACTAAAAGAGCTGGCACAGGACAAAAAAAAATTAAGAAGAAAGAAAGAACGGAGGTTACAGAGGGGAAACAGAGCAGCAGGTAGAAAGACGGGAGAGTGCCAGCGTGAGTGAGCGAGAGAGAAGGAGCAGGCAGCCATGAGGACAGCCCTCAGAAGATCGTGAGGCCAACACTCATGGCCTTCTGAAGTGAATCACTCTGGCTGAGCTGTTGAGAGCCAGAGTGATGTGGTGCTGGATGGTGTAACTCACCACATAAGGCCAGGAAGGCTGCAGGAGATGGCGAGGCTCAGATGGGAAGCTCTACTGGAGCCATGGACAGTAGGGCCCCAAGCCTGGGTTCAGATGGGACAGCAGGGAAGAAGGTCGGCTGCGCCTGTTGGTTTGACATCTCTCTGGGTTGCAAGACCCAAGATGGGTAACCTGGGGAGATGTCTATTTTAAAAGGAAGCACCAGGGACTTGATTTTAAAAAGGCTAGACTCCTGCCTAGGAGTTTAGCCTCGTTTTAATGGATTATTTATTTGTTGTTAACCTCCACCATGACTTGTGTTAATGAAGTATTTATTTATTGAACTTTTGATGCACTGCACTTTTCGACACTTGTTTTTCAAGTTTAATAAAAGCACTGATACATTTATGCACCTACCCCTTGCTGTTGTATGTGTGTCCTCATTTGTCTGGCTTATCCCTCAGGTACTTTATCTGCGGTAGTGGGTTCAAGTGGCTCCCTGAAGGCCCTGGTAGCATTGAACTGACCCGCACTCTCACAGTGGCACACTTATTTTTCAAAGAGATTGGTCGACTAGACCTAGTGATCGGGGGGAAGAAGTGACTGTATTACCAATATTAATGTCGGCCCAATCTCTTCCTAGTATTACGGGGAATGGAGGATTTTGCATCACCACCACTGTCAGCCTTTTCACTATGCCGTCCTTACATATGTAGCAGTTAGCAGATCTATAATATCGGACATCCCCGTGAATACAGGTAATGCGGGTCTTATTCTTACACCACTGTCGCGGTAATACTTTAATCCCATTAACTAGCACTTCGAGTTTTCATTCAGATATCTCAAACAGATCACACTGTACAAAATGTTTTAATTTTAAAATTTCCGTTTGAAAAGAATTGGTGAATTTGCAAAGTTGTACATCTTAAAACAGAGAAACGTTCTGAGCAACTTCAACTAGGAAACCATGAGAGAAGTTGTTTGAACTTGTATATTTTGTTTATTTTCCTCTTTTACTCATCTGTCAGCCTCTCAGATCCCCAATTCAAGTGAGTCAAATGCGTTCGCACATACACAGCAGCACCCTTTTCTTACTGTTTTAGGCATGATAATTAATAGATCACAAAGAGGTCACTCCTCTGGAAAGAAATGGAAAGGGAAAATAATTACTTAAGCACATATAAGACTGAATTGATTGAGCAGTATTGTCTGCAGATTATTTTGTAAAGAACTAACATTATGAAGCTGCAGCTAAATGGTGTTTGAACAACTTAACAACACTGGAAAGGCGTAGCTGCCCCAACCAATATAAATACTGGACGGCTTTAAAAATGGACAGTGGCGTTGGGAGGCAGTGGCTTAAGTCCCCTGATCTTTCAGTCCTTGATATACATGAACACTCACTGCAAGCCCCTGATCTTCTTGCCCATTCTGTATCATTCATATGCTTGTTATACAAAAATTTAGTTGCTTTCTAAGTTCTTATTTATTTATATACATTTAACAAATTACTTACCTTTCATTGGATAATAATGGGTGGCGCAGTTAGGAGACCTGGGTCCACTTCCCGGGTCCTCCCTGCGTGCAGTTTGCATGTTCTCCCCGTGTCTGCGTGGGTTTCCTCCCACAGTCCAAAGACATGCAGGTTAGGTGCATTGGCAATTGTCCTTAGTGTGTGTGCTTGGTGGGTGTGTATGTGTGTGTGTGTGCGCTCTGCGGTGGGCTGGCGCCCTGCCCAGGGTTTGTTTCCTGCCTTGCACCCTGTGTTGGCTGGGATTCGCTTCATCAGACCCCCATGACCCTGTAGTTAGGATATAGCGGGTTGGATAATGGATGGATGGATAATAATGACGTTGATTTTATGCTAGTATTGGACATTTTGTATAATAGATATTTTTCAATTTCTAATTAATGGATACAACTCTGTTGGGTAGAATTTCAAAAATGTTTTGTTAAAGAAAATTGCACAATAATTAGTCACAGACCCTCCACCACTAATATACATCATTTGGTTCCTTTTTTACATCTTTTGAACTGCAATCTGACGTGTTTGAAAGCTTTTGAGCCACAACAAGCCTATTTCTGCTTCGTATTTAATTCCATTGGAAAATGCTGTTAAATAAGCAAGTATTTAGTGTAGTCTACTAACATGTGTTGCTATTTTGAAAGTCACACTTTGTTACAAAATTATTTAATGGACAAAAATATAATAACTAACGTATTGATTCATATTATTCATAACTTGGATGAATTCAATAAAAAATGTGAAATGCTCCACCTTTCATATCAGTGAACCTAGTCGCCGAATGTACCTGAACGTTAAAACCATTCATACATCGTCTAACTTGTTTACTTTGATTCCTACTCTTGAGTATGGGCTGTGATGATTGGTATTCTGACTGCCCCCGGTTTTCTAACTTCCCCACTGTCCTTGACTTCGCCTTATTATCCTTGTGAATATCGATCTCCTGGACTTCTTCCAAATTGTATTTAACAAATGAATAAATCTAAACATTCATTACATGAAATTCTGATCAGTGAGGTGCATGGAACAGCATGTTGGAAAGAAACAATTGCAGCAGTTTCAATACACTTTTTAGAAGCCCCTGCTGAATGCATTCATGATAACTTTCTTTTACAATCTACTAAAAGGCTTCAAGCTGCCATACACACAAGCAGTAAACAAAATACAAGCATGATGCTGAAGTCTGTCAATCACTTTTTAGTATGAAAAGCTTTTTTCTTTGTACCTAGTAAGCTTTTTTCCTGAAATGATAGACATTTACAATCACAAAGAGAAGTCCCGTTAACTGGGGCTCTTCAAATACTGTAACAGGTCAACTGTTAATAACGGTAATACATTCCCCCCGAGGGTAATTCATGATGATGGGTTGGTTCTGGGGAATGATGAGTGGACCTGCAATTTTATGTCCAATCCAGTTTGAAATAAATTCATATAGTGACATGGTAGCATTTATGGAAAACAAGAGAAAAAGTCTCATTTTTCCAATAAAAATAGTAGGGATTAAAAACTATTAATTCCAGAATTAAACAGAAAATGCTAGATAGCTGAACACTCTCCAGATAGATGTTACTAAAGACATTACATAAATTGATTTTCACAAAGTTACCACAGCAGTAAAATTCCACAGCCTCAGCTTTATATCAGTCACAACATAATTTGAAAATCAAAATTTTACTTCCTAGTACTCTGAAGATGCAAATTGCTGGAATTTCTACACTTTTCTCGGTTATGACTTTAATATTACTGATCGTCTCAGGGGGTTTTGTTATTGCCATGATGTATCAAGTATAGGCTACAATTTAAATATCAAACTAATGTAATGGCATTTGCTTCAGCATCAGTAAGATTCAGAGCGCAGGATTTATGGTGCTTTTAAAAAATGCACACTGTCAATATTTAGTGTTGATTTTGTGCTACACTGTATCTTTTTAACAACTGTGTGTTATGTTACAGCCAAGATTTATGTGTATGTTCTTTTTATTGTTGTTATAGTTAGTTTTCAATTATTATTTTTCAAATTTTAATTGATTTCTGATATTTTTTTTTATTATGTATTGTTTCTTCAAGTATATTTATGATTGTTTTCTTTTGTAGGTGCAACCTCATGAGGCGGGACCACCCTGATATTACTGTGAAGGACCACCCTTAGTCTTCATACTTGAGCTTTGGAGCTTCAGTAATGTTTGGAGAGTGCATATTGTAGGTATTCTGGTTTGGGAATTATTGCTTCTGTTTTTGGCTTTTCGGTTATTGCTTTATTTTTGAGACTTGTTTGCTCAGGGTTGCCCTTTTAGACAAACCCCTTTTGCCTTCTTTTATACTAGTTTGTTCTTTTGTTAAATCCAAATAAATGTCTTCTTTTACAAACTTTTCTTCTGGAAATTGTTTTAGCAAGCCAGATGTTTTATGGTTTCTCTGCCTTGAAGTGCATTTTTGTACATCTTTGGAACATTAAAGATATATTTTGAAATTTAAAAGCCAGAGCCCCTTTGTAGGAGGTCAGAGCTGGCTGCCTGAGGTGAGGCCATATCTAAGCAGGCTAGTAAAAATTCTGGCCTCACACCTTTTTTTTTTTTTTTTTACTATTTTGAATACATAAACACAACACTGTGAAGTTGGCACAGGGTACTTAAGCATAGTTTTCGCTGCTAAAACCTGAAAACTGGGAGAAACCAAGATGTAATCAATGGTTTGATGCCCTTTGGGCTTCTCTGAAAAATTGTGGAGGGTCCTCAAAAATACATTTTAAAACTGTTATGGTGTAACAAATTGCTCAGTGCCCATTTGCATTATAGCATATTGCAGAAATCTCTTCACAGACTGGGTGAGAAGTTCAGTGCCAGCAAGCTGTTTATAAAGTGGACAGGGCTATTTGCTACAGTGAATACAGCAAGTCCAGCAGGGAAGGGAAGCACATCTTTTGACAAGTGTGGTGGAGTGATTTCTAGTGTATAAGTTGATAAATATGTTGTACGTCTTTATTTGTAAACTAGACGAGACAAATGTAATATTAGACAGTGTTTCAGGAGGCATGTTTTACTTCATTGATGAGAACAGTGGTGCTTTGACGTTTACAATACCAACCTCCCCAGTCTTTAGGACTGACTGACAATGTGAAATTTATGGTGAGGGGGATGGAGCATCAGACCAGCTTGACAAGGCTGAATATGCTGGGACTTACATGAATTTAAAAGCCAACCCCAGAAGGAAGGGCATAAATTGATTACCATATATACTCACATATAAGTCGGGTCTTGAAACCCGAAAAATCGATCATAAAGATCAGACCCCAACTTATACGCCCGTTCAAAAATGTGGCAATTCATTTTTTTATTTCTTCTTGCCTCCTCCAATCTTGCATTAGTTTCTCAGGCTCATCGAAATATGTTGCAAGGCGCAGTTACCAATTTCTTTCGCTACTTCAAAAACATTTCATTTTAAACCAGCTTCATGTTTTCTTCTGATCAAACGCTCCATTGTAGATAAGGGATGCTCTCACGATAAAGGTGTATGAGGGTGTGGGATACAAAAAACACAAATCAGTGCAAACGTCGCTCCGGAATAGTTTGGGTATTACCCTGTGGTCACGTAGGCACAATAGAGAGAGAGAGAGGGAGGGAAAGAGGTTAGGCGCACACACTGATACAGTGCATTGCTGCACCCATATAGAAAAAAAAGCTAGGGTGCTCCGTAGTTACTCTCTCAGGTGGGTGTTAGCATATCATAATCTCTTGGACCAATAGTGTGAGTTTTTTTCGCATTCGACTTATACGACCATAAAATACCAGAAATTATACAGTAAAATCAAGTCCCGACTTATCTGCAGGAGAACTTACATACGTATAAACGGTAAACAAACCAACTGGGGATGAGTTGTATCTGAGCACTTCCATTGGTAGCGACTCAGGAAAGGACAGAAAAATTAATTCTATTGGTCCAAAGTATGGCTGTTTAGGATTGGTTTTAAATCATAGGCCATTCTGCACTATGACTAAAGACATTGGTTTGCACTTTGTGATAATAGTGGTATAAAGTTGGTCATCTTCACTTTCTCTTTTTCTCTCACACCATCTGGCCATGAAGAGAAGACCATGATGAAAGCAACTCTGTCTCAGCAGCCATATTGAGACTGACACGTGGCCTATTTCAATACTCCATTCAAAGGCCATGTGGTAGCAAAGCAAGCTAGACTAAAGATAAGCCAAGAGTCACCCATGGACACAAGATGCACTGCTTCTTAGGCTATAAGGGTATGGTTTACCAATATTCACATAATATTTTGCTTCCTTAATATTTTTGGGAATTTTTTTTTTAATAATGCATAAATAAATGTGTAACTTAAATCCTGCCTGTTTCTTTACTCTATCTAATTGCCTAAGGTCACAGATGTAGAAGGGAAGGAGGGAGGACATGTTAAGTATCTGATGATAAAGTGGTAAGTGTATGGGATTTAAGACAATTTATTAAGGTCTACAAAGGATAAAGTATAAAAAGGGAAAATGGGGTCACCATGGGACATTACATGATTAAGCAATAAGACTCAAGAGGATTTGAGAATGAGAGCAGAGACTTTCAGGGAAAAAGTATGAATAGGAGCCCTATGTAGCTATTAGTACTGCCTTGAGTCCCAGTAATGCTGAAATATATGACGGTAAATAATAACACAAACTGACATTGATTGCTAATATTGTGGTATCAATTTACAGAACAGTGATTTACCCTCCAAATGGCATGCTTCTGCCTACTCTGCTTTTAACTAACTTGAACTGTAGCAGTTGTCTGTGGTGGAATTGCAGCTTGTGTCCACAGCTCACCCATCCGTTTTCTTACCTTACTTAACAAGAGCATGGTTGTGTGAAGCTCGTGCATTTCCTAGCAAACATAAGGTGCAGGACAGGAACAACCCTGGACAGGGTGCCAGTGTCCACAGCACATAATGACCTTAATCTGCACAATTAAATAGCCATTTTAACATTGCCTACTCAGCGTCTAAGTGCTTACTTGTTGTGAAAAGTGGATGCTCCACATGAGGCTGATCAGAAGTACAAGGTGTTGTGTTTTTTGTCTACAGAGTGTCACACCTTGTATGATACAATTTGCCTACGTATGCCATGCCTAAGTGATAGCATTCTCCATACTAATGGAACACTATTGAGACTCACTGACCAACACAGGGCTATTTTGCACACTGGAGGACATACAGTTCAAAAGCAGTTGTAATCTGCACTTAATTCTAATTCCTGGGTGTTATGATGGTAAAATGGTTAGTATATTAGCTGTAGGACAATCGATTGAAATTGTAGCCTAATAAGTATGAGACTGCAGTCACTTTTCTACGGATAGCCTGGTTTTCCTAAAATAATGGAATTACATGCAGGTTAGGTTAATTGGTGGCTCTAAAATGACCTGGTATGAGGAACTGTGTCCTGTCACTGTCTGACATCCTGTCCATTGTCGATTCATATCTTGAATTGGACGCTACATGGATATCTTCAGCTTTTTGCAACACTGGAATTGGATTAAGTGGTTCATTAAAAGGAAGGATGAACATTTAGGACCTGGAAAGGATTTTTTTCATACCGTACAATTGTGTTTATATTGATACATGTTTGTAAAAATATCCTTGTAATTAGCTTACACACCATTTAAGGCATGTGATTTAACTGTAAATGAGGCTCACATTATTTATTATTTGCAGTAATTATTTTATCGCAGCCTCAGCTGTCATTTTGCATTCAGTAAAGCTGAGTCTGAATTGTCTGCTTGCAGTACAGTGCAAGCATTGTAAACTATCCAAAAACACAGTAATCTTATTTTGAATTGTAGCTGCTTTGTAATTATCAGTAGCTACAATAATAAACCATTACAAGATGCCCAGCAGGAATATCTTATTTAAATGGCCATAGAGAGACTACATAATCTGTAATTGGGTTGTAAGCACATGAGACATACAAGGAGGAGTGATTAGAACAAATTAGCTGTTACATGGCTCACAATTTAAGAGACTATTTTTTTAGCTGCACTTGATGATAGGGACTTTTTTCTGAAATTGGCAAACTCTTAGAAAGCTAGAGTAATGAGCCATCATTATGTATCACTTTCATTTATGAAAACTGAAAGGCACATTGATGCACATTGAATGCTGGGCAAACGCGGACACCACCATTCAGTCACTTAAAGAGCGGCAGTTAAGAGCAGCTAGCTGACCCGGCTGCTTTCTTTTAATCTACAGCATATGGAAAGCATGCCAGTCTGTGAGGTGGCAATGCTATCCTCTCCACCACCACACTACATTTCTGAATAAGCAGAAAAATATCAATAAAAAATAAATATCATTTTGTCTATTTTATTTATTAGTCAATTAAAATTTCTTACAAATATATCTGCATAAGCAGACAATACGCATGGTCACCATTTTGAAAATGGAGAGGTAGTAGCATACCAGAAAAAGCAGCTACAGCTTAGTCAGCATCACAAAAAAGTTTAAATGAAACTGAACACTTGCTGCTCAATTTGCTTCTTATTGCCACCCCACTTCTCCTACCTAACAGAGTTGGGAGACATCAGCACCACCACAGATATCATGTATCTTCTTTGATATTAAAAGGAAAAAAATAAATAAATAGGATAAAATGAAGCACAGATACTATGAATAGCTTGGAGTGATTCTGAGAACAGTAACTAACAGTACAATGTTTCATTCATTCATTCTCAAACCCACTAAATTCAATCAGATCATAAGGGGCAACAGCCTATGCAGGCAAACCCCACCAGTCCTAATTGGAGTTTCCAGATAAGCTAACCTGCATATCTATGGGGATATGGGGGGAAAACCTCAAACAGATATTGGGAGAATGGACAAACTCCACACAGATGACAACTGGGCCTAGGATTCAAACCCACAACACTGAATC
Organism: Polypterus bichir lapradei; assembly: GCA_026402145.1. Classification (NCBI taxonomy): domain Eukaryota; kingdom Metazoa; phylum Chordata; class Cladistia; order Polypteriformes; family Polypteridae; genus Polypterus; species Polypterus bichir. Next base: position 115,945,383 of record JANRMT010028174.1, on the reverse strand, counting down.
AGTGAAAAAGCAATGCACACCACTGTGCCATCCTGCTGCCACAAAAGAAAATATAAACAGGCTGAAATCACAGATGATTGGCATGTAATGACCATTGGACTAGGGGTCATATCTAACAATCTCGGAAATTAAATTTTAAAATCCTGGAGCTTGGGGTTTAGCCTATGCACTCTGCCTGTGTGTGTAGCAAAAACAAGACTGAGCAGCTGTTGGGAAACTTAGAGGCCACTTCTGCTGCCCGCTGAATCAAACAGTGGCTGGTGGCTCTTCTTGTAAAGCTGTTGGGTATATGACATGCCAAGATATAATTGGGATTGCAGGTTTCAGCCATTTGGAACAGATGTTGTCAGTTTTGTTTATGGATTTTGCCATTCGATTTAAAATAGTGACAGCTGGGCTCTTTGTCTGACTTGACCTGAGGGCAGGAAGTCACCTCACAGATTGGGCTTAATGAAATTTTTCCACTGTGTTGCATTCCTACTAAGACAGCATCTACTGTATTTCTACTATGGGTGACATTCTTGTTTTTAGCTTTGGATGTTCTAATTTTTACTTCTTTGAATACTCCGCAACTAATGAAAGTAGATTTTCCCTTATAGAAAACCAAACTTCACTGGTGCTGCAGAGATACCTGAGCCATCTCAAATACTGTTCTCGTACTCAACAAGGCCATTGCAGTGTGGGTTGTGAAAATGTAATTATTATCATGGTCTTACTGTATATGGGGTCTTTATAAAAAGCAATTAGTGTACAGGAATTACTAAGAATGGCAGACAACATTGAAATGCATTATATTGTAACTACTAGCTTCACAGGGATGCATTTTCATAAACAGAAACAAATTTGTTATCTGCATTAACTCTGCCATCAAGCTTTATATGTATCCCCATATAGAACAAGACTTTTTGCAGAAGCTCTTTAAATAAATACCATACCATACCATTTTTATTTGTTGAGCGCTTAAAAACACAGCATTACAACTGACCGAAGCGCTGTACAGTTAAAACAAGCAGGACTAAAAGCAAAATATTAAAAACAAACATTAAGAGAGAATTAAAACAGAGATACTAAAAACAGGTCAAGAGACCCAATAAAATAGAGAAATAGCAAAAAGCAAGTGGAAATGAGACAGGTTAAGAATTAAAAGCCAATGTGAAGAAGTGTGTTTTTAGGCGTGATTTGAATGTGGCGACTGAAGCGGCTTGCCTAACCACTAAGGGTAGGGTGTCTGCACAGAAGGGTGGGTGCAGAGACAGAGAAAGCCCTTTCACCACGAGCTTTAAAACGTGCCTATACACACATATACACACACACAATTTTGAAGTGATGTTACTAGCTCAACACACCACAGAGTAGAAAAAACACACTGACCATCACAAAGTTATAGAAGATGTTAAGGATGTCACTTCCCACTTAGCTAAAGTAACACAGTCTCCAAAGGAAAAAGAGCCTGCTCTGCCCTTTCTTATATAGTTCCTCTCCTCTCAGTCCAACCGGTCATTGATATGGACCCCCAGGTACTTTTAGGAGTGGATCACCTCTACATCCACTCCCTTGATAGTGACCGGACATAGAGGCTCTTTGGTACAGCGAAAATATAATGGAACAAAGACAGAAATCTTGATTAGTGTACATCAGAACTGGTTCTTGATTTACATTTGATAAATTCTTGAAGGCTGATTTTTTTTTTTTAATTCCAGTCAAATTTACATAAGCTTACATGGAATGATGAACTGGAATTGTAAATAAGCATAAGGGAGTAATGAACACAAATGGACTATTAAAAACCAAGAAAACAACAGCCTAACGTTTTCTCCGGGTCTGTGGCTGCTTCCTCCTTGGTTACCACTCTGTTCTGTTATCCTTCCAGGACACCATGTGACACTCTCAGGGCTTACTGTCCTCTGGCGATGCCCTTACTCCAGAAGTGGTATGACATTATGCCTCACCCTGTTTTGTTCTTTCCCTTACAGTCGTGTTCTGCCTTTTTTTTTGTATACAGTACTACCTTTTCCTGACTGATCTTCCTGCCTGGACAGCCTGCAAAAATACAGTATTTTATAAAAACTGCACATCATCAAAAACAGCTGAACAGAGGCATCAAAGCAGACAACCAGTGGTGCAATGAATACAGCTTGCATCATCAAGGAGTCACCAGTTAGTCAAAATTTCAAGAGAGGGGATAGTGGAATTCAAAGCAATGATTCATAATTTAGAATAAACAATGGTAATTGGACAAGAGTATGTGTGTATGAACTTAAAAAGGCAAGGTTAATGGCTAATGGAAAAAATATGCATTTTTGTTTTTGAGTTCATTCCCAAAAGCATTAAAGCCGAAAGCATCTCACTTTAATACCTGTGTTCAGACACAATTATACTCTTGCAGCTTAGACATGATATTCTGCTTGAAATAACTGCAATAAATTATTTTTAGGAAAGAGTCACAATTTAAGACTTTCAACTTTAAAACCTCCGAGTTTATACATTTACAAAATGTTCAGAAGTTTAAAGCTTAATAATATCCAAGTTGAGTAGTTTGAATTTTTAAAAGTTTTGTTGGTTCTATTTCTTTCCCTGACTGCTCCTTTCTCTCATAACTACTGTGGCCAAACAGTAGTGAAACTTGGGATCAAGGAGGAAATGTTGGGACATCAACTGGGTTATCCCGTTTAATTTATTTCAAACAGAAAACAAAATGACATTTTTGGTTTCCTTTCTCTTTTAAAGTGTTGCTCATTTGAACAGTTCCTTCTTGTCTATGAAGTTTCATCTCTGTGGCTAGCTCTGGCCAAGTCAGACGCCTTCCTCCAAGAAAGCAGAGCTTTATAGTAACTACGTCAGAAGTGGCACAGTCAATTGCTCTCAGTGGACATTCTTTCAGAGCTGTGGAGGTAGAAACATGGAACAAAGTTGAGACAGTGCCCCCTCTTGTTTGGGGGTGGTAATGCAGTATTTGCCTAGAAGGCAACCTACTGATGTGCATGCATGACACCACACTGTAGAGCAAAGAGAGCAGACAACAGAAGGCTATCAGTAACCATATAACTATTTGTGGGGAAAGTCACCCACAAATAATATAACACCAGCTCACAAAAAAAACTTTAATAATGCAAAATCTTTGAAAACACCACATATTCTCAAATGACACTCAAGTTTTGTCTCAGTAGCCTTAGCTATGTGAGTAAGAAGAAGGAAAACGTAGAGCAAATCATTAAATTGTGGGACTTGCTGAATTTCTGCACCAAACGCAGTGTTTGTGATAATCTTAATTTCCCTTTGCATTTCTCCCTTCAAGTTATTTTTCCTTCAGTTATCTGATGGATATGGAGGGGCAATTTGTGCCACATTTATCTAACAAAGAATACTACATTTACACAATATCCACATCCCATCATTTTATAATTCTGCTAGCTCTAGTTACCACTATGACAGTAAATGTATCCTTGTTTAAACCAGCTGAGTACCGTTTTTGTTTCTAGAGGCCACAGCCTAACTTGACAGCTCTGGGAATAAATAAGAACATGCCCTGGATGGAGCACCACTCATTGCAGGCCACAACCATGGACACACCTATACTCTCTTATACTGGACCAATTCAAAATTGTCAACTAACTCATCATAAATGTCTTTGTGTGTACCCAGAGAAGAACCTATGCAAGCCTGTGGGGAATGTTCATACCCACTACTTTGGGTTTTGTAAGTAATAATAAACCAAGGACTGGGGGTCACTCACCAGCTTTCTGCTTCATATTCTCTGGCACGGCTAGGTGACAACAACAGTAGACACACTCAAAAGAAACACTGAGGGAAGTGCATAACAGGCTGAGGCCCAGGCACACCAACCACTGCTACAAAGCGTTCTACTATCCAATGTCCAGTTATTGGAGAACAAGAAGAACAGTATCAGAGCAAGAATAAAATACCAGTGAGACATTATGGATTGCAAAGTCTTTTGTCTCATAGAGACATGGCTGACTCTGTTGGTATCAAATCATTTGATCTGGCCTGCTAAATCTCTTTTACGATAACCATATGGACAGAACAGAGGAGCTAAGTAATTGAAAGGTGGAGGTGTATGTCACATGGTCAACAACAGCTGGTGCAACAGCAGGAACGTAAAGGTCTTATCACTCTAATGCTGGTAATTAAATGCATACTCTTTTATCTTCTCAGGAAATGCATATCAGTCATTGTTATGGCAGTATCTACATCAAATGAACACCGTCTCTGCTCAGAAAGAAATGTATGAGACACACAGACGCCACCAAAGTGATAACATGAATGCAGCCCCTAACATGGCAATTTCAACAAGGCTAATATTATAATGGTAATTGTAAACTTTCATCAGTACATTATGTGTAAAACCAGAAGAAAGACACTGGATCAATGCTATACTCCATGTAAAGAAGGCCTTAAAGCACAGTCACGTCCTCCATTGGACAAATCCAGCCATTACTCCTTCTTCCTTATGCCCGGATATAAACAAAGGGTAAAACAGGAAGCTCCAGTCATGTGTGAGGTTGTGTGTTAGTCAGGCCAATCAGAGGCCATTCACAAGGATACGATGAGTGTTGCTGACTGGATTATGTTAAGGCACAGTTCTAATGATCAGTGTGTGTCATCATCCTCAAAGTGATCAGGCATTTTCTTGAAACCATGGATGGATAAAACCATGCACTTAGCACAAGCATCATTATTGTGTACAACACATGGCTTGCTTCAATGCATATGGACAATAACAAAACAAACCTCCCACAATCTTAGGAGAACAGTGAAAGATTCTAAATGGTCATATGGAAAAAAAGTGAAGGCACAATTTAAGCAGTCCGATGTTTGGCACATGTGGAAAGGTCTACGGACAATAACAGATTATAAAGTGACTGCCCCCTACAATGGTGAATAACACCTCTCTTGCAGACAAGCTAAATAATTCCTATGTGCACTTCATTGGGAAGGCTGCTAATACCTGCCAGCAGTACAACCACACATCTATGATGGGAGCTCTACCTAGTGAGGAAGAAGACCTCAGTTTATCAAGTTGAGATGTAAGGAGGGCTTCCAGGAAAGTGAACACGAGCAAGACAGCACGTCCATTCTTGGATGTGTTTTCAAGATGTGTGCTGATCATCTGAAACCAGTGCTCACAATAAAATATAATCTCTCTCTAACCTAGTCAGTCATACCAACATGCTTAGAAAGATCCACCATTGTCCACGTATCTAAGAAGTCATATCCTACCTCTCTGAATGACTACCATCCCATTGCACTAATGGCTGTAGTAATGAAGTGTTTCAAGAGGTCAGTCAAAAATGATATATGGTCTTCATTGCCCAAAGAAATAGATCCATTACAATTTGCAAATTTCTCCAGTAGATCCACAAAGGATACCATCAGCATGATCCTTCATGCAGCACTAGCCCATCTAGAACAACAGGAGAGGGCATTATTTTTGAATGCTATTTATAGATTATTGTTCAGCATTTAATACCATAGAGCTTATTACCAAGTTCAGGGACCTATATTTGAACACTTCACTTTGTTGCTGGATTTTTAACTTTTTGACAGGTAGACCCCAGGTGGATTGAGTGGGTGATCAAACTTCATCCTCCCTTACCCTCAACACAGAGGCTCCACAGGGCTGTGTCCTGAGTCATCTGCTATACTCTCCCTCTATACCTATGACTGTCTAACTGTACATGACTGTAATCTCATTTTCAACTTCGCTGATGACATAACTGCAGTGGACCTGATCTCTAACAACAATGAGCAGGTTTACCTGGAGAGTGGAGAGTCTGTCATACTAGTGTCAGGACAACAGTTACTAAGAGAGAGAAGTTGATTGTGCACTTTGTGATAAACCAACAGAGGCACTACCAATACCCTTGGTGTTCGCACCGCAGAGGACTAAACCTGGTCCAGTCACACTGACACTATGGTGATGGTGGCACAACAATGTCTTTACAGTGGGATGCAAAAGTTTGGGCAACCTTGTTAATAGTCATTATTTTCCTGTATAAATCGTTGGTTGTTACGATAAAAAATGTCAGTTAAATATATCATATAGGAGACACACACAGTGATATTTGAGAAGTGAAATGAAGTTTATTGGATTTACAGAAAGTGTGCAATAATTGTTCAAACAAAATCAAGCAGGTGCATAAATTTGGGCACCGTTGTCATTTTATTGATTCCAAAA
>JANRMT010028174.1:115907590-115939087 GCA_026402145.1 Polypterus bichir lapradei | reverse complement strand
GTGTGTGTGTGTGTGTGTGTGTGTGTGTGTGTGTGTGTGTGTGTGTGCTTACATTCACCTTGTGATGAGCTGATGCCTCATCCAGGGATTTTGTTTCTGCCTCGTGCCCAATGCTATCTTTAATGGGCACATCCCTGGATTGATGGATGTAATCATTAAACGTCCTTCTCAGAGATATTGTGGCAAGGTGTCCTCGGAATTTAATGGATGTTTCAGGCAATTCATAACGCAGCAAAGCCGAACCTGTTCTCACCGTGACAATGTCTCGCACTGCCACCTGGTGGAATCTTCCAGATTTACGTAAAGTACATGCACAAGTATAAACCAGTGTTGCCAACTCGTCAGTAAGGAAAGTAGCTATTGGCTGTCGTAGAAGTCGCTAGAAGTCGCTAGATGACGTCATCACGTAATTTGCATAATGCACGCTGCACATGCAAGTTATTTGCAAATTCAGAAACCAAAAGTAACTTGCAATACAGGCAGTATGCCCGTGTATTATCTCCAATAAAAGGCTTCAACCATCCTTTGAATTCAGGATTTGATTCCCACTCCTTTCTGAATTTCTGAGAGTATAGTTTTGACTGAGACATGATGAACTAGCGAGCTATATGTTTATGCTAAAGTCACAGAGAAGCACACACACAGTGGATGAGGTAAGTAATGAGGCTGTTTGAGTCAAATGCAGCGATTTATTCTTGTGCAGCAATTTATTTTAGACAAAGAACATTTTTTAATATGCATTGGAACAGGATATTTTTAATTTACATCCCGCTTACAAGCCAGGGCGGGATCACTTAACGGCGGATTCGCGCATGGGCAATTCATTTGCAGTCGAGACTCGTAGGAGGGAGCATCTCCTGCTGTAACTGCAGCTGGGGGGGGGCTCCTGCGAGAGGACGGGCCTGTCTGTGAGTGCTTTGGGACGGGGGAGGGGCCGGCAGCGGCAGCTGCTGTGGCAAGTTGAGAAGAGTCAGTACAGACACATCAGAGTCTCCAAAAGTCTCCAGTAACACAAGAAAAAGTCGCCAGATTTGTCGCTAGTCGCTTTTTAAAAAAATTGTCGCTAGAGGGATTTGAAAAGTCGCTAAATATAGCGACAAAGTCGCTAAGTTGGCAACACTGAGAAGAATATGCCAAAGCCATACAGGCAACATCTACATGAGTGCTTGAACCAAGATACTGAATCTGTATGTGAATAAATGTAAATGTTATACTTGTAAAGTAATTGCAAAGACCAAAAGTTGTTGGAATATAGTTTTCTGGGTAATGGACAAATCAAGAGAGTTTTCTTTCAATACAATGTGCAGTTTTCTTTTCTGTGTTACAAAAAGACATTATAATGTATGCTTAATATTTTAAAGAAACAATCCCTTTACATTCCATTAGGTTGAGAGCTAACAATGAATTAGCACAGTATGAATAAGTGTGTACCTGCATGGTATTCATTAATACCAGGACAGCCATCAAGGTCCCCTTCGATTTGGGGAAAAGATAAAGGCTATACAGACGAAAAGCAGACAGATGGATGTGACCTCGGTGTAGGCAGCATTAGAGACATTGAATTGTACGAGGACTCACAGTACATAGCAATCATTTATAATACTACCATTTTTTTCTTCTTCAAATGTAAAACAAAGCATTGGCAAACAATGGAGCGCTCCTGTTTCCCTCTGCTTCTGACATTTTCAAATTGGCCTCAGATTTAGAAGTAATTTACAACAGATGAGAGTGATGGTTTCCATAATCCCTCCTGGGATAAAGCTGGTAGGTGCATACAATGGTTGTACTTTATGCACGTGACTCACAGGCTCACAAACAAAAAACAAACATGTGCCTAATGGGGGATTTAATATTCAAAGATATCTTGAATTTTTGTTCTCTTTATATTTAAAGCACAGGCTAATCATTTGATTTCATAAAAATAATTCAAAATTTTTTAGCAGATTAATTTAAACAATTGATTGGCAGCTCTCTATCCTTAACATTGATTGTAGATGTGGTTACCCGAGTTTCTGACTTATACAATCATGTATTTACAATACTATATATATTTAATTCTGCTTGGCAGAGGTTGAGATTGCCAAATCTAAAATCAAAGTTTAGGATAGAGAGCCACGATTCTGTTCTTCGGAATTAATATTTTCCCTTAGTGTCCCTTTCTATAATTTGCTCTACAGTCAGTCAGTCATTGTCTAACCCACCTGAGCCTATCCCACCTAGCATAGAGCACAACGCAGGAACAAACTCTGGACAGAGCACACGCGCATCGCATCGTGAACAAACACACATACACACACACAGTCTTATCCATTGCTGCCAGTCCAACTAACCTGCACTTCTTTGGACTGTGGGAGGAAACTGGAACGCCTGGAGGAAAACCCAAGCAGACATGGGGAGAACATGCAAAAACTCTAGAAAATGGCCTGCTGGTAAGTTCAATTTTAACTCGTTTGCACAGTGTAAAATAATTAAGTTATAACTAAATCAACTGTGTTGCTCTAAGCGCTATTTCACGCAGCGTTAATTACTCTCCCTCACACACATCCTGCAGCGCTAATTGCTTGGTGAGATTGCAAGTATTATAGATGGTATTACAATGTTGAATTCTCCAGTTACTGGAGTGTAAGAGGGCTCTATCACATTGAACCCTGGCAAGTCTCAGTGACTTGATGGACTTCCTGTTGAATTTTACCGTGTTTTTTTTGGGACCATCTGTCATCCTACTGTATGAAATACTGCAGTCTGATGTTTCCTTATCCGTAATTATCTAAGCATAGCTGTTACTTCCCTCCTACTTAACCAAAATAGGCGCTGTCATTTTTGTTCTAGTTATTGTCTCTTATGATTAAAAATTACACAGAAGTTAAAATAAAGGCTAATCTTCTTGTCTTTAGTCTATAATTGGTTATATCAAAATGTATTTATTCATTTCAGACACCTTTTATTGGCTAAATAAAAAGATTACAATATGCAAGCTTTCAAGGCAACTCAGGCCCCTTCTTCAGGCAATCATGTCAACATGGACCAGAATCTCAAAGAAATGTTCCCAACATCTTGTGCAATTCATGCCATGATGAACTGAGGCTGTTTTAAAGCAAAAGCAGGCCCTACACAGTATTGGTATAGTATTCCTAATAAAGCGTACAGTGAATGAATACAGGTAACTTTGTTTAGTTACAGTATATTGGTAACTCTCATCAAACATTACTAGTTGGCTTTAGTTATTGTAGGTTGAGAATTAGTATTGTTCTAAAATGATTAATCATTTGTCATTGTAACATGCATAGGAGAAAGGTCGCATGATATTAATTTAAAAATTCATTCTCATTCAGTTGTTCAGATGCTGTTTTTAAGATGTATGTCTTGTCATATTTTATATGATAAAATGTTTAGATGTGAAAAGACAGATATCCTCAAGGATATCAAATTGATAAGGAGTGTCGTGAACTTATAGTCCCAAGCATTAAAGTGTATCAAAGCATGTAGTTTCAAACACTTCCAATAATGCCCACTAGAGGAGGGTATCAAACTCTGGCTAATAATAAGGGCAAGTGCTGAATCTTTATAAAATAATTTATTCTTCACAAGTGGTATTCCAAACACAATGAAGCTCTGTGGAGCACAATGGCAAAATGGAAATGCCTGAAACACGACAGCAATCCAAATCAAATAAGTCCCAATGCAGATTCCAAAAGCAAGGTGGAGAAACAGTAGAAAGTCAGAAAAATCAGAAATCCAAATAATTCACAGAAATCACAATACATATTCACAATGAACCACCAAGAACTGTGGGAGACCCTACGGATTTACAGGGTGGAGTGCGGTTCCTGGTGGGTTAATGGCAGGTGGCCCCACCTCTTATTAGACCTCCCACAAACTACATGGAACATAACATAGGCATGTTATATACATAAATAATATCAAAAACAAAAATCAATGAACATAACCAAAATTAGTATTTACATAATTAATATAAATCAAAGAATCAAACATGAACAAAAGAGACATCAAACAAATATTTGAACCCCAACCTGGCTGAGACGGGCAAACATTCCTTTGTGCTCTTCCATTGTTTGAAATGAGATGGCTCCACTAAAATGTCTAAATCTCCAGGTGGCTACTTTAAAGTCATAACAACCTTCTATTGAAGCAATAGCAAATTCCAACAGATTTTAGCTTAACAAAAAAACTCACATCCCCTGTTTTACAAAAAGAGAAGGAGTATCACGGCGATGTTTTACATCTGAGCCTAAAAAACATTTGTCCAATCTACTGAAAGCTAAAAACAGTACCTTAGTTTAATTTGAAATGTGCTGTTCTTTGAAGATTACAGAGGCTTATGCTCTTTATTGTCTGTAACAGCCTCTAGAGCTTCTGTTACTGCAGTATCTGCTGAAATTAGCATTTTCATAGATATACAAAGATATCTGCAGGAATCAAAGAGTACACTTTCAGTTGTAAATCTGTATCACCTAAACGCCCATGGAAGCAAAGAAAGGCTTTCAATATTCATGTAGGTATCTTCTGCTGTTTCTACTTCAGTGGCTCACAAATTGTAAGTAATGGTGACACCTTTTTATAGGCTAGTGACTGAATCAGACCACCGTAAGTGTTTTTTTCTGTGAAGGTGTCATGTGTTGCTGGGGGCTTTATTAATGGGACCTGTCATTTCTAACACCATGTTTTAATTATCTTGTTTTTCTGTGTAATAATGACATGAAGTGAGACAGAATGATCACACAATGATAATTGGGATAAAATCAAAAACATTTCTTGAATGATTGATTAATTTTGAAAAAATGAAATACCAAGCAAATGTATCATATGTTTTGAACACAAATTGTAATCAAGACAATACAGTTACCCTTGCTTTTTCAAACATGGGTCAGGCAGCCTGCGGTGGGCTGGCGCCCTGCCCAGGGTTTGTTTCCTGCCTTGCGCCCTGTGTTGGCTGGGACTGGCTCCAGTAGACCCCCATGACCCTGTAGTTAGGATATAGTCGGTTGGATAATGGATGGATGGATGGGTCAGGTTAAGTCAAGTCAAGTTGGGGAGCATGCACTGGTACAGTGCGTTGCCGCACCCACTACACAATGAAACAAACTCGGGTTTGCAACCCCCCAGGGAGACACGCAGTCCAGCCCCACCCTCCGGAAATGACCCTCTATCTGCCGCAGCCAGATGTTACGTGGGCGACCCCTTAGCCTGGTCCAGCCACTCGGGTCCCCAACAATGAGGATCTTACGAGCAGGATCACCCTCGGGGAAACGCGTCACATGACGCTCCCTCACAATGCAGGTAATGTGCCTCATTCGGGACTCCATGAGCAACCGTTCATTCGACACAAAGTCAAAACAACGGTACCCAAGGATTTTGCGGAGAGACACAGTACCAAAGGAGTCCAGTCTTCGTCTCGGGTCAATGGATAGTGTCCATATCTTGCAACCATATAGCAAAACAGGAAGCACCAGGACTCTAAAGACTTGGACCTTCGTCCTTTTGCATAGATATCTGGAGCGCCACACACCCCTTTCCAGTGACCTCATGACCCCTATGCTCTCCCAATCCGTCTACTGACTTCATAGGAAGAGTCACCAGAGACATGAATGTCACTGCCAAGGTAAGTAAACCTCTCGACAAGGTCAACACTCTCTCTGCAGACAGACACACTGCTGATGGCTGTGCCCAAGAGGTCATTAAAGGCCTGGATGAGTCAGGCAACTAGATAATATAGTTTTATTTCAATGTTTAGCTATTTTATCCTTCAGCAAATGTATGACAGTAGTTGACTCTAAATAATATTTGAAATATGTTGTATTAAGCTGTACAAATGCAAATAAGAATAAAAAATTGTATCAGCATACCTTTTTGGTAGTGTGTCCAGGGTGACTGCCCAGCTTGGCCACCATAACTGCTGCTCTGTTTGATATGGAGTCTTTATTTTGACACTGCAGCGTTTGCAAGCGTTTTGTCTTGTTTGCATTGCTTTCGTACTCTCATAGAGTAAACACTGTTTTAAGCTACAAGAAATATCCTGCTGCCTAATGGAGCCTTCTGGGCACATCTCGCCACTTCTTGCATTGTTACTTTGGCTACCCGTGTCTTTTAGAATTAACTTTAAAATACTGCTAAAGGTGTATAAAACTTTTATAAACTTGCTCCTTCCTACATGTTGTAGTGCCTGTCTCCTCACATGTCAAGTCATAACCTGAGATCTTCTAATAGCGGTCTGCTTATCATTCCAACAGACACCCTTAAAAGAAATAGTCAGGCGGCCAAAAATCTGGAACAATCTCTACCAGTAGAGGTACGGCAGGTTAAAACTGTGGATCGTTTTAAAATACTTCTAAAAACCCACCTTTTTAGTTGTTTTTTTCATAACTACATTTTAGTTATACCCTTAATCAACTAGATATGCATAGAATTATCATACACTTTAATGAACCCACAATCTTCATTAATCTTTACTCTTCTCTGGATTTTTTTCTACTTTTTCAGAGGTGGCATTCTACGATACCACCACTTGGTCAAAGTCCTGTGCAGCCACCTGAGATGTTTGAATGAAAGCAGACAAAGCTTAAAAAAAATTCCAAAACAATAAAGAACGACTTCAGAACATTTATATTAAGCAATGTCAGCATTGCGTCTTGTGAAGTTGGCACATACATTAGATTATTATGCAGTTGACATATAAGGATGTCTTCCTGCAATTCTCACAACTCTGTATCTTGCTTTGCTCCTTACATTTATTTCAGTCAATTGACCCAAACGTATCTCTTTGGTTTCAGTTTCTGCTTTAATGATTACAGCCATTGCTACTTGGAATACAAAAACAACAATGCATATTTTAATGGAAAGATAGTCTCATAAGTGACAGGTATACATTTTTGATGAAAATGTTGACTGTCAGCCTTGTTGAATAAATGTCTCTTCAGAGTGTGCTTTCTTCTTCCACATTTGTTTTGTGTGATACAAAATGTTTGTGCCATTACAAGCAACACACCGTTTTAAGTTAATGGGTCATACCCCTTGCTTGTAATTCAAATGTATCAAATTGCCTTGCATGGACAAGAAGACTGTTGGTGGTTTATCATCAGCACTCTCTGTGAATGTTTCATTAAAAGAGAATTTTGCTGGTCGTCTTGTTTCTTTTTTGGTGTTGGATGGCATAAACTCTCAAGAGATCTCTCAAGAGATCTCAAGCAGAAGAACAAAAAAAAAAAACGCTTGTAAAAGGCCAAAACCAGCAAATGTGACGATGAGTGCCTGACTGTGAACCTGTCACTATAAAAGAAAAAGGTATATTATTCTTCTCAAATAGATTCTTCCATCTTGTTAATCTAGAGTTCAGTTAAATAATTAGTGCAAACCGTTGCTCTCCAATTAGGTGGCATCTGACACATCAGTATTCATACAAGCCACAAAAGAAGCAGAGCATCCATGGATGTCAAGTGTGCCACAAAGTAAATGATATAATAAACATGGCAGCAGAAAAGACCATAAATAATAAGTAAAAATAAATTCCAAAAAAAGAACAGAAAACTTGAAAAATATCTCAGAATACCAAAAGTATTCCAAAATGAGTAAAGATCATGAAATTTTTGAAGATGTAATTTCCTTATCTTTGACATTAATATGTGTGAGAGGGAGATTTTTCCATTTGGCAATAATTCATTTTTCCGAGGTAATGATGGGGCTGGCAGAAGATGCTCACCTGATATTAACTGGAATAACTTGTCCAACTGCCTTTTCACAACCCTTATTTCCTACTTTATCAGCCTCAGTCCCAAACATGTGTTTTCCTGCACCTGTCTGTCAGCGCAGCACAAGCCCAGCGCACATTTGCCACCCATTATTAAACCTCCTCCGTCCATTCAGGGTCACATTGCACTGCACAATCATCTTTATAAGCAGTAGTTAGAACTTTTTCATGTGTACTTTCTATTTGTAAGCATAAAATCTAAAATATTTGTGGGGAAAGTAAAATAAATCTGTAATATCCTGGCAACTGGAGTAGCTGGTTCACATGAGAACAGTAAATTTGTATTCACATTTGCTGGCTTTGTTTTAATATATAGCAGTGTAAAGCTCGGAAAGGTTAGTAGTTGTTTTAATTAGCGTTTCTTGCTACTGTTTGGTTGCATTGCAGTGAACATTTTTAGTAAATTGCTTAGTACTGTGACGGCAGGGGTGGGTTGGCATCCCATAGTCTTACCTGGCAAAGAGGCCAGTCTAGTGGAACAACAATAGGAGACTGCTGCATGAGGACAAAGTGTCCCCCAGTGGACTAGGTGGTAGTGACCCCAGTTTGAGCTCCTACAGAGATTTATGGGAGCTGCAGTCCAGAAGGACAGCCCTGTTGGGATTCTCCAGAGGCTAATAGGGGGCGCTGCTGAGGGAAGTCTCTGCTCTTTTTATGGCTGCTCCGTCTGATCCAGAAGTTCAATGCTGTGGCACCAGAAGTGTTAACTGGTCCTGCATAAAAGGAGCTTTGTCTGCCTCTTTTGGGGAGTTGGAGTCGGGAGGAGATGGACAAAGGTAGCCAAGGAGGAGTGGAAGAAGAGGATACATTGTATATCCTCGTAATGTGCTGTGCTGGGTGGACTAGAGGAAGCCTGTTAAGGTAATCCATCAAATAAAACAACTTTATTTGAACCCGGGACCACCTCTTTAGTAGTTTTGTCTTGTGTTTGGCCACAGGCCACAGTTCACAAATGCTGCTGCTTTCAAATGTAGGGCAACTTCATGTGTGACAAATTTTTAAAGGTCTTTCTTAAATTACTAAAACTCTGTTGTAAAAAAGACAGTTTTTCAGGATGAATTTTGCTTCATCACCTACAGCAAGTTTAATTAATTAAACTTCTTTACATTTCTTTCTATAAATAACAGAGCAGCATTGTCATTTTTGCAGGCATTACTGTGATTGTTGTTGCACTATTTCAGGTGATACACTTTGTCACAAGTTGTCATGTCAAAGAATGTTAAGCCATAGAGATGTTGCTCACTAAATCCTATTTAGTAAGGAGACTGAGTCCTGGAGCTGCCATCTTTCTTTTCTAATTTAATTGATAATTGCCAGTACAGTATAATAATTTAACACATAGAATTTCATAATTTGTAAGATGATACGTAAGCAGTAGATGCTTTTTATTTTTAGTTTC
The DNA here is from genome assembly GCA_026402145.1 of Polypterus bichir lapradei. Taxonomy (NCBI): domain Eukaryota; kingdom Metazoa; phylum Chordata; class Cladistia; order Polypteriformes; family Polypteridae; genus Polypterus; species Polypterus bichir. The sequence continues at coordinate 115,929,926 of JANRMT010028174.1, read as the reverse complement.
CAGGCTATTGTATTAAATGCTAAGTATTAAGTGGACAAGAGAAAGAAATGCAGCACAACATCCATTCTTACAGTTGTGAAAATCCCCTGCTGTGAAACATGTCAGTGTGTTAATGTGACTGGAACCGATTGTGTCTGCATAAAGTCAGAAATGCGTCTCACCCCCACTCTGATCTGCGGGCAACAGTGGCAAAGATGGTCCTACCACAGTTAAATGGAAAACTTGGTAATGTGTGCCACATCAAATAAGAATCAGTTGTTGTAATGTGCTCTTGCACTTTAATGGGTAGTTAATTTATAAAAGATTGAGATGAAAGCTATATCCCTGAAAGGGAAAGCCTGAAATAATTAATGTGAATATTAATCCAAGCAGAAAATACTTTGTTATGTTTTATACATTTTTCAGACTTGGAGAACTGCCAAATGTTCACTTTTGCTGCTAGAACTCATGAAATATGGATTAATCCTGGATTAACCCTCACAATAAAAACATGTTTTGAAGTGGCACACAGATATACAGTTCTGCTTTGCCAGATGTAAGAAGAAAGCACCCTCATTTTTCATTTGTTTGATATTTATTTCACTACAGAGGTTTAGTGCTAACCACGGGCATTCAAAAACCTTTCAATTAAATTTTGTGGGGAGCAGCACTCAAGTGCTTCCTGAACACAGTATTTAGAAACCTAAAATAAATTGCATGTTCCTTTAAGTATTAGTATAGAAAATTTGCGATCTTGTAGCAAATCTTGTCAAACACTGTTTCAAAGACCTATGCCAGACTTCACCACACAATGGCAATTGTTGGAAGTGGGAATAATGACGGGGGGTATCATTTCACCATTGGCCTTTACTATGGGAATGGAGTTGATCATTAGAGCCTCTAAGTGGGCGGTGAGAGAAGAACGTCTCCACTTCCTTCAGAGATTATCACCTATACATACCTATGTGAACGCCACAACCCAGGACACAACTGTCTCATACACCAAGGAACTGTTTGAGAATCTCCATCAGAAAATCATATGGGCTAGGATGACACTTAAACCTATCAAACGTAGAAGTATCTTCATTGTTAAAGGAAAGATTACAGAACAAAGAATCCATAGTAATGAAACAATAGTTCTGACAGTTTTAGAAATGCCAGTCAACAGCAGGTAAAACAAATGAAAGAGGACACCATTAAGTATATGGTCTGCATTAATAAGATCTCTGCCAGAAAAACTTAAAGTGTGGTGCTTCCAGTTTGGTGCAATACTAAGAATTCTGTGGCTTCTATAAAAAATTCCCATGAATGAAGTGGAGGAACTGGACAGAACAATTAGCTCATACTTAAAACACTTGCATGCCTAAGCTTTCCTAAATTGAATAGGGAAAGAAAATCTGAAATTCCCATCTTAAGTTTCGTGGAAGAATTGAGTGCACTAAAGTAAGATTTGACACAGTCCTGGCTGAAGCTGTAAATACTGTTTGAACAAAATGTGGGCCCACAGTGATAATAAGAAGACATGAACTCCCACTAAAGCAGTCGAGAAGACAAAGGCAGCTCTATACTTCAGAAATGTGGTTGGTCAGGTGCACCACGTGAGACTTTTTGGATTTGTCACAAAAACACCAAAATGGCTTAAAGCAACATCTGTTTAGAGAAGACAGCTTGTGGTAAGACAAGAGGACATTCAACATCATGCCAAAGCAGTCTCAATGGCCAAGGAACAAATTGGGAGGGACCAGAGAAAAGAAAAATCAGCTAGTGTGACATCTGTAAAATGGAAAGATAAGTCTTCTTTATAGAGCTACTTATGACATTCTTCCATCCCCAAAGAACCTAAATTAATGGTTCAGAGAAGACCCTGTATGCCCTTTGTGTCAAGCGCCTGCATCACTGAAGCATATCTTAACAGAATGTTTAATAATCCTCCCCCTAGGGTGGCATACTTAGAGGAATAACCTAGTATTCAGGCAGCTGGCATCACTTTTTTGAGCGGCCACCACAGATGTCCTCCAACGACCACCAACTGAAACGGCTTTCTTTCAACAGTTTGTTTAAGCAGGCTAACTCCAAGAGAACCTTCTAACATCAAAAGAGGCAAGCATTCTGCATGGAGCTCAGGACTGGAAAATGGATTGACTTGGATCGAAAGCTTATATTTCCATCTGAAATAATCGTTTTAACTCACAGGTCAGACATGGTAATGTGGTCCAAGACACCCAAGCTGGTAACATTTCAGAACTGGAATGAATGTGTCAGACATGTATATGAGAGAAAGAAGCTGAAGTACCTCAAACTATCAGTAGTGGCAGGCCGGCAAGGCTGGAAAACAAAGATTTTCCCAGTGGAAGTGGGCTGCAGGGGATTTGATGCTTCATTAACCACCAGACTACTAAAAAAGATTTGAGTGAAAGGTTGATCGCTCCAACTTGCCCTTAAGTCCATGGAAAGTACTGCAGAAAAAAACTGCATTTGGCTTCGGATTAAGAGGAAAGAAAACATCTGGGCTGTAAAATAAAAAACATCTGGGGGATATAGCACTAAGGGTACCATGTATCAATGTTGAACCCTCTGGCAATGTTGTGGGGTCATCAATGAAACATTAAGGAAGGAGCATGCCCACCAGATGAACCTATGATGTGCCAATCCTCCTCAACTCCAATCTTATTGTTAATACTAACAGTCAATTACGAAAAGTACTAAACATCAAGTCCTTTAAGCTTGGAATGGAAGAATCTATTTGAGAAAAATAATATACTTTTTTCTTTTACAGTGACAGCACTGAGCTTTAATAAATAATACATGCCACATCAGATAACAGTTGATGACAATACTATAATTAAATAAAGAAACCACATTTGAATTTGCATGCCACCCACCTAACATCTTATCTAAACAACATGGCAAAAGGAAGCCAACTTGTTCCTTCCTTTAAAATGTTAAAATAAGTATAGTGATAAGATTTTAATGTGATTTGTGCATTTCTGCCATTTTGCATAAAAGAGGTAAAGCACAGCTAGGCACTAATAGTACACCTAAGTATATATCATATGCCCCTGGCCATAACTAACTACCAAAGACGTCTTTAGCAGTGCCACTTGCTGAACTGCGACAGAAGAGGTTGGCAGACACTAGGACAACAGGATCAGGTCAGCCCAAGGCAAGCAGTCATTGTTACCTGTTGAATTTACTTTGCTTAATAGCATGGGAGTTTGTCATAAATGGAGTTCATATCTGAATCAGGCACTGAAAATATGTGACCTATGCTATAAAAAGAAAGAAATTCCAAGCATGAAAAAACCGACTGTAAATGTTACTTATTTAATTTTCACCCTATTTTGTCCATATAACATCTAACGTCTACCATATATAACATATAACATCTAAAACATTAAAAATGCAAAGTAATGTATAGTAGAAGTCCTATCTTAAATAAAACTAGCTACTAGTTAACTAGTCCATGAAATACTGAAATAACTGTGTTTCAAAAACCTGACCCTAAAACAATAAAAGTATTTATGTGGAAATAATATGCCATTAATTTTATTAATTGGACAGGATGATACAAATGAATACAAACTATTGAGAAAAACAACCTATCAAGCTCTACTATACACCTGGACAACAAAAGATAAACTCAGCAGCCTGGCAGTATGTAGAGTCTGCAAGGGCTTGCTTGACTCATCTCACCCTGTGTGCTCATGGAGTGCACATCTCCACTCAGATTCATCCCCAATGGGCACCTAACTACTGCCATGCTAGACCAAAACAAGGAAAATAACCAAAACAAAATGTGCTCATATGTCCAAAATTACAACATGAGCAGCACATAAAACAAACAAAAAAGGACAACAAGTGAGTAAAGTTAGAATGTAAATATGACAGAGTCAGGATGGTCATATTCATTCAGTTGGGCTGATGATCTTACCGTGTTTCCAGTCCTCTGATGGTGGAAATTGCAGCTCTGGCAGCTCACATAGTTATGCCAATTGTGTCATCCATTATTATGATGGCATGGCCATCTTTGATTCACTAAAAATTGAGCTGCGAAAGAGTTTATGAAAAAATATTAAATCAAACAATAAAATGCATGTAACTGAATATATGTAAGACAACCTACTGACACACCTGACATTTTTAAAGGCATTTTCTAAATAAATTGTAATTTTTTGTCTTCCTGTTGCTGCCTTAATTTGTACGTTTAGAATTACCCAAAGCTATAAGATGTAGTCACTGATGTATCTGTATTGTGACAAGTTTTGCCATACTGATAAAATTATTTTCAAAAAGGTTCATTAGTACTTTGTCAGAATCATGTGCTGATGGTGCAAGTCTTACTGTTTCTGTAAGTACCGTCTTGACATTTTGAGTTTATTTATATTTAAATTGTAGCTGAAATAAAAAAGTCTGTTTTAATTACCGTTTCATTTGTGTAGGAAGTTTCATGTAGATTTTCATTCGTAACTCTTTATTCGCACTAGTTATTGGGGCTTGCTTATATTTTTTCAAACACTTTAATGATTTGTTAATGGTTTAAGGCAAGAGTGGCGTGAGCTGATCCTTCTCAGACGTGTGAGTGGATGACTGGCAGTGTCTGTGATGGGGGGTGCAGACAAGAGCTCTTAAGGAAGTTCAGATTGTTTGGTTAACTGATTGTAGTGTGGGAGGTATTTTTAGGCGTACAGTACTTAATTATAGCTTCTTTATATCTGAGTGTCACATGCCTACATTTTCTGATAAGAATTAAAATAAATTTCATAAGGTTGTAACTGTCTGGTTTGTGTGACTGGCGGTTTAATAATTATCTGTATCTACTCTTGTAGATACACTTCATTAGGCCACATTATGTTGTCATCCTTTTCCTAGAGTGAATATATTTTATATATATGGTGTCTTTTCACATACAGCTTCCCAGCCCTTAATGTGACAAGTGGTGTGTACAGGTATATGATAAAGTTTGTTTTAGCAATTACTTAATTTATTAATGCTTCTTTTCAAAAGTGGAAAGTGGTCACTTTTCACTTGCATTTTGTTTTTTTGTTTTTTTCTTAAATATGCAGATATACAGGTCAACATGGACATTAAAAATATTGAGAATAAGTAAACTTATGCTGAATAAAATAAAAAAAACAAGATCCCCATGTTGTACAGGTTTACTAAACAACAGAGAATTACATAAAGAGTCTATCAAATGCTAAAACAAGCTTTTGTTAAAGATGCAATTAGAGATATTAGCTGACGGACTGGTGCAGCACATGTGTGATGTCATCAGCACATGTCACCGCTGGCACGTTCTGTCAGTGTGTTTAACTAGCAGCTAATTATAACACAACTCACTTGAACTGAATACCTGGCCATTGTCGCTACTTGCATGTGAAACACATACTGTACAGTGAAAGGCTCATTACCATTGGATAGCTGAGGCTCAGAGCATTCCAATGATGTATAATTGTCTTTGATAGGTCATTCATATTACATGTCACAAGTGTGTGTAACAGGCAGGAGATACAGTATAGTGTGTGTGACAGCTCATCTTTATACACCGCTTCTGTCAGAGTGCATAGGGACTGTTTAGTTGACCCACAATCAGACTTGAAGTCTGTTCCGGGGAAATGCCTTCTCCTTCAAAAAAAAGGAAAGCATTCAGTTGAGGAAGTCCTAGAAAAGTTACTGAATGCCAGTGATATGGAATATGAAGATCTTGTGTCAGATTCTGATCATAGTTTTGACTTAGTTGAGGACAATGTGTTTACTGAAGGGTTTGCCGCTATGCTCGATTTGTAAGTATTCTTTATAGTATGTATAACCTTGAAGTGTATATTCTCCTTCTGTTAGTTTTCTGAGCAGTGCTCAGTACCACCTCATGCATCAGTTTCACTATCTGTGTCAATGTCTTATGACCAATTCACATTATCATTGATTTGAGCAATGGTTCCATTCTAATTTGTTCTAAAACTGCCTTTACACCTTTTCATTTCCCATGGTGTTCTTTGTTGGATGCTCTGCTCCACTCATGAATACTGATGAGGTACCTTAAAGTTACTGTAAAGCGGCAGATAGCATAGAAATATTAATTTCATATTCATGAAATATTCATTCACGTCATGCCTTTTTTTTTTTGGCAACATGATGTTTTTTCATCAACTAGTGGGCAGCAGAATGCTGTCATAAGAGTCATTTAGGGTTAACACTGTAAAATGCATCATTAAATGTCAGTGTGTCAGCTTTGTAAAAGCATTTGAACCTGTAGTCCCGTTAAGCAATGAGGAAACAAAGGGAAGGGTTATAATTATTCTTGCTTGTGCATTTATTAAGTTCATTGTAAGTTCAGGGATGAAAGGGACCATTGTTCTTTTGTACAAAAAAAAAATCATCAAAGTTACGTTAGTTACTTTATCCAGGATTTAGCTAACAGTATGGCTATTTAATTCTTTAGATAACTTCTTTAGAAATTATGAGACACAAGTAGATTCTTCCCATCTCACTGCAGCAACATTGCTTTTCAATGAGACAATGGATCTACTTAAGGATTTGTTTGCCTGTCTATACTGCAATGGACAACTAATAGCCACCGATAATCTGTCAGTAGGACTGGTATGTGTCTGCTGGTCAAAAACCACACTAAACTGATTTATAAAACACACTACTGTACTCTTATTGTGATCATTTGAGAGCTGGCTGGGTGCAGGGATCAAAGGCTACCAAGAAAATACATTAACCTGAAATATGCCATTACCGAAGTAAAGAATTCCAACACCATCTGGTGGAATGAACCTGTATAATCATTTAGATGTTTTCCAGAGCCCTTTTGTAGTTTTGGTCCTGACTGATCTCTGAAAATATTCCCGTCATCTCTGGATCACTTGCTTTGGAGGGTCCAAGTTTTTGCTCAGCCAAGATGTTGAAGACATGCCAGATTCGTTAAAGAAGGACCTAAAGATAGAACGAAAAGCACACTCTGAGACAGGCAAGGGTTAAGAGCTGAAAGATCAGAGTACCAAAATTACCCCAGCCAAAACTCAAAGCCAATGTTCAAAGCAAAGTTCTGCACAGCCGTTTTGATCCAGTGACCCAGTGGTCACATGATAGCAATGGGGCACTGTTGTCAACAACAATATTAATAGACCACAGTATTGTAGATCAGAAGGTAACATATTAAGCTTGCCTGACCAGGGGATGAAAATAGTGAAGAGATTCCTAGTCAAGAAACAAGCAGGGGTCTGGAATAGTTAAAGTCTGTCAGAAAAGCATAGACCACCCTGATCTTCCATGACTTGTTCCATACAGCTTTCATCTGCCTTGTGCACAGCCTGCCCGCACGTTCCTGCCACTGGTTACGCACCACACCGCTCATATGGGGTCAGAAGTAACGCCGTCAGTGCTCCATAAGCTGATCCAAGCCAGGTTCCTTCTGTAAGGTCACTGCCAGCCACATACTCAGGCCAATGGTTTTTAGCAGCAGAGATGTTTCTTTCAAGTGCTTGTAAGTAAAGTGATCAGTGATTTTGCTTGTGGTGAAACATAATTGAGTTCTTCTCATGACTAGACAACATCATACTAATATTTAGAAAAATAAATCACATTTCCTCAAAAACATATAACAACTCAAAAAATTCAGGCTCACGCTAAATATGGCCATGACCATGAAAAAAAACAGAAAATGGATGAACAGTGACTTCACAGAAACAGCGACAACACATGATATCACCTTTAAAACAAAACTAAAATGTGAGATATTTGCAGAAATTGAATCAGTGATTGTCAAAACCACAACATTATAGCCTTCCTTTAGTGTACGCAGAGACTCATCCAGCCTGTTCCAAAGCTTTGGGAAGAAATAAAAAATGAATTAACTACAGTTAGGACTTTTGAGTAAAACCATAGAGGATTTTAATGCAAAGTTCGTGATCTCTTGGGAAACTGATTGGGGTCAGTGGTGTGCCACTCCTCATTTGGAAACATAAGATGTAATTTGACTTCTGTAACAAACGTGTTGTAGAATCTTCCTCCGATTATGATGTTTCCTATTGGGAACAATTGTTAAAAGGGTGACATGATTCAAGTGTGCTTCTCTGGTGGAGAAAAAAAAAACAACAAAAAACTAAAGTAATCTTTGCTGTTCTGATATTTTAAAGTATTCTTAGTGAATTTTGAAACTACTTTACATTAAAATGTAATGTGTTATATTTAGTAGCATACATTTGATATAAAACAAATGCATCAAATGCATGGGCCTCCACCACTCCACCACTCACAACGCTGTCGTTTTACTCTCAGGCTCATTATTTTGCTAATATACCGCAGTAGGACTTCTATTAAAAGTAAAAAGTTGAAAGGTCTACAGGGACTGTACTTGTTAGAAGCTTCATAGATTTTTTAAATGTTCTTAGCACAGAATGTCGTGTGGTACTTGCAATCAATTCTGAATTGAAACACATACGCTGCATTAAACAGGGTAGGAATATTGACCTCCTCATAAGACTTCACAGATGGAGAAGAAGTAAACAACTTTTATATGAAATTACAATTTGTAAGGCACACAGCCTTGTTCCCCAAGAAAAAAAAATGACTAGAATTATCATGACAAAATTAGAGCACATTGAAAGCTCAAAGATAAAACATTAATATAGACAACAGTTATGGTCTTAGACAGATGATTTATGTAGTGTTTAATTAAAAAGTGAATGATGCTAAAGAGTTGGGGGTCTACTGCTCCAAGAGCCGTGAAGTATTGTGAAATAAAAGATGTGTGAATACAGGTAATCTACAAGTTAAATATGCAATGAGGTTTCTTCTTATAAGCTGCTTTGTGATGACACGCAGTATATTTTGTAATTCCTTTGATTAAGTGGTGTCTTCCATGTAAATCAGATTCAAACCATCTATAAACTGACACGATCAGAAATGAAATTATTGTTCCCTAAACCTACTCGTATTTAATCACAAGTCAAATGAACAAAGTAAGGCAGGTTTCTTTATAATATGCCATTCTATATTCAATGCATTCTTAATAAACAAGACTGAAAATGTATGCATGTCGCAACATTCAAGTGCGTACTGGAATTTAGTTTATTTATTTAAGAGTTGGGGCATTTATATATTTTTTAGTTAGTTATCAGTTCTTTTCTTAAATATTTCAGTACAAGTGAGTCATTTTCAGAAAATAACAATGATAACAGAATGCAATTACATGTGTTGGTTCACTTCATTTAATACAATGTCAAAAGTTAAAAACAGAGTTGCATATTGGAGCTAGGCAGTTTTCATATGCTGACGATTCCACTTCAAATGATGTAAAAATGGCATTAATTGATGTTCTGCTGCTACTCTTGGAGGATCTGTGACTAACTGCAGTTCAAATTTCTTCAACATAAGATTTTTGTAGGGAGTACCTGATGGAGAGTTAAAATATCTGTTTAGGTTTCAGGGTTAAATTGTTAAATTGTTTTGGACCATGATGGCAAGCAGGTCTGGAGCTTTGATGATAAATCACTGAGTACATCATCTATTTGTTCATTCTTTGACTATAGGGTGAAGATTACATAATTCCTTTCCACTTACAAGGTGGTGCAGTGGTAGTGCTGCTGCCTCCCATCACACTGGGGTTCACATCCCAGGTCCTCCCTCTGTGAAGTCTGTCTGCATGTTCTCCCAGTCTCTGTGTGGGTTTCCTCCCATAGTCCAAACTCATGCTGGTTAGGTGGATTGGCGATGGTACATTTGCTCTTGTGTGTGTGCGTGTGTGTGTGGGTGAATGTGTTTGCACTGCAATGGTTTGGCACCCTGTCCAGGGGATTGTTCCTGCAGTATGCCCTATGCTTGCTGGGAAGAGTCCTAGGTTTCTCATGACTCTGCTCAGAATTTAGAAAATGGATGGATGGATGGATGGCTTTCCTCTTACATGCATTTCTAAATACAGTAAGTGGCTTTTTTATTTTTTCCTTTTATGTTTAAGAAGTGAGCTTGTGTATGTGCACTTCCCTCAGTATTTTACTGAGATTTGCTTTGCCATCAGAAGTGGCTGTCAGACAAGTAAAAGAGGAAAATATAAAAAATATGAAAAAAATATAAGCTGAAGTGCCGGTATAAAAATAAAATAATCCATTTTCTCTTTTTTAAGGTAGAAGAGTTTGCAGATTCACCAATGTTTGTCAATAGGAGTTTTTGAAATTTCAGAAGTGTGTACAGTGCGATGTGTTTGAGGAATCTCAACAAAAATGGAACTTCCCCAACAAATTTCCTTGAAGTATAAGTGTGCCAAATTTTAGCAAATGTTGTCCACTGGGGGCTGAGTTGTTTCACGTAGACAACAGATTGTGCTAGGGGCTTTTACCAGATAGCATTTACCTCACCCATATTATGGTCTAGAATGAAAAACCTGCCCAATGTGGACAACCACAGGCACAAGGAATGGGAGAAAAAGAGCAAGTGGAAACACCAAAGAACTGTTTATAAACTAGCATAGATCAGACTTACAAAACAATCTTGCAAATAATACCAAAGCATTGATCGAAACTCTGAAGTCAAGAAGCAGAAGCAAAAAGGTCTTAACTGCAGCTAAATGTTCTTCTCCCTAACTGATATACACTGAGACATAAAGATCGGTGAAATATGTACCACCAGCCTGGATACTGGGCACAAGTGACGTAAGATGATACACAGTCACATGCTTAGTAACAGCCTTGGAAACTACAAACAAAATGACAGAGCCATTAGAAAAAACAAACCTGGATCAAAGTCTGAAACTAAAGTAGTATTTGGTAAACCAGATGATCAAGTCAATAGATAAACAAGTGTTAAAGTCAAATGTAATAATCTAGTCAAAAGGACTGAAAGATTATCTGTGAAAGACCAGGGGCCTCATGCATAAATGGTGTGTACGCACAGAAATGTTGCGTAAGAACGTTTCCACGTTCAAATCGCGATTTATAAAACCTACACTTGGCGTAAAGCCACGCACATTTCCACAGTACCTCATACCCTGTCGTATGCAAGTTCTCCACTCGGTTTTGCGGACTGGTGGCACCCAGCGTCAAAGCAGTGCTACTGCTAGTGATTCACACACATAGAGCAAAAGATCAAATACAAAACAAAGCATTTAACATGCTACTTTAGTTACGGTGGGATTTGAGAAACTAATAAATTAAATGATTTTAAGATTAAGTTTATGATGTTCTACTTTAATGAAATTTTGAGACTGAAGTTAACATTTCGTGCTTTTTTCCTACTGTGTGCCTATTTTTTTCTCTGTACCCTAATAAGCTTTCATATGACACTCAGATGGTGGGCTATGTCTCGCCTTTTCATGGTGACTTTGATATGTGACAACTTCTTTTTTATGTCGGGCACTGTGTGACTTTGTGAACTTGAGCTTTCAAGTTTCTCCAACACGCTACGTCACTCGATCAACTTCCTTTTGTTGATTATACCACTGTATATACCAACAAATAGTACATTTTTCTTTGCCTCCACTTGGTATTCTCTGAAATTCTTATATTTTCCCTCGTGCTTTTCACATTGTCTTTTCACAGAACGCTGATCTTAAGGGCTATTTATATTGATTTGCATATTCAAAGAGGCGTAATTCTGGGAGGAGACAGGGTGGGACAGCAGGCGCGTGCACGTGCGTTACTTTTCATGCTGATTAGGATTTATGGAGCGGAAGAACGCAGAAGTTGGCGAACACACAGATTTATGCATCTGGATTTTTCTGTGCGTAAGCACATTTCGGCTTTTGTGCTTACGTTATGTTATAGTGCGAATTCTACGCACAGAGTTATGCATGAGGCCCCAGGAGACAAACAGTTAAAGGGACAAAAGAAGCAAATAGTTTGGTTACAAACTTAATTCAGAATTGCCAGTACTAGCAACAAAGTTCTAAATTGACAGGCAAAACATCAAACTCAGAAAAGTAAAACAAACGTCTTAACCAAACTTAAAATGTCCTTTCCTGATCAGTCTCCAACTGTAACATTTTGTTTCTTTGTTATGTAATCTAAAGCTTTGATGTTTGGTGGTGTCAGCTGCCATGTTAAATTGTCTGCAGCTCATAACATTTCCTACAGTGTCAGTAATGGATTTTGTTACTATTAGTAGATGAGCACAAAATGGCGGTACCCATAACAGTAACCAAGAAAAAGTAAAAATATTTAGTAATTTCTGCTCTAATTGTAAATTAACTGGAAAATGCACGGGAACACACATTAGCAGTGATTTTGACACACTGGCAGATTTACAGCATCATTACTGAATGTCATAAATTGCTGAGATAATTTGCTAACAAAGCAAGCAAGCTTTATACAGTGGATTCCAAAAGTATTCAGACTCCTTTGTTTTTCACATTTTGTTATGTAGCAACCTTGCGTTAAAATTATTTTAAAACATTTTTGCCAGAATAAGGCACCACTCAATACCCAAAAATGGCGAAGTGAAAACAGACTTTTAGAAAATTTTATTCAAAATAAAAACACTGAAATTTCACACTGACACAAGTATTCAGATCTTTTACTATGACACCTGAAATCTGGCTCAGGTGCACCCCATTGTACTGATCATGGATGAGATGTTTCTACACCTTGTTTGCAGTCCAGCTGTGGCCAACTCAGTTTGACTGGACATGATTAGGAAAGGCACACACCTGTCTATGGAAGGTCCTACAGCTGTCAACGTGTATCAGAGCGAAATCCAAGTCATGTGGTCAAAGGAACTGCCTGCAGAGCTTAGGGACAGGGTTGTATTGAGGCATACAGTAGATCTGGGAAAGGCTACCAAACATTTTCCGCAGCATTGACACTTCCCATGAGCACAGAGGCCTCCATGATTATTAAATGAAAGACATTTAGAACAACCATGACTCTTCCTAGAACTGAAATTGAGCAGTTGGGGGAGAAGGGCAATTGTAAGAGAGGTGACCAAGAACCTAATGGTCACTCTGACTGAGGTTCAGATCACCTGTGTGGAGATGAGAGAAACATCCAGAAGGACAACCATCGCTACAACATTCTATTGATCTGTGCTTTATGGCAAAGTGACCAGACAGAAGTCTCACGTCAGTGAATGAAAAATGGAAACCTGCCTGGAGATTGCAAAAAGGCACCTAAAGGACTCTCAGACTGTGAGAGACATGATTCTCTGGTCTGACGAACTCAAGATTTAATTGATTGGCCTCAATTCTAAGCATCATGACTGGTGAAAATTAGGCACCACTCCTCAACTGAGCAATAACATTCCAACGGTGAAGCATGGTGATGGCAGCATCAGGGCTTGGGTTGGTTTTTCAGCAGCAGTGAATGGGAGATTAGTCAGGGTCAAAGGAATGCCGAACAGTACAGAGATATTCTTCATCAAAACCTGCTACAGAGTGCTCTGAACCTCAGACCTGGAGAAAGGTTCAACTTCCAGCAGGATGATGACCCTAAGCACAAACCAAAGACAACACAGAAGTAGCTTAGGGACAACTCTGGGAGTGTCCTTGAGTGCCCCACCCAGAGCGCAGACTCAGACCCAACCGAAAGTCTTGTAAGAGACCTGAAAATGACACCCCACTGATGGTCTCCATCCAACCTGACAGAGGACAAGAGGATCTGCAGTAAAGAATGATGGAAAATCCCCCATTCCAGGTGTGTGAAGCTTGTCACATTATACCCAAGAAGACTGCTGGCCATAATCACTGCCACAAGTGATACAAAAAAGTACCATGTAAAGCATCAAAAATTTTGTTTTCATTTTGTCTTTCTGGGCTTTTCAGTGTTGCTTGATGAGCTAAATGATTTTAGCGTAAGACGGCAAAACAGTAAAATATGAAAAAATGAAGGGGTCTGGATTCTTTCTGAATGCACTGTATTCATGTGCACATTTTTTGATACACATCAGGAAGACATTGAAGGGGTCACCTTTATAAATCACCATGATGTAAACACTTACTTAACATTAAAAACAGCAGTTTTCAAGAACAGCACTCACCACCTCTTTGACATATAAGTGCTTAGTCAAGCAGGGAATTCAGGTTCGTTCCCTGCATATTACATTTAACTTTTAATTTAATCAAAATATTTTATCATGGCCCAACACAATCTCAGGTGGAGCCATATTGTCTCCAGAGTTATCTATTGCTGTTTTGCAAAGCATAATCTCTCATCATTAAAACAATGTATTGGAACTTGCCCTTATTGTTTCTCTGTCATATTTGAAGCTGTTCTCTGCTAACCACTTCACATGGTCATAACCCCACAGCTGAGTCAAATCTCTCAACAAATTAGTTTAAGCACAATAATTCTTTCTGCTTTACATTTACAGCAGACCTCTGAGCAAACCTGGGAAGCCTAGCTATATCTATATAAATAAAGCCGACTCCCTGAAAATATGAAACTGACACCAAAAAAGGAATGAAGACTTCTTACAGTATGACACAATTTTGAGCATATTTGTTTATTGAACATTAATAAAAAAAGAATCAGTATTTTAGTGAATGTGAATGTTAGTAATAAAATAAGAAGGATGTGAATGGGAACATACAAACTGTGCTGTACATTACAATAAGTGAAGTTAGCAAAGTTCATTTGAACTTCCCAGGTTGGACTGGCACTGTCCCATTTCTATACTGATGAAGCTGTGCGAGGGGTGTTGGAATTTTTATTTCTTTCTTTTTTCAGGAGGGGTCACTGAAAATCCTGGTAATCCTACTTATCAGTCCTCTATCATTTAAAATTTTAAATGCAGCAAGTTTGGTAATGTATGATTTGTAATTACATTTTAGTGTCAAGAAATGCCACCGGGACTCCTTCATATGCTTACGGCAATACACAAACACCTTTATAATGCTTCACAGTGACTGTGACCGCTCTTTTATATCTTTAGCCAAGTCAGTCGTTTTCTTTCTTTTTAGAAATTCTGGTCTGTAGTTGAGGAGAGTAGTTGTTTATTATATTTATTTATTGAGCTTCTGTAAAACACTAAATTTCTCCCATGTGACTAATAAAGTGCTATATGTCTATCTATTGGAGGTCAAAGTGGGCATTGCCAAATCTGTTAGGCTTTAGTCGGACACTAAGCCTGTTAAGGCAGCAGATCTAACAGACATCCAGTGGCATAAAATCACCCACTTACATTCCAAGCTAAGTGACTGAACTCTTTGTACGAGGATCTGCCTGGAGTTCATCTGGTAACAAAGGTGCAAATCAGAGTTCAAGTCACATCTTTCCAAAGCCCCCTCTGCAACCTTCCTGAGCCAGATGGTATGAAAATTGGCTCAAGACAGAACAAAGACCTGTAATTCATTGAATGACGGTTCTGATGGACAGAATAACTCACCAATGACAAGGCCCTGATTTTGTAACTGAAGTGACTTTAATCCAATCATGAGAGGTTCATTTTTCATTGAAAACTAGCTGCACCCTTTCTAAAACACTCTGCCACTGTACTCTCTAGGGCAAGGGTCTCTAACACGTCGCTCGCGAGGTACAGGTAGCTCACAACCACTTTCCAAGTACCTCACCAAAGGAGTAATGAATCCTACATAAATTTGAAAACTTGATTAGTCAAATTAGGGATGGGCAAACTTTCCAAAAAAATCATATCACGATCCTTTTAACACAAAATCACGTACCACAATCTGAATTGCAATCTATCTTTTCAATGTGGCATACACTTAAGAGAATATCTGGACTCAAACTCATCAAGACCTAAGTAACACTTTATTTTAAATATCAAAGTTGAATTCAATTGTTCTCTCATTCACTAGTGAGTGAGGAAGCCCCCCCCCCCACCCCTGGCCTGTTGCAGCACTCTTGGATTCACACTAATAAATTGGTACCGCAAGAGAACTATGATACATAGCAAAATGAGAGAAGTCACAAAATCAACCCGAATGTTCAAGCAAATTACAGAAAAAAAAAAAGATCTAAACCCGTGAAGTAGTTCTCTTATGAAAAGCGGACAGACATATAGACAGACAGACATTTGATTTTATGTATCATATATTAGTAAACCTTCAAAATAAAGTGCAGTTAAAGTCTCGACAGCATTCTCAGTATTTCTGGAGATTAGTAGAGTCAGATAACTATAAGAATCTTCACCAAGCAGCTCTGAAAATGTCTGCTTTGTTTGGGTCCACATACCTCTGTGTGTCTGCCTTTTCTGACACGAATGTCATGAAATCAAAGTTCAGAACAAGACTGACAGATGAACATTTAAATGACTCCATAAGAGCGAACCTAAGTGGATCCATTCCACCATACACCTCTCTTGTTGACTCCATGCAGTGCCAGTCATCTGACTAACTAAAAAACACATCACACATGCAACTGGACATGTGAATAAAGTGAAACAGTGACATGTAACAAAATGACAAATGAATAAGTCATATCTGTTGTGGACACTGGCCCGGACACAGACAGGCAGACAGCGTTAGATCACCCACGTTTATTTACAATATATACAGAATAAAGTCACAAGTATAGCGTGTCTTTATGTGAAAACAGCAGTGTCAGATTAGGGTAGGATCGTGAACGCGACTGAGAGAATGAAACTGAGTAAAAAAAAAACAAAAACAAAGCTAACCTTTACAAGTATCATACATTTACACCGGCTGTTACAGACTGAAATCAAATGTATGTTTTTATTCTAAAATAGTAAGAATAAAAGCAGCTCACTTCTCAAAATGGACTCATCGGGGATCAAACCCGTGAAGTTTTGATTACCAGTCAACAGCTGATACCATTGCGCCACCAAAGCAGTCATAGTAAATGTGTGTCAATGTTGCACCCTAACGCGGGTTCTTTTTCTGCAGTTATATTCTTGAATAGAAGCGCACTTTTTCTATTATATTTGTACCTTTTGTGAAAGTGTTTCTTTGATATTTGGACTTCAGGCTTCACACATTATAAACTTCATGTCTACATTTTGTCAATTATTACTAAAACATGAAAAACATTTCTTTTTTAATGATGTGTTTACATAGATCGTTGTAGACACGGAACACACATGAAATGCAAGTGTTTCAAATACCGATATATTATTTATAAAAGGTGTCATTTTGCTTGACTTCTCACTCTATACAACTCTAAGCAACTGACACGCAGGTAAACAGACTTGAGCTGACAAAACTGTGCGGGGTGGGGGATGTGATAGCAGACTGCTTGCTGTTTGCTGCTTATTAATACATTTAAAGGACAAAAGACGATGATGGAGAGGTGTGAAGCGTTTTAAGGTGGGACGGATCTACGAGTTTTTTCGTAGGCTCTGGTAATTCTAGTGTTAAAGACTTGGTATTGTAAAATTATTTATTTGTGCCAAGAGAAATACACTAAATAACGAGTAACTAACAGGCCGTTTTTTCTATCAACGATCTTATTAGTGATAGAAAAATTTATTTTATTGCACTAAGTGAAACGTGGCTTAGCTCAGACGGCAAGGCTGTTCTAATTGAATCTGCGCCTCTGGATTACAGTTTTACTCGTGTGGATTGCCAGGGAAAGAAGGGTGGCGGCTTGGCAAACATCTACTCCTGCCGGTTAAAGTGTAAAGATGTCAGTTTTGGTAAATTCAAGTCCTTTCAGTATCTCGCCATTGTTATTCATAGAGATTCTCACGTTCTAGTATTATCCGTGTATAGACCTCCTAAATTTAACGCGTCTTTCTTTGAGGAATTCTCAGACTTAATGTCAATTTTAATTACGAACTATGACACACTCTTAATAGTTGGCGACTTTAACTTTCATATCGATAATCAGTGTGACCTAAAAGTAAAGGAATTCATGAACCTCCTGGACTCTTTTGATTTGAGACAGCTATTAATCAGCCTACACATAAAGAAGGTCATACGTTAGACTTAGTAATTACCAAAGGACTAAAAGTTGATGTGAAGCAGATCATTGATATTGGTCTATGAGACCATTTTCTTCTACTATTTAATATAGAAATAATGATAGAAAACATTCATGGGAAGCATATTGTTAAAAAACGCTTCTTTGACTCATCAGCAGCTTTAAAACTTACAAACATTCTAATCAATCAGTTCGTTTATAGTGCCAACTATAATAGCGAGGATAATGTAAATAGTAAGGTGGAAAGATTTAATACTAAAGTGAGAGCTGCTGTTGACACCTGAAAAGACAGTTAAAAAATTTTCTAGCATTGTTATTGTTATGGAAGACCTAAAGAATGTCTGATTTAAAGAGAACATGCCGCAGAGCGGAGCGTAAATGAAGGAAAACTAAACTGATTATCCACTATGAGATATTGAAGGTTAAAATAACAGAATACAATAACACAGTCCGTCTTGAGAGGCGCTGCTATTTCTCTAAGATTATAAATAACAATGCTAGTAATCCCAGAGTCTTATTCTCGACGATTGATCGTCTGTTAAACCCAGGTAACACAAAGGAATGCCTTCCAGTGAAACCTGTGAGGCTATTGCTGTATTTTTCAATCAAAAAATTAAAGATATTAGAAATAACATACCGGTAGTACATCTCCCCAACACTGCGGAACCTCCTAAGCCCTAGTACTCCGTTATAAACAAATTAAATTCTTTCACCAGGATAGATTTACCTGATTTACATAGAATAATCTCTCAAATGAAACCCTCCACCTGCGTCCTTGACCCAATACCAACAAGTTTTTTCAAAGAAGTATCAGGCGTGCTAATTGATAATATTCTTGACATAGTAAATTCGTCATTAGATGTGGGGGTCTTCCCAGACTGTCTTAAGACTGCTGTAGTTAAACCCCTACTCAAGAAACATAATCTCGACCGCTCTGCTTTTGAAAATTTTAGACCCACCTCTAACCCGCCCTTCTTAAGTCAAATTCTAGAGAAAGCAGTCATTATGCAGTTAAATGACCACCTCAATAAACTTGCTATTCTTGATCAATTTCAGTCAGGTTTTAGAACAAATCACAGCACAGAAACTGCACTTGTTAAAGCAGTAAATGACTTGCGGGTAAATGCAGACAGAGGCCATTTATCTGTTCTCATCCTCCTCGATCTGAGTGCCGCATTTGACACCATTGATCACAATATTCTTAGAAATCGCCTTAGTCAATGGGTGGGCCTCTCTGGCAGTGTCTTAAATTGGTTTGAATCCTACCTGGGAGGGAGAAAATTCTTTGTTAGTTGTGGTAATCACAACTTAAAGACACATGATATTCTATATGGTGTTCCACAAGGCTCTATCCTGGGTCCGCTGCTATTCTCAATCTATATGCTTCCGTTAGGTCAGATTATCTCAGCGCACAACGTGAGCTACCACAGCTATGCTGATGACACACAGCGGTACTTATCAATCGCACCTGATGACACCGACTCTCTCGATTCACTAACACAATGTCTTACTAGTATTTCTGAATGGATGAATAGTAACTTTCTCAAGCTAAATAAAGAGAAAACTGAAATTGTGATTGTCAATAATGGATACAACGAGGTTATCAGACATAAACTTGATGCATTAGGATTAAAAGTCAAGACGGAAGTAAAAAACTTAGGGGTAACTGTTGACTGTAACCTGAATTTTAAATCGCATATTCATCAGACCACTAGGACAGCATTTTTTCACTTAAGAAACACAGCAAAAGTTAGACCTCTTATATCATTGAAAAATGCTGAGAAATTAATTCACGCTTTTGTTTTTAGTAGACTAGATTACTGTAACGCACTCCTCTCAGGACTACCCAAAAAAGACATAAATCACTTGCAATGAGTGCAGAATGCAGCTGCTAGAATCCTAACTAGGAAAAGAAAATCCGAACACATTTCTCCAGTTTTGATGTCACTACACTGGTTACCTGTGTCTTTCAGAATTGACTTTAAAATTCTGCTTATGGTTTATAAAGCCTTAAATAATCTCGCCTCATCTTATATATCGGAATGTCTGACATCTTATATTCCAAATTGTAACCTTAGATCCTCAAATGAGTGTCTCCTTACAATTCCAAAAGCTAAACTTAAAAGAAGTGGTGAGGCGGCCTTCTGCTGTTATGCACCTAAAATCTGGAATAGCCTGCCAATAGGAATTCGCCAGGCAAATACAGTGGAGCACTTTAAAACACTGCTGAAAACACATCACTTTAACATGGCCTTTTTATAACTTCATTTTATCTTAATCCTGATACTCTGTATGTTCAATTCATCATAACTATTCATGGTGGCTCTAAAATCCGTACTGACCCCTACTCTCTCTTCTGTTTCTTTTTCTGGTTTCTTTGTGGTGGCGGCCTGCGCCACCACCAACTTACTCAAAGCACCATGATGCACCAACATTGATGGACTGAAAGCCAGAAGTCTACATGACCATCATCATCAAGTCCTTCCGTGAAAACCATAAATACAAAGAGGACTGTTTCATTTATGTTAGGTAGATTGCCCAGAGGGGACTGGGCGGTCTCATGGCCTGGAATCCCTACAGATTTTATTTTTTTCTCCAGCCGTCTAGAGATTTTTTTTTGTTTTTTCTGTCCTCCCTGGCCATTGGACCTTACTCTTATTCTATGTTAATTAGTGTTGTCTTATTTTATTTTCTTACTGTGTCTTTTATTTTTTTATTCTTCATTATGTAAAGCACTTTGAGCTACATTTTTTGTATGAAAATGTGCTATATAAATAAATGTTGTTGTTGTAAACAGTCAGCCTCTCTGTATTATAGGTTTGTCTGTCTAGTTTGTCTGCATCCAGTTTTATATGTCAACATAGGTATGCAGTAATCATATTTCTATAATCGTTGTGTTTGTATCATTCAAAAACAAGGTTGCGTCAGTTACCGTGATATAAGTCTAAAAGTCAGAGACCCATCTCCTACAACAGAGAAAGGTAAGATAAATAAAGTTGCAGCCTTACCAAATTATTTAATCAATCACTGGCATTGCTGAAGGTAAAACTAAT
Organism: Polypterus bichir lapradei; assembly: GCA_026402145.1. NCBI lineage: Eukaryota > Metazoa > Chordata > Cladistia > Polypteriformes > Polypteridae > Polypterus > Polypterus bichir. The sequence continues at coordinate 115,909,069 of JANRMT010028174.1, read as the reverse complement.
AATTGATTAAGCAAGTTAAATCTCTTCTCATTCCCACATTATCATGACAGTCCCTGGGTGGGCAAGTTAAAATTCATTTGCCTTGCCTACACTATATATCTTATTTTTCTTTCTGCTGTCTGACCCAGGAAATACTTAGTTAAGAAAATTAATAAGAACAAGTAAACTGGTGAAGATAATAGTAATAACAATAAAATACTAAAGAGACTTAACAATATTCTACATACAAACAAGGAATGAACTTTAGACTACGCAAATTAACATAAAGAGAACGCAAGAACATTAATTCTAAGGCCCCACAGTCCCAAGCAGTAATATATCCTATACGCTATATCCTAACTACAGGGTCACGGGGGTCTGCTGGAGCCAATCCCAGCCAACACAGGGCGCAAGGCAGGAAACAAACGACGGGCAGGGCGCCAGCCCACTGTAGGGCACACACACACACACACACCAAGCACACAGCAGGGACAATTTAGAAAGCCGTAATCATGATTTTCAATACCCAAAAGTCAGTGCAAAAACACCAAAAACCAAGGAAGCTCATCAAAAAGCAAAGAGCAGCAATTACCAAGCAAATGATGCAAAACAAACACAATGGCATCTTTAACAAGACATCAGGTGATTGCCATAATTAGCTACACACCTGAGACATTAGCAATAATCAGAAGCCCCATCTCTTTAGACTCAGATTTTGGAAAAATCAGAGGAAAATAATTAACAAGAAAAGAAACACAGAGGGAACAAAAGGGAGAAAAGTTAAGGTTCATAGCAGAGCTCCAAAAACCACGATAACCTGCCACTCAGAAAAATAAATCAACAATAATCTTTTTTTTTATCAGAATCCTTTTGTTTGGTCACATTGGTCTCTTTAGGAAAAAGAAACAAGATATATGTTGATTATGTAATCCATGGGGAAGAACAATTGAATATTTGAATTGAGCTGCAGCTTCTTCTAAAGGAATGTAATTATGCAAACTGCTTGGTGGTGGCGTTTTTAAAATATTTCATGTTAGACTAACGGACAATCTGCTTAGTGAAGGATCTGAGTTAACACTGGAATTTATAAAATACAACAAGATAATAAGTAGAAGGCTACCATGTGCACAGAAAATGTGAAAAGGCACCACAACCCATTAGAAGAAATTGACAATGTAGTACAGCATCCAGTGAGCAGGAAGACTGACCTGCTTTTATAAAAAGCATCACCCATAGCGCCAACACGTGATCCATCCATGATCACTGCTGTGGAGGAAATGGTTCCTTGTTGAGGTTTGGGCATAACCTTATCCAGCCAAGGCTCTATTGTAGAGGCCATTTTACGCAACTGCTCAAAGTAGTATACTCACAATGCCAGTATAAAAGAGCAGTTCCAGTATTGAATAACCTCTTTACACGAGAAGCAGAACTCATGGTAACCTGCCTTAACCACAGGAAGGAAGGAAGGAAGGAAGGAAGGAAGGAAGGAAGGAAGGAAGG
>JANRMT010028174.1:115884672-115897860 GCA_026402145.1 Polypterus bichir lapradei | reverse complement strand
TGAGACCAGCTATGTTATATGGGTTGGAGACAGTGGCACTGAACAGATAGCAGGAGACAGAGCTGGAGGTGGCAGAGATAAAAATGTTAAGATTTGCATTGGGCGTGACGAGGATGGATAGGATTAGAAATGAGTACATTAGAGGGTCAGCTCAAGTTGGACGGTTGGGAGACAAAGTCAGAGAGGCGAGATTACATTGGTTTGGACATGGGCAGAGGAGAGATGTTGGGTATATTGCGAGAAGGATGTTAAGGATAGAGCTGCCAGGTAAGAGCAAAAGAGGAAGACCTAAGCGAAGGTTTATGGATGTGGTGAGAGAGGACATGCAGGTGATGGGTGTAACAGAACAAGATGCAGAGGACAGGAAGATATGGAAGAAGATGATCCGCTGTGGCGACCCCTAATGGGAGCAGCCGAAAGAAGAATAAGATTAAACTTCAAGATGAACTATCAGCATTGCTGTGTGCATCACTAAAGTCACCAGCAGCGAGCAGTGGCTTGTACAAACTGTGTACTTAGCCAAGCTACAGTACCACTGAACGTTTTTCACAGTGAACAAAATGTTATAAAATCAAGTAGCACAAAATAAAGAAAATTATTACTTGGTAATGAATTTTTTCACCAACAAGAACTACTGCAGATGTGTCCTTGAACACTTTAAGCTGCCATCTCACTGCTGCTGATGCCAGTACTCATAAAGCTGTTATGTATTGGAAGTGCAAATCTAAATGTTCCACACACGTCAAACTAAAAGTATGTGACATCAAAGGACTCTTGACTATTTTTTAGGAGCTATCAGGTTGCTATCATTTTGTTTAGCACTTTAATGGATTTATGCTGTTTTTTTCCTCTTTGACTCTTTTTTTCCATTCTTCCACATGCAGGTCTCTTTAAATACATTCTTCATACTCTCCAGTTTAAACTTAGCAGATTGATAAGATTAACAAATGATTTCTGGTCTTCTTGCAGCATTCTTATTTCACCCAACTGCATGGTATCTTATATGTTATCAGTGTTTAGGTATGTTTTGTTTTTTTTTGTTATTTCTGTAATGATTTATATCACCTCAGTGCACCCTTTGTAAATGTCCCCCATGGTATTAGGGGAGATCGAACAGTCTGGTACTCGCCAGTCACTCTCTTTGGCCTTTGAATGGTAGTAAGGTAACCTAAAAGTGCTTGTAAAAGGCAATCCAAAAGTATTCCTAGATCCAGTCTCATTTCTAAAGGAGCTTGGAGTTGTTGATGAGGGCTCAGTAGGACAGGAAAGAAGGCAGGGCTGAGGTGTGGCTGAAACTGGGTGGTGAACAGAGCATGGGTTTATGGGAAAGTGGACCAGTCAGCACATGGGGCAGTCAGACATTCTGTGTGGGTTTAGGAAGATCAGACAGCTTAGACTTCATTATTTTCACTCTTTCATGCATTGTGCACTTGTTTTGTTAATAAAACACAGTTTATTACTGATTTTTGTCACTTTGGTATTTATTTATTTGTGTTTGTGGAAATCTGGAACAAATTACCAAGACATGTAGTTGAAGCGGAAACTTTGAGAACCTTCAAAAGGTTTCTGGATGAGATATTGGGACAGCTTCGCTATTAGATAACAACATGAGCTTGATGGACTGAATGGCTTCCTGTTGTTTGTCAAATTTCTTATGTTCTTATTTTGGGGATGGCACATGAGTGCCTCCTATTTTCATGTTATACTTCTATGGAGATTGTAAGGTTCTCGTGATTGGCAGTTTCTTCATGGGTTGGGTGTTCCTATCGCATCTGCAAAGACGTGCAGGTTAGAATAACTGGTTAATCTGTGTTGGCCTCAAGTGATGGTCAGTGTGAATATGTATGTGAGTGGGCTCTTCAGTAGACTGCCTCCTTGTCCAGGATTGGCTCCTGTCCTGCTGCCGGGATACGCTCTGCTCTCCTGTGACTGGGAATGGAATTAAGCAGGTCTGACACTGTTATGTTATATTGTGCTGTATTTTTGTCTTAAACTAAGTTGTTAGTTTCAATAAAATAGCTGCTCAGAAACATTTTACAACCTAAACTAATTATGTGAAAGCTTTTCTCTGGTCTGTGCAACTCCAAGAGCAAGTATTCCAATTTGCATGGGTAAATGACACTGCTGCATGACTAATCTGATAGCCAAAAGTGTCAGAGAAGAGCCTGAGGTGTCGAAATACTTTACAGAAAAATCTGTAACAGCAGTTCATTGGTTTCTTTGAAATACTACAGCCCTCAATCCATGGTCCCACGCACAGCTGCTGAAGACAGTTTGTAAGTATCCTTGCAAAAAATACTTTGATTTTTCTAATATCTAAAATTTAAAAACATTCTGCTAAAGTACTAACCATTCATTTGGCTGGATTCTGTCATTGATTCATTCATTTTTCCATCCCCACTTATCCAATTTAGGGTTGTGAGAGGATCAAGAAATGAAGCAACAGTGTTGTGGGCCACACTTCATAAGGAGAACATTGACAGTCGCCAGTTTACCTAATCAGCATGTCTTTGGGATGAGAGAAGAAAGCCAGAGAAACACCCACAAGGACCCAGAAAGAGAACTTAGAGAGTATATCTGGGATTTACATAGTGCTCTTCACCAAATACAGAGCAATTAGAAACATTTACAAATGTAACATGGTCACAGTTAAATATATAATCGCATAGCACTTACACACATGACTAAACATATCAAGGTAAATAAACAGTATAGAGAAGTTAGCAGGAGTTTTATTGTGAAAAAGTGTTCACAAAGCTACTTTTACATTAGCAAATGCCTAAACTGATAGTCTGCATACAGCATGAACGCCTATTCAACATTCGCTCAGCAAAGCTGCCCTCAAATGCAAAGCAAGAATATCTCAACAGTGGCCGAGGCTGGCTACTTCAGCTTTGATACTTTACTTTGGACTAGAAACTGCCCCACTTATGAGATGTCTCTTGTTGGGATTTGCAGATGTGGCTATAGCATTTAGTTGTTGCAGTGTTTTTCTTCCTAAGCCAGAAATGACACTTGTGAGCATTGGGGCAGCAGAAAAGCAAAATCTGACCAAGTGGTCTTTTCTCTTTCTTGAAGACTCTCTAAAAATGTTTTAAAATCCTATCTTTTATAGGGTGCAATTGGTATTTTATCTAATATGCTGCATCAACCGAAATTGGACAAATGATAAGTTTACATGGTCAAGTTGCCTATTATTATTGACTTACAAAACATATACACACTGGTTAGATTATCTGAGTTTAAAACTAAACTCCCTGAAGCCTACGAAAAAAGGCTGTAATGCCGGGCCACCTTAAATTCCTTCACACCTCTTCATCATCGTCTTTGTTTTGTAAATATGTCAATCAGCACAAGCATCAAGCAGCAAGCAGCCTGCTTTCCCATCACCTACCGACGCAGCTGAAGTTCTCCCAGCTCAAGTCTCTTTATGTGGGTGTGAGGTGCCTGGAATTGTATCAGGTCAGGTTGGGGAGCATGCACTGTTACTGGGTAAATAATATCTTGTTATTTGGAATACATACAGTACAGGCCAAAAGTTTGGACACACCTCCTCATTCAATGTGTTTTCTTTATTTTCATGACCATTTACAGCACTCCATCACTCTCCTTCTTGGTCAAATAGCCCTTACACAGCCTGGAGGTGTGTTTGGGGTCATTGTCCTGTTCGAAAATAAATGATCGTCCAACTAACCTGACTTCTGCCCAACACAACTGCTGGTCCCAACCCCATTGATAAAGCAAGAAATTCCACTAAATAACCCAGATAAGGCACACCTGTGAAGTGAAAACCATTTCAGGTGACTACCTGTTGAAGCTCATCGAGAGAATGCCAAGAGTGTGCAAAGCAGTAATCAGAGCAAAGGGTGGCTATTTTGAAGAAACTAGAATATAAAACATGTTTTCAGTTATTTCACCTTTTTTTGTTAAGTACATAACTCCACATGTGTTCATTCATAGTTTTGATGCCTTCAGTCATGAAAATAAAGAAAACACATTGAATGAGGAGGTGTGTCCAAACTTTTGGCCTGTACTGTACATTTCATGTGTGTTCTGTGTCTACAACGATCTGGTTAAATGTAGGATGACAGGAAATGCGAGGCAAGAAATGTTGAACACATAACTAAAACAGAAACTTTATGTTAGAGTAAGAATTGACAAAATGCTGAAGACTGAAGTCCAAATATCAAATGAACACTTTCACAGAGGGTATAACAAAACAGTGCTACTCTCATTAATGCAAAACAACGAGCACCTTTCAGGAACACTTTGGAACTGCAGGGGTTGTAACCAAACATTTATTACTGTGTCACGCACGAGCGCATCGGGAGCAGTTGAAGGACCCGACGCGCACTGCGGTACAGCTGGCCAGGGGATGAAGGCAGCGTACTAACATCTCTCTCTTGTTTGATAGAAAAGATGAAGCAACGCTGCCATAAACCAGCCCGGAGTAAAAACAGAACTGCACTTACGGGTTCCTTTCTTCCCTCTGGTCCCCCTATGATGACGTCATCCTCCCATACACCACCACGTCTTCCCAGCAACCATCACGCCTGATTTCCGGTCCATCCCTTTATAGTGTCCCTCCAAACCCTCCATTTTGTCTTATGATTTTCATGCATTTTTGTCTGAAGACAAATACCTTATTTTTTTGTTACAGTATACGGGGCTAAAAACCCCAAACCCTTTATGAGTCTCTTGTGCTTTATTCACAACTGATATTAAAGGCATTTTCCCACCAGCTGGAATCCCTGGTTTGCATGTCAGCCTTCCAATTCCAATTCCAAGTCATATTTAGCATATTGTAAAAGTTGTATGTTTTGTAAGCTTTACAGCATCTCATTGCTAACAAAAAAATGACCATTGACAGAGGAGCAGGGGAAATAAAAACAAAAAAATGAAGTAAAGAGCAGAGCAGTGCTGCTCATAACAAGGAAGTTTTGGCATAAAATTCTTTTGGGCCTATACCCAAATGTTCTTTTATATGTTAACATTAACGTCACTAATATTTTCTGTTCTTCTTTTTCTTCTAACTAACGGGTCATGCCCTGCTCATATCACAAACAAATCACTCAATCGGCACCCTCTGACACTGTCATCAACTGACAAGAGAGAGCAATACAGATGGTAAGGTAGTGGCAACGTGTGACATGTTGATTAGAACAGACAAGTAAGAATTTCACTGGGCTCTGCTCAAGCGAAAATACTGGCCCTGTGAACCTACTGATTTACATGTTAAATACACTGAGAGCTTCTTAACCAAAATCTACTGGCCATGAACAATCTAAGGTGAAACTGTAACGCCTCAAGTTAGGAATCAAACAGCGTGAGGATGAGAAATGACAAGCCACGATGATTTAGAAAAAAACACACAGATTACACACACACACTTCCGGACTCAAACACAAGACTCTGCTGCTATCATGTTGCTGTGCTAAGCTCCATTCAGCCACAGTATGATGCTGGCAACTGAAAGATGTTCTTTCTGAATCATGATTCTGCACTTCTATGAAACAGGGGCATCATACTGCTGGCTGCTTCTCCAAAAAGTGGATGGAGGACATGTTGGTGGCTTTTTAAAATTTATTCCATCAGCCCATTCTCCTCATTGGTAGGCACAAACCAAGATGCCACTCAGGCCACCCAAATTATTCCTGCTACTGAACTGCTTTTTTATTTGTCTAATTATTGTGGCATCTTTTAAGTTATCAAATGGCTCTGTGGATAAGGATGTGCATCGTTATCTGGAAGGTTGCTGACTTAAATTCCATTTCTGCCAAAAGAGATTCTACTCTGTTGGGCCCTTGACCAAGGCCGTCAACCTGAAAACTGCTCCAGGGCACTCCGACCTGCAAAGGTCATGTGAAAAGACAATATACCAGATTTTTTTTTGCATCTTTGCATTGGCTTGTGCTGCACAACCTTGACTGAAAAAGCTCGATGTGGAAACGTCAATGTGTGAAACAAGAAAGGTGGACCTCAATTCAAAGCAGAGAATAAGGGGCTGCAGCTATAGCTTTCAAGTCCCATCTTTAAACTGGTAAGTTCAGGTTGCACATGTGCACATACACTCAAAGATAAACTTACAACACTGCAGGCCCAATGGCACTAGCACCATGAGATGGCACCCAGCATGAAGACAATTTCACATAAGCACTATGTTTTAAAATAAGAAATTACGGCAAGTACATGATCAACAACTGGAAAAAATAACTCAAGGTGACAAGCTGATGGTTCTTACAAGATGGAGAGTACAGCAAAAGAAATGGAAACAAGGCAGGAGGCTGGCAGATCATGTGGCAGTTGTGCTTGTCAAGTATATTCTCAAGTGTACATAGTGCAATCAAATTCATACTTGAATGTCTTGTCAGGAGAGTTGACAATTTTAAAATTACAAAAATAAGTCAATAAAAAGGTATACATAATATGCAACACCTTTTAAATATATATATATATATATATATATATATATATATATATATATATACATATATATATATGACAGCAACACTCATCACTCACAACAGTGACAAAACAATTACATTGACAATCATGTTACGTTATTTTCAAAATATTTCCTTTTCTTTTTCATTGCTTCTTTAACACACTACTTCTCCGCTGCGAAGCGCGGGTATTTTGCTAGTATTTTATATAATGTTTACAACTGTTGCAATCATGGTTTTGGAACCTCTTATTCTCAATTATGGACTTTATGAACATGTTTAATTTTTTTACATTGCTTATATTATTTTATCATTGTTTTGTTACTGCCATTTTGCCTTTTGATTGTCGGATGGTCATCACCATTTTTTGGTTATCTCTGCATAGCTGCGGCCATTTTGTTTATGGACTCAATGCCTGTAAATGTTCATGTGTCATATTGTATCATCAGATCCCATCTAAGATGGCAATGACCTGCTGCTGGCATCCATGTATTAGATCTTGTGAAATTTCTGTACATTTAATTACTAGTGTAAGCTAAACGATGCTCCTGAGAAGACATACTCTGACTTTGAGAGTTGGTTTGTTAATTTGGTTCTACTAGATGTACCTGCATTTTGACCCTTTCCTATTTGTTTAACTTTATTTTTTCCATACACTCAATTTGTAAAGTTTATGGTTGCTCCCTTCCATTTGACCTAATGGAAATCTTAACAAATCTTTAGGTGGCTTCCAGACTTCAAGAGTGTAGCTCCCTAAACTGCAGCAAAAGACTACCATATAAAACCAGCATCTTCCTGAGAACTACAGAATGTATTCTATATGGAATGATGTATTCATTTATTTATAGTCTTTTTAATCTTTGTTGCACATCGCTCTTGATGACTTTCAATGTTATTTATTATGGCCTGAATATTCCCCTGTTGCTAAAAATATAAGCACAAATTAGAAAGTTAAGTGTATTCACCGTGTATCTTTATTTAAGTGTATAGCCATATTATTTTATTCCCAACATTTATTTGATTTCAATTGTAGTGCCTCTTATTGTTGCCTTAATTTTAACTAGTTCATTTTTAAGGAATTTAAAACCCTTATTGGTTATTTTTCCTTAATATTTGAAAACCTATAATAAGTACTGAGTTGCCCTAAAAGCATTTTGATGATTTTCACAGGAAAAGAATTAAAATCATAGCAGAAATATATATCTCAACTGTACTGTCAGTCCTTGTAATTAAATAAAGTAATGTAGAGAATTAGTTTTTAACTATAGAACTGCTTTCAGAGAAAACCTGAAGCCAATGCAACCTTCCAAGAACTGAGTTTAAGACTCCATTTTTATATTTTCCATATATTTCTACCTGTATAAATGTACTATTTCTTTAAGGCTTTTCCTACACTTAACTCATTTTATTTTTTACAATATTATTGCAATAGCACCAAACTGAATATATTATGAGTAAAGAATTCTAATGTCACAATAGCTTCTGTGTTCTCAACCTTGAACAGGAAGCAAATCAAGAGACTTTAACCAGAAAACAATACATATAAACATCTTTTGCAATAATTCAAAAGTTAGGAGCAACCTCAGTATAGGAGGAACCATCTCTAAATCATGGGACATGCCGTAGTAAAAAACATAACATTAATACAAATTTGTGTACAGATATCTGAAAGGGGTGCCAGATACACAAACAAATGGGAGACACAGAAAAGACAGAAATAAGGCCATCCACACAGATGTGAAGAAAAGATAATGCAGACTCCATCTCAGGGGGCTAATTGGCTTGCTCAAACAGAAGCTCGGCTATCTACAAACAAAAACTTTCACATTTTGACGCCTATCTGGGTGTGTGAGTTGACAAAAATAAAAGAGCCAGTAAGGAGATGGACAACTGGTTCAAAGGACTGGACAGATATTGTTCAGTGAGACTAAACAGATGCCAATCACCAAAATGCAGATAACATTTCAAAACAAAAGAATTACAAAAAAGCACACACACACAAAGCCACTCTGCTGAAAACAAGACTCTATTATCCTGTTTGCTAGACTTTTTACAAACGGACAAGGCCTTCTCAGACCTCTTGCAATAGAAAGTTTCTGTCTCCAATCGTCTGCATTCCAGGGAGGACACTTATTTGAGTAGCTGAGCTGAACTAAAATCCTGCTACAGTTCAACCATTAGTCAACATCTGTTCAGCCAGCCTTATGAATTTCATCTGACTTATTTATTTGATTTCACTTGTAGCGCCTCTTATTGTTGCCTTGATTTTAACTAGTTCATTTTTAAGGAATTTAAATGCATTCATAACAGCAATTAATCATAATAAGGTGACATCTGTGATGACCTGAGGGCTAACCCAGTCTTTCCAAAAATGTCTTTTCTGCCATTCACACAATTTCTATGTGATGCAAGACACATTAAATAGGTCAGTCATAGTAACACTTTAATATGCAGATATTTATTTAGATAGTGGATGTTTAATTTCCAAGAGTAAAGAAAAAGTAATAAATGTATCCGGGAACCAAAAAAAAAAATGGAGAAAACATAAAATGCAACTAGCTAGTCAGATAGATTTGACTTTGTTGTTAGTGACTACATGTGACTAAAATCACACTGCCGTTTCCTGGGACAGAGCACAGGTCACCTATTTACCAAGCAGCATTTTGTATTTTGCTTATTATTGGTTTAATGTGTACTGCCTCTTTAAGTTTTAGTCAAGGAAGGGGCGGGGCCACCTTGACATCACCACTCCCGCCCCTTCCTCTGGCTATGTAAATCAGCTGAGAAGTTGGGAGCCAGAGACTATTTGTTTACTATCGAGTTGTTTGAGTCCCACCATTGCTCTTTGGATTATTGTTTTTGGGAGATTTTTGTGTTGTGTTTTAGGACTTACATGCTGTAGATTATTTTATTAGGCCACTCCTTTTGTCTCTTTTAACTCTGTTGAGTGTTCTTCTGTATTTTTATTTGTAAATAAGTCTTTGATTTAAAAAGCTAATTTTTTGCCCTTTTTTTCTCACCAGCCAGGAGCTGACAGTTTTCCTCATTCTTGTGAGGCCTTTTGATATTTTGTGGTCCATTTTATGTTGTTTTGGTAAATGCCTGTTTTTTCGGGCCTGCTCCGGCTGAAGCCAGCATGTAGTATTTGGGGTCAAGTTTAGGTGAGCCTCTTTTCGGCAAGTAAGCCTGTTTCGTGGCATTATTTTGAAGACCCATTCTGCCTTTGTTAAGACTCCATATCAAAACAAATATTTAATACAGCACAACCTCTGAGAAAATTGTAGGGGCCTATCATACTTGTCATCTAGGCAATGTGCAGAAGAATTTTAAAAAAAGGCAAATGACATGTTAGGTTAAATTGATAAAATTGTTGAAATTTAATCTTTAAGCAGCGAAACCTGTTTGGGTTCCTATTCCAGGCCTTCAAGTGGTATAATGTCTGATCCAACAGAGTGAGTTTCATTAAATAAGAAATAACATTCTAGGGGACACCAATGAAAATGAAGTTATTCACAGAATTCCACAGTAAGCAAATGATCTCCGTCTTCTGAGCCTTCTGAGCTAAAAAGACTGATGGAGGGCTCAGAAATGATGAACTTGGGTCAATCCTTACATGAAGCAGGTCACTGTACTCTTTTAAAGATTATGTTAATTTCTGTAAATTACTGTTTGCCATCTACCACTTTTTTAACATTGTTCTTACCTGAAATTTCACAGCAACAATAAAGCGGTGGTAATTTTTAACTCAAGTTTAGGTACTGTGTACAATAAATATATATATATTTTTAATTGATTTTATTTGAAGCCAATAACATTCCATAAAATAAAGTCAAACTTAACAAACCAAAATTCAACCCCCACCCAATTAAAATAAATATTTCAAACAATCCTTACAAAGCTTTAAAAGGATAAGAAATATGCCCCTATTTCTAAAGTTTTCAAATCTCATAATGATTTAAAGGTATAGAGCTATTGTGCAATTGTTTAAACATATACAGCTCTTGTAACTGGTGTACAAACAAGACAATCAGGGTAGCTCGGTGAGGAATCAGGGGTCCAATGACTTAGCCAGATTTTCAAACATGAACAATGATAAATAAGGACAGAATAATTGTTTTCAGTGTTCTTTGTTTCCCTGCAAACTTATTATAGAAAACTGACAGATGGAGCTGAAGAACTGACTTTTCTTTTAGAAACTTAAACTTAAATTACGTGAGCACTTAAACAGTTTTATCATCAGAAATGAAACCTTCATATCAAACTGTGCACCCAAATTGTAGGAAAATACCAAAGATGTTTATCATCAAGGCTGCTAGATCAAGTGCTTTGCTGTGTGTATGTCTCCTGTGATCTGAACTTTTGACATTTTATAAACTTTAAAATAAGCCATTCTTTAGCAATCTGCTTAATTCCACAACCTTTACACTGATGCTCTGATTGCTTTACCCTTAATACTCCTTCATTCTCTTGATGTGTTCATGTTGATATAATAAACTGGATATTGGGTATGAAAATATAAAGGAATATCAAAGCATCTCATTTTACAGATACATTGTTTTTTACTTTTAAATTTTAGCCAATCCCAAGGGGTTTCACTATCCAATGATACATTACAATTGAGGCCGACACAAAAATCCTCACAGGAGTTAAAGGCAAAAGAGAGAATAGCTCAATTCATTTACGCTACCCAGGCATCTTGTTTGCAGTTGGTAAATGCAGTGAGACACATGACAATAGGATTTTAACAGAAAAACTCATTTATACCTTTTGCATATTGATAATATACACAGAATTTACAGCCTTCCTTTAGACTCATATTCCTGCCTTTAATCAAATCCTTTTGTGAAAGAATCAGCCTCAGACACAACTTTTGCTATTAAACAATAATAGACTCTGATGAACTGACACACAACTAAATCATAATCCCCAGATATGTGATGCAAAAATGAATTTATCCTTTTTTGTTTTAACCTGATTTTTTAATAACAAGATTGTGAGGAAGTATAAAATCACAGGGGCCAGACCTGAATTGTTTGGGAGTTCCTTGCAAGTTCATTCCCAAGCATTCATATTTATACCTGGCAGGGGTGATTCACTAGCTAACAGAGTTGGGATAACTACTGAAATAAAGTCATCTATTACAAATGACTAATTATGTCTATCAAATTGTAAGAGGATTACTTTATTGTACTCATTACTCCCTGGAAAAAGTAATCACATTACTAATTCCTTTACATTTACATTACTCTCTAAATCCATGCAAATATGTATTATTTGATAAGCACAATAATGACATCCAAAGGTCTTTTTAGTATTTTATGAAGAAAGAAATGACCAACGGGCTAGTAATGACCAGGGACTGTGACTATGTGACATGCAATTGCACTGTGCCATTTCAAACATGCAGTATAATTCAGCAAGTAGAGGTCTTTAATACAGAAAAAGAATTCTTAAATACAAAAAGTGCATCTTAATTACAAATAAAACTGACTTAACTACTAGAACACATGCAGTCTGTAAACAGTACAATTACTGCCATGTAGTGGTCAACAGACTAGAGAACTGCACTATTTTTTGTGTAACACTCAATCCACGTATCTCCATCATCTCAGTGTTATTTACACTATCAGAAGGGCGTGTGGCAATCAAAAAGAAATCATTTACTTTTTGTAATTAATTACAGTATCTTACATTCACTAACAATTAAAGTTTCATAATGCATACCTTACCAGTATAAAAACCACTTGGTCCATTTTCGCAAGAATATTAAAGAGATGTGACAAACAAATCAAACTGCATATCAGGATATGGTACCACATTTTATGACACATGACACTTATAGCTAATGACTGAATACTGAAGACTTTTTTGCCTCTGTAAATCGTATTCCTTATGATTTTTTTGATCAAGACGGTGAAAATCACAATCGCAAAAATGTTAACACAACTATCATACATTTAATTTTAAAAGTTTCTGGAGACACATTGCAGGTCACTCCATCTCTCTTAAACTAGAAGTAAATTCTCTCAGCTAATTATGTTCTTTCAATGCATTGTTAACAGTAAAAAATATTTATTTATCATTAAAGATAAATTAATTCTCAATCTTCTTCTTTTTTCGGCTGCTCCCATTAGGCGTTGCCACAGCAGATCATCTTCTTCCATATCTTTCTGTCCTCTGCATCTTGTTCTGTTACACCCACCAGCAGCATCTCCTCACTCACTACATCCATAAACCTTCTCTTAGGCCTTCCTCTTTTCTTCTTCCCTGGCAGCTCTATCCTTAACATCCTTTTCCCAATATACCCAGCATCTCTCCTCTGCACATGTCCAAACCAACAGAATCTCGCCTCTCTGACTTTGTCAAGACAACCTGAACTGACGCTCTAATGTACTCATTTCTAATCCTATACATCCTTGTCACACCCAGTGCAAATCTTAGCATCTTTAACTCTGCTACGTCCAGCTCTTAAAGACAAATTCACTCTCAATAGAACAAAATAAACAATCAGGCAATGTTGTAAAATAAGATGTATCTCTGGGGCAGATCTGATAGTCTTTGTGAAGATGAGTGAGTTGGTGCTGTGCCAAGTTTGTCTCGTCAAACATTACATGAAATGGAATGCCATTAAAAATTATTTAGTATATGGGATGAAAGCCTAAAATCCCTGGGATGTCTGAGGTGATACAGTGGGATGCAAAAGTTTGGGCAACCTTGTTAATAGTCATTATTTTCCTGTATAAAT